>JAIEZT010000068.1:14159582-14569582 GCA_019594935.1 Periophthalmus modestus
TCAGACTCCTATGTCAGTGGTTCCCTGTGGAGCCCCAGTCCTCCGCCTCCTCCCTGGCTCCGCCCCTGCTCTATCGCACTGAGCGCCCCCTGTCTGTGAGCTGCAGCCTCACACAGGGCTGTGGACAAAAGCTCCTGACAACAGCCTTAAAAGTTTTGTCCATTTCTTTTATGAGAATTCGACAAATCTTTTCTAAGAAATGCGTCGGGCTTCGCCGCGTGGACTCGCATTATTAACTATTAACTATAAACGGATTATGGCATCCGCGCTTTTACTCATAACATCGCAAATATGAAGCGGATTGTCAACAAATACAAATTGTTTAAAAGCTTAGGCGGCGTATAACATCGTTACGGACTCTAAACTATTCCTACAGTTTTTGATTTGGCGTTATGTGCACCTAAAGCACCCAAGTGGAGTCTGGAAGCTGCAACAGGCAGACGCACATGAGAATAGCTTAATAGAGTGTTTAAAACACATTTTACTCATCTGCTGTCTTCATAGGGCAAATATTAAACCTAAAAAAATATGTTGACCTGGAGGGCACTTAGAGCCCAGGGCAAGCTGCTTGAGCCCTTTTGGGCTCTATCTGTGCACGTCCTTCTGAATAATCTATCAATGTTATGCACCTTTACCATTAATTACATGGTCAAATTGCTTGCTGCCATTGTTATTAGCGGCTTGAAATATATTCAGCTCTAAAGCCTCATTCCTGAGTTTAAAGCTGACATTTTTGGCAAGTAAGGCTTTCCAGTATTTCCACTGTGCATACTTCATTTCATGTTGTACTGAGGGCAGAGATATCCAAAGTAGTTGTTTAAAAGGCCTGAATAATCCATAAAAAGGAATACTGATAACCCACTTGTCTCCATGGGCATAGCCACATTTAGTGCCATACTGTGGAACATTGCAAACAAAGCAATAACATCTACATGGTACCCTCCAGGGGAAAGGTGGTACCGTCCACCTGAAAGTTACGTAGTGCCCCGTTAAATAATGCAAAGACCATTTAAAGGCTCTATGTATCATGACTTCAGGATTTAAAAAAAAAGTCAAACAAGAGGCCTTCACCAGATGTAATAAGTTAAGGACGTTGGTGCAAGTTAAAAGCAATGGCGGCTGATTAGCGGTGAGCTTGCGTTAGCCGAGGCCAAGTGCAGATAATAGATGCAGGTTTGCAAAAATGACCACAATGAGTCTGGTAAATGTGTAAATAAATAGAGGAGCTTCATTACCACAAGCTGACATGTTGAGGTAAGTAACATGTAACAGCATATTAGTTTTTTATCCCTGCAATTTATTTTCCTCCCTCTTGTCTTTTTTGTTTCTTTCGTGCCTACATCACATGGCAGGAGCAGATCCTTGTGCATGGTTACACCTTAGTGGTGGCTTCATTTTAGACTTGGAGATGTTCTTGCGCCAAAAAAAATAGACTTTCAGATACTTGTTTTGAAAATCCTCACTATTTTGCAGCACTATTTTGTTATTGGAAAACCACGGTTTGGTGAGTCCCATTTAAACAGCTAGTTGAATTTGTTGAGTTGCATACATTAATGTTTTATTTTATGTTAGCTGTGGGCTATAATCTTTCAGTATTGAGCATGCTACATTTTGAATTTGTTTTCTTATTTTTCATTTGAGCTGATCAAAGGCAGAAAACTATTTTTGTTGTTTTTGTACAATGGCTACTCTTACAATGCATCTAAGCTTTAGAGATGGACAGGATTATTGAAACACGCAAGCATGAAATTACTTCATGTACGTGTTTGACACAGCATGAATAAGGAATACTGTTGTTTGTCCGTGAGCAGCTGTGGCAGCTCTGGCCACAGTCGGCTTCTCTCTCAAATCTACCTCTTCACAGATAATGAAGCTTTCATGTGACACTGGGATCACATGACTTTTTTATTTTAGTCTGTGCAGATGTTAGCCTTCAGATGCAGAGGTATTTTTAACCAGTGAGACAGATGCCTCTTGCAACACCCACACAAACAACACCACAACTTTATGAAGTTCAAGAACTGCTGCTTATCGCATTGCACTCAAATTAACAAAGATGTAGCTACAATATAACATTTTTAAAAGGTATTACATTTGCATCTTGGGCGCTATAAGCAAGTAAGCTGAAATGACATGGTCATTTTCGGAGCTCAGGCAGTTGCAGTTGCATGCAGACATGGTCGTGCAGACATGGTCTTGCAGACATGGTCGTGCAGATTGCTGCCAGCACATTGTCCCACAATTAGTCCAAAAGTATAGCTATGCGAACTGTTGACTGTAGATCCTTCTCAGTCAGAAGGCCACGCTTCAAAGATGGCAAGCTTGGATAGAGGGAAGTTCCACAAATGGCCAAATGTCAATAATTAGTTTGAACTGTGCATTTTTGATGAAGCCAGTTGGTGTGAAAGGGTTTGGGGCAGTCACAGGGAGCGGGGGATGGAAGGGCTGTGCCTCTGAATGTAAATGAAACAAAAGGTGGGAGTTCACATGACAGCTTTGGAAGGCCAGGGCTGCAGCCGTCACATTCTTCCAAGCAGAAGCACAGTGCACCAAACATTGGCACATGGCGAAGCGCTCAGAGGCAGCACGAGCAAAATAACTTCTGTTCCAGGGAACAACAGAGCAGGAACAAACACAAGCCCGCAACTTTCTGCTCCTTATTATTCTGTGATTTCGTAATCAAGAGGATGGGTTCTGATCTACAAACCATAGACAGCTGGTTCATTTCCACTGCCGGGCCTTGTGGGAGATGTAGTTTCTTCTCTCAACGACATATGCAAATCCCAACTGTCCCTCCCCTCTCGCTCCATAATTGCCGACTTTTCAGTAACAGAAGGAGGCCCATTTGTGAGCGCGTGCTGCCGTCAGGGTCCGGCCTTCTTTCAGACAATAAATAAAAGATGCCGAGTTGGTGTGGAGCAGTGTGGCAGAAGGTGTGCGCAGACCGCCAGGACTGCACTCCCCTTTCCGCACAGCTCAAACGCACTGCATTGTGGGCTGTGGACTGTGCTGCCTGGGCGTCCCTCTAGTGACATGTAAAAAGCCGGCCCCCATCTGGCCAACAGATTTGAGTGCAGCCCTGGAAGCCTTGGCAGACTGAGACAGGTGGACGAACACAGTGCCAGTCTGCCCCCCACTCACCACACGCAAACTTCACCCTAACAAGCTGTGGCACTGACAAGATATGTACGCATTATCAATCCATCATGCTGCTATCTAATCTACACTTACTGAGATTTGTTACTGTTTTAGCACATGTAAATAGTAAATATGACTACATAAGGGCATAGCTATTACCCCCCTCTTAACTTTGCTTTACCTGGAATCATGGTAAGTGTGGTTAATTGTTTAGCGCCCCCATGACACCACAGCCTTGAGTGAGCTGAGATGGAGTAACACTGGTGCCCAGCTGGGGTTCCTCTGATACAGCCGTCAAGTGCCAGTCCAATGGGCACATCAGTTTAACATAGTACAATGTGCAGATTGCACACTGCTTCTCAGAAGACAAAAGCTCCACACAGAAAGGCCCCCCCATCACCCGGGAGTCGAAGCTACTTCCCCGTATATTGCCCATGGCATAGTGGGTGGTGACATATTGTTTTTGCTTTGACATGTCTTCAGGTTTAAAAATGGTTTTACAGTAATCAGTCACTGCTTGTGTGCTCAGCTCAACAAGAGGTGCTCAGTCTTTTTTTTTCCAGAAGGACGAGAAAGAAGGTGGAATCTATTCTCTTACTTTGAAAGACTTAGACTAGTCACTGGATTGATACCTTTCTCTTGTCTCAGTCATAGAAAGGCAGAACTGGGCTGCTGGTCACCTGGAACTGGATAGAAGGCCCCATGCTCCTGTGTGAGACATTTGTTTACGCTGCATCTTGACTGAATATTGGTTCATCCTTCAGCCTTTGATTCTGTTCTGCTTCTCAATTCTTTATGGATCCGCAGCATTTCAAAGAGCTGCCTCCTCCTGCAGGCGGAGCGTTGGCCAAGTGTGGGATAGGGACTGCCCATCAGAGGGTGCTTCTATCAGCAGGGGGCTGCCTGTCTCCAATTCAGGTCAGCTTTGGCTCAGACGAGCCACGGCGCGCCCTGTGATCGCAGTAAGCACGCTTGTTAGTGGAATTGATAATGCAGTCATACACCTGGGTCCTCTGAAGTTGGCATAGCACTTTGAAAAGGGGCAGACTGGAGCCAGGACAGCCAGTTAGTGCACGCACACACGTGTGGAGCTGAGGAGATGGGGAAAGGTCCTTTTGGCATATGACAAAACAGAATATGTTTGAGCGAGCGACCTAGAACGCTGTGGAATTCTACTGATACAGGGCATATGGCAAGGAATCACACACTGCATAACAACTATCAGTTTCCTTCTTCACAACTGAGTTCTGTCAAGGTTTTAACTTGAGTAACTTTCAAATTCATTGACATTGGTATTTGAGTGAATTTTGTGTGTTACTAAAATGTTACATTTAAAATTAGATAAATGCTAGTGGCAGCCCTGTCGTATACAACACTGACCCATCAGTGTGCTCTGTGACTTCCATCTCCTGCACTACCACGCATGCTGAGATGCCTCATTTATGATAATCAGAGTATAATTCATTTATGGGATCTACCTTTGCCATGTGTTGACCCCAGGGCCATGTTGCCAGCTCACATCTGGCTGGTGCGGCTCTGTCGTGGATGGGATTGGCCCCTGGTGATAGGGCATCTGGGAGGCCAGATGAAGCAGCGCTTGATGAGTGCTTTGTCTATTATGGATATGGGGCTTTATGGAGACCTCGACAGCTGCACATGGACAGTCTCCTTCAGCTCTTGGGCCTCTCTAGAACACACAAGTCAACCTGAAACACTGCATCCATTTCTGCTTTGTCCGAACCCACAACAGGCCCCTGCGCACACCTTATGTGGTGAGAATAGTGAAGGATGTGGAATGTATTCTGTGTGTGTGTGTGTGTGCGCGCGTGTGTGCGTGAGTGTGTGTGTGTGTGTGTGTGTGTGTGTGTGTGAATCTTGCTTTTCAGGAGACATGTCAATGTTGTCTTTCAATCATGCATCTCAGCATGAAGCTGCCAGTTATTTAAAGGTACAAAAGGTTTCTAAAAGGTAATGTCATCACTACTGAAACTGCCTTGTATGGACAGGCCATGCTCTGTGTGAGAGCTCAAAACCACCAGAATTCACTGCAGAGGCTCCACTAGCACTAATTAATGATTGGTGCTGGGGTTTAGGTAGTGAGAATTCAGATCAGAGAGAGTTGTTTTAGGTTTAAACCAACTGGATTTCATTGGAACTGGCAACCCGAATGAAGATTGTGAGGCTCAGTCTGCTTTCCAACACAAAATTATAACATACGTAACATGGTCATCAAGTCCAATATTTTTGTAGTTAAGAATAAATCAACATTACAATTCTCATTAGTAATATTTGACTTGAACATGTTTTCCTTGTTTCTGGGGGCACAGATGGATGGATGGATGTGTTGTATAGATTGACCTAGCCTAGAAAAAAAACTCTTCTTTTATGCAAACACACGTTGGGTTTTGCAAAAGGAGAAATTAAGTAAGGAACAGGAAGAACATTCACAAATGATAACAAATCATAACAGGCGAGGATAAAGAGATATGCACTCTGAATGATAGGAGCAGGAGAGGATACTGAAGTTAAATTATTGTTTTAATATCCGGCTGTGTGGGAGCATTGATTTCACTTGAGCCCCTGATGATATTGAAAAGTTTCAGGGCCTCTCTCTGTACAATGCTTACACAGGATTGCTGCTTCTGGAAATGCAGTCTCATCTGACATCATTCAAAGGGAAACCACATTATGTAAAAAAAATAAAAAAACAACTATTAGGTTATATTTTAGGACATACTTTTAGCAGCTTTTAATTGTGTTCCCTCACCAGAGGCTTACTTCATGCATATTAGCTTGGGTACTAAAAAAAAAATTTCTGTTTTCACCTACCCCCTTTCTCCGCCCACTTCTATCTATATACATATAGTATATAGATATACATATACATATATATATAGTCTATACTTCCTTATGATTATTTTTTTTTAAATCAGAAAATGTCACATAGCTTTTTCTACAATAAATCTATGGTACAATGCCACTATGAAAAGTTACAGTCAAGTGCAGGCCGGATCTATCTGCAAACAAAATATTTGCACCCTCAATTCAGGTGCCTAAAATAATGCCACGTCATGGAAGCCTATAACGTTTGCAGCCGTTTGAAACTCAAATGCAAGCCCAGTCAATTTGGTCTGCACCGGTGCCTGGTCAAGTGACTCATTTTTATTATTCATTAAGCCTTTTTAAATCAAAAAAGCTCATTAATAAATATAACATGTCACCTTTAATAATGAAAAAATAAGTCTGGTGTTATGTACTGATTAACAAAACAATTATATTAAATACTTTAAGTCTGTTAGAGGCCCCATGGAAGTCATAGCACAGCTCAGACCTTCCATGACAAATGCAGCGGGTGTAACAAACCAAAGCACATAGGAGTACTTACCATTTATTTTACCAGAATATCCAGCACTAAATGCTATACTAAGAGCCAAAGGTGCCTCTGAATGTGCCAAGTGCAGGTCTGTATCTAAAACGTAGGCTTGATTGAAGCTGTAGACCCATGGACCAGGCCTTCGCTCTCAAACCTCCCTCCTGCCCACCATTGGAGCAGGATTTGGGGATTTCATAATTTCCTGTTCTTTCTGAAAGGGGGTGACAGCACCTGGTCCACACAGCTGTACTTCATTTAGAGAGCAATTTGAAAAGAGCGCGGGGGAGCGGAGAGGAGCGGAGCAGCCTTGTCATTACGGCTACAGAATGGCCTCCGTTTGTTAGACACATGGCACAGAGTTAATGCGCTTGAATGGGGAATAGGAGCTGTTGATGCTGTCACAAATTTCTCATAAGTGCTACGACGTCTGAAAAAGCCTCTCCAAGTGCAGAGAGGTTCAAATTCAAATCGTCCTTATCACAGAGCGATATTTTGTAGGTAATTGACAGCTGCGGCTACACTGTAAGCATGTACTTTGGCGGTATTATTTGTGTACAGTCTTAAGCTATGTGCACCTCAAAGTTCTTCACAAGTGGGGCTTATACTTGAGAATCATCGTTTTGCGAGGTGGTTGTTGCCCCGTCCACAGCTGATCTGATATATTACGGTGTCTATACATGTGCAGAGAAAAGTAGAGGGATGGGATGAAAGGCAAGCACGTTACTGCCACATCACAGGCCCATGCTGCATTTTCAATTCTACCAAAAAGTCACATGAACCCTCTCCATCCTCTCACAGACATAACTGCAGTATGGAGAGAACCAGTATGGAGAGGAGTGACAGTAGGAGAGTATAGTAGAGTAACGAAGAGTACAGAAATGTGCCAGAATATTTGGTAAAGATATGGAGCTTTTTGATGATTAATTGTCTTTTATTTTACTTCAAGTGTTTCTGTGCAACATAATATAGAAAGGAGACCCCACCCTGGTGCACACCCCTTGGAGGTATAAGAGTATGGGAGACATGGCACTAGGCTGGTACTAGAGCCACACCAGTGCCTGAAATGAGATGTCCTTGGGCAGATCAGAGGAGTGTTGAGCTTCTGAGTAAGAAGCTAGTGGAGTGCTCCTTGGCAGTGGTGCTGTTGGGTGGGGGTTATGGGTAGGGGTGTAGCTTGTGTTGGGCAGGCCGCTCCTCAGAGCAGATGCGAGCCCTCATGTCAGAGGCAGGCAGTGGCCCGGTGGAGAGCGGCGCGTGCTCATACCTCATTGAGCCGTCTCCTGGAGCAGATGGTGCGCTGCTGCGGGCGCTGCGCTCCCCGATAATTACTGCGCCCCTGCCACAGATGGAAATGTCAGTCAGCCTCACAGGTCCTGGTTCCTCCTGCCTCCGTCCGCGGCCCTTCTACCTCAGCCGGCCCCTGCCAAAACTCACCATGTGTTCTGTGACTGCTGACTAGGCAGGCAACAAAAGACAAATCCGCCCACATAAATATTCATGCGGGATGTGAGGAGTGTAGCAGAGTGGGCTGGTGCACAGGGGCAGGTGTAGGCTGGTGCCTTCACTCCTCCTCACTGTGACACTTCCCAACATTATAGATGTTTGTATGTCTCAAAAGACAGGTCATCTCATACAGTATCTATAGATTTCCACTGTTGCGGCATATTTAGGCGATTAGGATAACTGTGTTTGCAAAATGGATTCATTCTAGCAGATGCCATGACAAACCCCCACTTATCTGTGATAAGGTGACCAGATGTCTCAGCTTGGCAAACGCAACACTCTCTGAGTTTTATTACTCTGTGCCAAAACATCCCCCGAGAAATCTCTCTGTGAATTCACAGATAATCTACCTCTGCACAGAACAAGGCGCCTGGCTTTAGCTTCTGTGTGTATGTGTCCATGGCACAGTCATGTAGATGTGTACCCGGCCTTACCAAGCTCCTAAGATTAAACCGAAGTAAATACCTTAGCGCCCAAGTGGCAGCTCCAAAAAGAAACCTTGCATAAAGTGAGCAGGAGCTTCTTGGAAATATCACTTTAACCTACAACTGTTCTAACACTGCCTCCCAGTGGGAAGGGAAACAAATCAACCTCTGAACGGAGCTTTAGCCATTTAGCTCTCCATAGGAATCCTTTCATCCGTATGCGTTTCTGTGTGTGTGTGAGAACATGCCTGTGTGTGTAAGCAGCCAGAACAGTGCCAGACAAAATGTCATACTAGAGTTACTACTTTTGAACAAGATTATGGTCATGACATAAGGAGATGGCAGGTCGAGAAGAGAAGGCGGGTCCAGAGGAGACGACAGGTCCAGAGGAAATGGCAGGTCCAGAGGAGACAACAGGTCCAGAGGAGACAACAGGTCTAGAGGAGATGGTAGGTGCAGAGGGGACGGTAGGTGCAGAGGAGATAGCAGGTCTAGAGAAGACGGCAGGCCCACCACAGGTCCAAAATAGAAGGCTGAGCTAAAGGAAACTGCAGGTCCAGGAGAGATGGCAGGTGCAGAGGAAATGGCAGGTCCAGAGGAAATGGCAGGTCCAGAAGACACGGCAGGTCCAGAGGAAATGGCAGGTGCAGAGGAGATGGTAGTCCAGAGGAAACAGACTGAATGAACACAAGATATAAAGTGGGAAGTAGAAGCAGAGGGTTTTGAGCAAGCTCAAGAAGAGAGCAAGAAAACTTGCTCCAAGATACATGAATAGTTTTTACATTTAGTCCCTCTAGGTTAGTTTATATTTGATCCATACTTTAACCAACCTGTGCATACGGTGCAGTGGGCTACCACACTACAGTTTGATGACCCACCTTCATATCTTAAGTCAGGATCTTGTTCAGAAGATGGAGCATACGCCTACTCTTCATATTTTTGGGTTGATGGAGAGTTTATGGAGTTACTGTAGGAAATCTACCCAAGCACAAGGAGAAGAGGTAAGTGCAGAAAGGCCCTCCCTTTTTGGGAATCAAACCCGAGACCTCCACTAATGTCACCAAGCCATTACAGCAATAGCTGCTACATGCTTTCTAATTGTCAGCCTAGCTGCCCATTCAGACGGCTTTACTGAACCAGTTTAATAGAGGCTCTGATCTTTATTAAAAGTGCTCAAATGCGCCTCAAGATCAGGCTTTGTTGTTGGCAGATGTACAACAACAGTGCTATCACTATGTGCTTTCTTCTTTTTGTCTTGGCCTCGTTTCATTCTGCCCATTATGCAAATGAGTTGGTTGAAATGAGTGAGACAAGTGCAGAGGCCAGGTCTCCTTTAGGACCAAGAGAAATTTGCACTTAAAAGGCATTTTGTGCTCCAACAATGGCCCAGGTGCTGTGCCCTGGACCACGGCTGTGTGCTTGGGCTCAGGCAGAAAGTTGTGTCACACCTGTTTAGATCTGCAGCGCCTGCTCATCCCTGACTCATGCACAGCAGGGCTCCAGTTAGATTAACTCAATAAAATACATGCACTCACTGCACTGTGTTGCTTGCGCTGCTCTATATACATGCTAAATGTTACCAGTTTTTGTTTTTTAACACGTGTTAGTGTTAAAAAAAAGAATTTTGAAACACCAATTTAATCCATCAAGATTTCAATTACACATTCACATTCTGAAGCCAATAAAGAGTCACTGGCAGTTTAAAATGACTTACATTTAATGTAAACAATACAAGCTGGTCCAGCTCTCATGGTCTTCAGCACGAAGTAATAATGTATGAATTATCAATAAGTAGACTCCATAGTATCCCAAATGAAATGCAAATGTGATCATACCTATTCATTCATTCATTTTCTTCACTACGTGTGGACACAGCTGGTAGATTACACTTTTTGTCTAATAGCATGGCAATGTTTTTGACAGGTCAGGACAGTTCATCTAAAAATGTAATTAAATTTAGACCACTTTGGTTAAAAAAACACAAAAAAGATGGCAAATTTCACAGGGAATTAGCCCTTTTAGCAATTTAAAAACTATTTCAATGTAGTGTAGAATGTCACATTTTTATTCCAACACAATCTGTCTCCACGAGATTCAAATCAAATAATAATAATAATCTATTACAGATAAAGAATGTAATGTTGATTTATTCTTAATGACAAAAACATTGGACATGATGGTCAAGTTGTTCATGTTTTCGTTTGGAGCTTTAGTTTATTCAGTAATCAGAGAGCAGAATGAGCCTTATGTTAGTCCTATATTTCGGTTTGCCAGGTTCAGTGCCGAAATCCAGGTGGTTAAAACTTAAACTCTCTCTGATCTGAATCCTCTCTACCTAAACCCCAACACCTGCAGCCAATCATTAATCAGTGCTAGTGCAGCCTCTGCGACTCAGAGAATGAATTCTGGAGCGTCTGAGCTTTCACATGAGGCCTGTCCATATTGAGGATGAGCTAAAGACTTGAGTTCTCTGTATGCAGACTAAGAAGATACTGGCAACCTAGGTACAGTTATGCATGTAGTGTTTCCTATTAACCGGTAGGAGCAAAGTATGTGTAACATAACATAACTAAGCAATAACTTAAAACCCTCACTGATTATGTACAACAAGGCTCTTTGTAATAGTAGTGTGTGCATATTTATATAGATAGATTTGTTTATTTAGATCACGGTTACTTTCTTCTCTGATTTTGGCTTGTTATTTTGCCTATCATCATTTGTCTATAACATTTTGAGTGAGATGTTTTGATGATATGATACACAACCCTGGGCTGTATGAAAAAACTATTTTACTATTTTAGGGTGGAAGCATATTGGGGGTGTAGTTGATGTCACAGAGATCTAACTGTTGAACAAGTTTGTGTTTGAATTAATGTTTAAATATGCCTTCTGTTCCGCTGTTCCTCTCCTTGCGATTCTGTTGTACCCATGTCCTCCGAACAACTCAAAACTATAGTACAATAACATAGGCATGATGATCATTTTAACGGAGGAAGCTCTAAGATATTCACTGTCATATTGTGCTGCACAGTCCTGGCCACATGGAGGGTGGGAGTGAGCCAGTCAAAGAAGAGTTGGTGACCTTGTTAGCAGTTGGTTGGAGTTGGCCGGCTGGTGGAGCTGTCTGTGGGGAGGGACAGACAGATGCGCCTCTCCTCTCAGGGCACCACATCTCGCCTGGTACAGCTCACAATCTGGCCCAGGCAGCTGGAACCCTAATCATCAGTGGTCACCTGAGTGCCCAGCCCCTCCCCCTCTCATCTGACCTCCGGCACATCACACCACAGCGGCTGTGCTCGCTGCTGTGGGACAGGTACAGAAGGGAGAGTCTTGAGACGAATATTGTGCCTGAATTTGGGGATGTTTTCATACTTGGTTTGATCAGAGACACTTCTCTGGACACGAGACCCAACCCCCAGATGACCAGGAGTTGCCCACTGGAAAAAGCATATATGCGGTGCGGTGGTTGAGACAAATAATTTCTACATATATAACAAATCACAAAATATGTATAGATAAATATGGCACAGCATAATTCTGAAACACAAATGAATGTTACAGTTTTAATGAAAGAACTTTACAGGAGTCTGTGGTCGACAGAAGGGGGAGCTAGTTAGCTTAATTTGGCTGCTGTAACAGTGGGAACAGCTCTTCTTTGCAGACAGCTGATTGGCTCATTGTCATTTACAACTATGCTTTATGTCTTTTATCCACTTAAGTCCACAAATAAAACACTCTTAGGATATAATTGGATATAAGGACATCTAAAGTAAAAAAAAACAACATGTTTTTATGGTGACAACATATCTGCCATCTGTGATGAGAGGCTCATGAAGGCCACCAAGAATCCAGTGCCAGTCCGTGCTGGTCCCAGAGCATTATGCTGCTCTGGAGTTCCCAGGGTGCCCCAGCCTCTGCAGGCCTCTGCTGTTCCTTTCCAGCACACTCAAACTAAAGGCTTCATGGCCCACAGAGAATGGGGCTGATGAGGGCAAACACCTTATAGGTGCACACAGGGACATGTGGCTGTCCACCTCTGGTCCTCACCACCTCATACATATATCACCTACTAAATACATGAAGGGAACCACAACTCCCAGCCCCCAGTGCTCTGTGAATAAATAAAGAGCATACTGAAATTTCAGATAGGTCTAATACCAGACTGCAGTGTATTATACAAATAAGGAAATTCATACAAATATGTATAAAGTGCTATTTTGAAGTGAATGCGTTGTGCAGTCATAAGTCCCAAAGGCTGTTATTCACTGACTATGACTGTGTAGTATATAGTTTATGTTTAAGTCTAACCATAATCACATATAACAAATGCGGGAGCCTCAGTTCAGCAGTGTGTGTACCATGACAACAATGTCCATACAATCTCAATGTAGAAATAGACAATCACTGGAATAGCATAGTTTTGCTTTCTGGAAAATGCATGAACTGTATTCTGTATATTTCTATAATAAATAAAATATAACAGCAGTAGTTTGAAGAGGGAAAGACACAGAGTAATTTTAAACATATTTAAATGCATATGTACACACTCAAAAGGAGAAGATGTCAGAGGAGCGAAGCCAAGCACCACAGCCCACAGTCGCTGCCAAACACAGGCTTCCAAACAGAAATAAAGTGCTTTTGGCTCCCTGCAGCCACCAGTGTGTGCTGTGTGTCCGCCAAGACACTTTTTTTCAAACAAAGTTAAAAACAGGACAAACTTGATGTAAACACTTTCTGGAAATAAATATGCACCATCTCTTGGACAGATATGTGTGTGAATCAGATGATGATGATGGTCAGTCATTCAAAAGTTGGGATTGATTTGATCTGATTTTTTAAAATGGACACATTGCATCAGTCTTTTTGCTTGAGTATACAACAAACACCATGGCAGCTGTAACTTGTGGCTCAAATGAAAGTTATTACAGTCAGAAAGTGAGGCTTAAGGTTTGGACAGAGAGGAACCCACATAAATATTAACAGGATTTATAAGTACATTGACAAAAACATATTATGTAATGCATATGCCTGTATGCCAGTGACAAAAACAAAAGTACATGGCTGTGGAGCGAGGTCCTGAGACCCTCTCCTCTTCATTCACTCTTTTACTACACTTTACACCTTACACTTTCTTTCTGAAGTCATGTTTGCAACAGAACATTCCTTCATTAAACAACACATCCCAATACTGTTGATATTGTATGTGTATATATGTATATATATATATATATATATATATATATATATACATACCTACATACGCACATATATATGTATGTGTGTATATATATATATATATATATATATATATATATATATATATATATATATATACATACCTACATACCACATATATATGTATATGTGTATGTGTATATATATATATATATATATATATATATATATATATATATATATTATATATATATATATATATATATATATATATATGTGTGTGTGTGTGTGTGTGTGTATATATATATGTGTGTGTATATATGTGACAGTGTCATACTAGGTATTGCAAAATCCATTTTATTGAATGACATTTTGCCATGTTTCAAATAAGTGAGTCTTTTCTCCAGAGGCTGGAGGGGGCAGCAGAGGCAGATGAGGTAAAGCTGTTAGTGGTGCTGTTGGCTGTGCTCACAGCGGGAGTCTAATAGACAGTGTACCCATGATGCACCTGCACACTGCACAGTGTTCACTGTGAGGGTGTGTGCTGTGGAGATCGCAGGTGGAGCCTTAGCACAGTGTGCGATGGGTGAGAGAGAGGGACTCTTTATTTTGGGTGGGAGCGTAGCTCTAATAAGACTGATGGATTTACATTCATTTCCTCTCACACCTGCCTCCTTTATGTGCTCTCTGATAGTGCAGGAGCGATGGCTGAGCTGGCCGGCCCGCCAGTCTCTCCATTATGAATAATGGCCAGAGCCACATAGACAATCACAGTGCTGTTCAGGGCGCTCATGGACGCAAATGTACCTGAGAAACTGTGAGATCCAGAATGTGCATGCTGCCAATAAACCAAACAAAACAGAGAGGACAGGTGCAATCTCCTTCCACACAGATCCCACTGGTCTGCCTAACACACCATTCATCATTTTCCAGCACACACGCAACACTGACACTGTACAAACAGCACGTTTCAGAATAGACTATTGACAGATAAGAAACACCAATATAAGAGATAAGAAAAGTGTTCAGAGAAAGAAAGTCATTGGAGGATTTGGAGCACATCAGGAAATCAGTTGAGTGCAGTAAACAAGAAAGTGTGATTTCAGCTGAAATTGCTCACGATGTAAAGTGGATCTGTGGTGTGTCAGCTCTGGACCAATGCAGATTTATTTGTTTAAACAAACTGTGGAGCAAAAGACCAAATATTTTCATAATGTTTTCATAATAGTTATTTTCCTAACAGTTTACTGAGCCATAAAATAACATTATATACGATAGATACCTTTTCACCAACTGATGTAATTACCACATCAGTATTTATGGTTGTAGGGAATGAAAGACATTAGGTGTAAGAGTTCAGTTTTACAGTAAATAATGGTTTAAAAGGCATATGACAGTTTTTATATGCCTTTACACCTCAAACATATTATCTCTAATAAAGTGAAAATGTTTTCACTGTTATTTGCATAACTGCCCATGGTTGTTGCACAAACACATTCAAAAGATTGTGTATCTACCAAAGATATTTCTATTATTCTCAAGATATTTAATCACAAAACATACCAGTAAGTTTTGAAGAGTTGTCTGTGTAATCCCTCAGTCCTCCAGGTCTGATTCATAGCAAAAGACGAAATTTAAAGTTTTACAGTTTCAGTGTAGTTAGCCCGTCCCTTCAGGTAGAAGTGTCCACAAGCAATCTGACCAGAACTGAAGAAGGGGCTTGGATGAACAGCAAAACGTCTTCACTCCTACAACAATTTGTTCAGTTGACAGATTTAAATTTCGTCTTTTGCTTTTGAAGAGTTCAAATTTTAGAGAGCTGGAGAGTCTGAGAGGTGGAGCTATGTTGAATGTTATTTTTACTTTATGAACCCACTGATTTTGGGGTTCAACCTTTTGTAGAAAGGGTTTCTACTTAGTTAGTTTAAATGTTTTGACATAGATGTAAATGTGTTTTGAACTTTTGGGCCACCGTACCCCAACCTCTGGTTAAAGAATCACTGCTGTAGATTACTTTGACAATGTAAATTTGTATAGGTAGTACCCTTCACTCTTTACTGAGTACATACTGTTTTTTTTTTTAGCTTTCAAACATAATACTTTTACTCCTAATGACTTTGAGCTGTTTACTTTACAGTGTTAAGGTACTCTTTCATTTCATTTGGTTCTACAGTTCTTGGATCATCAATGCATACAGTAATAGACTGAAAATTGAGTAGCATGTTTGAAAGCCTTCACAGCCCACACGTATGCCTCGAGTAGACTTCATAAATATATTCCCATCTGTGACTTGTGTTATTAAACTGTTATTCTCACTCCATATATGCATGCCATAGCTCGTATATCTGTGACACTGCTCCTGTCTCTAATTCACTTCTACCCCCACTATTTTCAAGTTGCCCTAAACTTGACATTAAAAGGAACGGATGCATTTTTAAAGATTTTCCTTAATTATGAGCTACAGAGTTGTGCTGTGTGTAAAGTTGTTTGACATGTTTGAGTAATGCTGTAGAACAGCGGGGGCTCCAGCCACCATAGCCCTCCAATGCTGACTGCATGTGTACAGTCAGAGGAGCCCCTCATCCACACAGCACCCTGGGGCCACCTATGCTTCTCTTTTTGTTTCATCATCAGGATAGCTCCCTCTATTGTCATGACCCACTGCAACACCATTCCCCTCTCAGTCTCATCAAATATACAAGGTCTATGTAACAGTATGCAACATTTCACTGATGCAATGCTCACTGACATTAACTTAGGAAGTGGCTTAATTACTGCAGGATTCTTATATTGCACTATACACTGGCCTGAGTAAAATCCATAGACTGCAAGTTTGTTTATGCTGGAACCTTAGATTCTGTCACACTTTGTTCTATGCCAGCCTGCATCCATGCCCCCCTGGGCTAGTGTGCACTAGTGTTAGTGTCTGCTCAGCTGTGCGCTCTGAACAGGGCTCTTGTCGGGGCTCTGCCCCCCCTGACATCCCATTAGCCCCACATTAGGAAACAGTAATCAGTGTGCCACAGGGACGCTGCCACGCACTGCTCCCATTTCACTTCACCTTTAGCAGCAGAGAGCAGCCTCATTACCTCCCCACAGTCAACTGCCACACACAATTTAATCCAATTTTGTCTGCTCTTGTCTTTAACTCAACAACTACTCTCCGAGTATTCACACCTGCAACCCCCTCCCCTCCTCACCCCTCACCTACACACTAACCACTTCTATCAGATAACCACAGTTAAAAAGAGTTCATTTTCACCGTAGCCACAACCTGTGGAGCCCTCGCCAACACAGTCCTGCAGCTTGGAGTCTTTTGGGAAAACTTGGTAGATATAAAATTGATCATAACTTTAACACATACCCTAAGCTAGTATATATCATGGGAGTGGATGTCTCCTTTCTAAGAGGGCATAAGGACATGGGATGCTCTTGTTTGATTGTTTGAACCGATAGCCCTGAACTCATTGCTGCAAATGGCAGCAATGAGTTTGGAACAGTTTAACTGCTCCTGGAATTGCACAGCCCTGAGCTTCAACGGGATGCCCCAAGATAGACAATAGCCCTGTTGGGTGAACTGCAGCACCATCAGATCTGGCATGATTTATTTTAAGCACATTCAAAAATACACCTCCCATAATTGTCATAAAAGAAGAATGAAAGAAAAAAACAAAACAATAGAATTTGTGACAACAGTTCCTGTCAGTCGTCATTTCAAGACAATTTCACCATATCATCAGTTTGAACTGAATCAGATTCATTTTCTTTGTGTCGTGTGTCAAGTGTTACTATAGGAAGTAAGGCACACAGATTTAGAGCATTATCTTTCAGAAATAATATAACAATTGTGCACCAACTGACAACTCATAGTTTTAATTCCATTATATTTTTTCTGCTCAATGTGGTTACTTGTAAATGCACAAAACCAGCGTGTAATTGAAGTCTTATTAATACAATGAGTATGCTAATAGTATTGAGCTGAGCTTCCCAGCATAACGTTGGTGCTGGTACAGTGATTAATGTTTGACAACTTTTAAATTCAAAAGTGAGTTCCGTCTTGAGCCTCCGCCTTTCTTCCCTCACTTCATCCTTTCAACAGATTGCGTGTTGCACATTAACTTTTGATTGGGTCATATGTTCCCCTCTCAGGTGCACCTCCAACCCATCAAATATTCAGTTGATGAATTCTAGGAGATGTCACATTCTGTGTTTCATTCATTATGTACATCCAGACTCCATTGTTGACTCTATGAATAGGTATAGATGCTTTACTCGTGCATCTGCTTTGTTGGAGAACTTTTCTGGATATGTAAGCGTGCTGAAGTGTTAAAAGAGCATTGGGATGGTGTCCTAAAAATGGAAGTGTGCACGCATTGGCTTGAAACGTGCTAATATGTGACCGCACATCGATGTGCGCGTGCCAATGTTTTTCCACGACCTCCTCCTTTTCGCCATCTCCAAAGTGTCACATCACGGAGAGCCCGTGGGAGGTCGGCCCACTCCATCTGAAATAAAGAAGGGCTGCTGACAGACATCATCAAATACTAGTGTTTCTGATGCACCATACACACTCTCTCATCTTAAATGAGATTAATCTATACCTTTGTCATTTTATCTCATCTTTGTAGTTAGATTTAAAAAGTGCAACACACACAGACACACAGAGACACAGACACACAGAGAGACACACAGACACACAGAGACACAGACACACAGAGACACAGACACAGAGACACAGAGATACAGACACACAGAGACACAGAGACACAGAGACACAGACACACAGAGATACAGACAGAGACACAGACACACAGAGACACAGACACACAGAGACACAGACACACAGAGACACAGACACACAGAGACACAGACACACAGACACACAGATACACAGACACACAGAGACACAGACACACAGACACACAGAGACACAGATACACAGACACACAGAGACACAGACACACAGAGACACAGACACACAGAGAGACACACAGACACACAGAGAGACACACAGAGACACAGAGATACAGAGATACAGACACACAGAGACACAGACACACAGAGATACAGAGACACAAAGACACTGAGACAGAGACACAGACACACTGAGACAGAGACACAGACACACTGACACACAGAGACACAGACACACAGAGACACAGACACAGAGACACAGAGATACAGACACACAGAGACACAGAGACACAGACACACAGAGATACAGACAGAGATACAGACACACAGAGACAAAGACACACAGAGACACAGACACACAGAGACAAAGACACACAGAGACACAGACACACAGAGACACAGACACATAGAGACACAGACACACAGAGACACAGATACACAGACACACAGAGACACAGACACACAGACACACAGAGACACAGACAGGCTGAAGCTGGAGCCACACTGGCAATGACCAGAGGAAACTGCTCCTTCAGCTGTGGTTTCATTCATCTGTAAATAAGAGGTTACATTTGAACAAATATTAACTGCACACATTCATAGTGCATTTAGATCCCCCACTTCTTATCTCCAAAGTGCTCTGAAATAAACAGAAACATATGTTGGCTGCATATGCTCATCGCGGCTTTATTTAGCTCGCTCTATAGCGGCATGACAACGAGACTGTTTTTGTGAAAAAGACACATGGGTAAAATGCTACTGTTATAGCAAACACGAGTCACAGACAGTGAAAGTAAAGAGAGAAGTGTTGAGCGCAGATGCACCGCTCCTGCTATCTCCTGTGCTTGTGGCTATACTGCCGATCCAGCTATTCTTGTTGGTTTGTTAATTGTTTGTCACCCACCAGGTGCCATCTGTCTGCGTCCCTCAGTCCCTGCGCCATGTGGAGCCGCCTGCCTGGGCCTGCCAACCTCACTGACCTGCAGCGGGCCCACACCCCCACCCCCCATCGCACACCTCGTCCACACCTCCTGATCCAGCGGGATCGGAACACTTCCCAATCTGTCCTGCCGTGGACCCGCTCAGCTCCACCCAGAGCCACGGAGAAGAGGCAGCAGTGATGAATGACTGGAGCGCACACGAGGAGCGCTTTGTTAGACTTTGTTCCAAAACAAATAACGCACAGAATATCATGGGTTATTATTATGGGCAGCCTTATCAGTATAAGCACACCAAATATGTGTTAGGCACAAAAGACTAGTACGACATTACAATACTTTTCAGCAATCTGTTTAAATCTGTACTCATACCATTTAAATGAGTAAAAATCAAATCAAGTTGACAAAAAGCTCCCATTTAAACCTCATGTTAAGTTCTGTTTTGAGAGGAGACTTGCAGTGTATTAGAGCACCTGGTGACATTAGCTGAGTCCCCTCCCGACAGGAGGGCAGGTCACCTTGGCCTCAGCCTGATGTGGGGCAGCTGTGTGCAGAGAAATGACATCAGATGTTTGCTCTCCGGGACACATTCAGCTGGAAGTACCCAGGGCCCAGTGCAGGAACATACGCCCAGACCCCCTGCGCCTGAGCTCAGCCATGACGGGCCAGGCAGGGTCACCTTGACCAGGCCCAGCGAGGGGGCCACGCCCCTCTCTCCTCAGAGCAGTCAGAGGGGGCAGGTAGAACGGTTATGGAACCGTCCCAAACAATGACTCAATTGCAAGACTTTGAGCTAGATGGAGACTATAATCTTCAGCCAAATCCATTTGTTGACATCAATGGGAAACTGGTCTACATTGCATTGCACTGATGGAGTGTACAAAAGAGGTGTATATGTAGTAACAAATGAGATGTGTCAAGGTTAATGGAGGAAGGTGGGATGTGAATTAGCCTGTTAAAAATGTAATTCCTGATGCACAAGGCACAGCTTAGCTCAGAAGATTATTGTATTTTAGAGGTTTGTCAGTATAACCTTCACTCTATTACATTCAGTAATACAAAAGGTTAATCTTTCTGCATTTGTCTGTATTTCACACATGTACACATATTTGGCAGGAGCACTCTTGCTAGTTCCTCCTGCCTGGATGCTGTGCGGCTGACATACATTTGCACAGATGGGCGAGGCTGTGGCCGGTGCTGTGGAATCGCATGCAAAAGTGTTTGGGATGTTTTGACACAGATAAAGCTGACACATTCCAAGATGCTCCACTGACAATAGCCATGAAGGAACAATCTCCATCTGGTGCAGCGGTTCCCCTCAAATCCTGTCACGCTCCACGGGACAACAGTGAGTGTGGATGGTTCTTATCTCAAGTGGAGCTATGGCCAGGCCTCTGAGCACCTCAGATCGATATAAGCCATGTTCAGATGGTAAGAATATCCAGAAAACGGTCAATGAGATGTGTTAAAAAGAAATCAATACAGAAGTGTAATTCAAATTATAAACTGGAAAACTCAGAAGGTAATGGACTGGTTTCAGAGTGGAGGTGTGTGTCGAGGTGGAGTTAGGGAATTAATGAATCGCTAATGAGTATCATTCTTAATAAGCTAATTTTTCATTATGAATGAAGTCTTTGTTCATGCTTTATTAAGGCGTACTAAGGTGAAGTTTTTAGAAACTCATACCAAACCAATGGATGGAGTTGAAGGTTTCAAGATGAAAGGCATTTGGGCTGATGATTGCACATGGTGCACAAAACGCCATGTAGGTTGCATATAACAAACTACAATGTGTAATGCAGGAAGCACCACTGCCTCTGCACCGAGAGAGGCCTTTACTTTGGAGTGCTGTACTAATGAACTATTTACTGAGGGAGGGGGTGAATTGAGACCACCTGGTACAAACACAACAGAGGCCTTAAGCTAACTTGACTGACACGACACACTTTGGACCGCCTTGGCAGTTTGGTGCGGCCACCTCCAACAGAGTTGTGCCTCCATGCTCTGAGCATCGCTCTATGTCCAGGGGCAGGGCTCTGCAACCTGAACAACTGACAATACAGAAACATAAATGTTTTAATAAAATATAAATTGTACCTGATTTTTTCTTCATCAGGCCAATCTCAGCAATTCACAAAAAGATGTTTAGTAATTCCAAGTTTGTGTAGCTGTGAGATATGGCTAAAGCCAGAGTCAACATTTATTTAACTTCTCTGCGGCACATTTTATGTCTTTTTAGTTTATTGGTATAGCACAATTTGTACACAAAGTAAATTAAAGTGCTGTGCAGAATAAGAAAGACATTAAAATCACACAAATCAAAACATAGATAATCACAAATAATCATCATAAAAATAACATTAAAACAGAAGAGTGCAGAATAAAAACCTTTCAATCATGCACAGCTAAATAGAACTGTTTTGAGCCTGGTTTTAAACACTGTCAAAGTAGAGGCCTGCCTCATATCTTCAGGAAGATTGTTCCAGTTTTATTAATAATAATAATAATAATAATAATAATAATAATAATAATAATAATAATAATAATAATAATAATAATAATAATAATAATAATAATAATAATAATAATAATAATAATAATAATAATGCATTTTATTTATAAATGCCTTTCAAAACACCCAAGGACACTGAACAAGATAAAAGATTGTTCCAGGTTTTAGCTGCATAAAACTTAAGTGCTGATTCCTCATGTTTAGTCCTGAATCTGGGCACAAGCAGGAGGCTGGTCTCTGAAGTCCTCAGAGTGCGGATGGTTCATATGGCACTAACGTGTCGAAGATGTACTTTGGTGCTAGGCCATGGAGAGACATGTACACAAGCAGAGCATCAGGTAAAGCATCAGGTTTAGCTGAGGTTAGATAGATTATGCACTGAATTTTTTTTTTATTTTTTTTTTGCTCTTTATGCGAGTGCTGTGCATCAATAAACAGGAAACAGTTGTTGCTAATGCTTTGTTTTGCTAAGCATGTAGGCTCAACATATACTTCACTGGAAATACCGTGGTTTATCGCAAAATCAAGTGAGCGTTTGGTGAGTTTGGTTTTTGACCTCTCTCTTGTCCATCTCCCGCTGGTGCTTAGCTCCTCCTTAAAAGATTTTGTATCTCGACATTTCATCCTTGATGTAAGGGACAAGGTAATGTGTTCAGTAGTTGCACTAACTAACAAACAGCAAACAACAAATTTGGCATCAGCTAATTCAAATATTCTAACACATACCAACACCACTGAGATAGGTTAACGTCGCTGCTTAAGACAATCCTTAGACTCTGCAGTTACATTGGTTTAGAAAAAAATCCTACTTTATCAATCATGCCAACCTAATATTTTCATTTTTTGTCCCATGCCAAATGTGTCCAAATAAAAATGCGATGAAAAGTGAATGGAGAGACAGACAGCTCAGCTCGCAGTGGTGTGAACAGAGAGTATGCTGTAGCCCACTCAGACCACCTGCTCATCACTTCCTCTGGCAGCGCACCATAGCCATTGTCCACACACTGTCCCCAGTCCCTCCCATGTCACAGAACGTCCTCACAGTGCGGCTGAGTGGAGACAGGCCTATAGGCACTGTACCTGCCCCTGCACAGCCCACAAATAACACCCCCACACCCCCACACTTTCTTATCTGAGGAAAAATTAAACAAGCTACTGAACATTTTACATGGACTAAGCACTAACAGCTTAGCAGCCTTAAAGGTGCTGTACCTGATTTTCTATGGTCTTAAAACATTGAAAAGATAAGTAGTTCATTTGAAAGGGTTTGCAGTGGTCCAAAGTTCTTCCTCACTTTCCTTATGCATTCTGAGCACTGTTTTTATTAGCACTTTTCACAACTTTCAGAGGCTATAGTGGAGTTTTGCTGGCATGGGAAAGCGAACAAGAGCTAGCTTTCTAACTACACACAATAAAATGCTTTATAATTTGTACAGTATACAGGGGACTTATTTTGACTTCAAGAGCTGCTCATACAGTATATTTCTATGGGGCAAAACAAACTTCACTCAAATGCATGGCCAAAATCGTGTATTGGGCCTTTAAATAATAGGATGATTTGTGTCACTTTACCTCACAACAGTCCTTCAGCTTGGACCCACACTCTGTATTACCTGATAGAGACACATCATATGTTTACTATTGTTTTAGCACATGATACATTATTGGTCACCTGGCAGCAGAGTCTCTGAGGATCCTGACATGATTATACAGCTTCACTTTAAACATACTATTCAGCTTATTCTCCCCTAGGTGCAGAGAAAAAATGCAAACCTATGTGTGACAGATTTAACCAACTACACTGAAGTGTCCTTATATACCAGTGTACCACCTTAATGTGTTTATTACTCTTCCATTACTGCATAAAGCTTCATAATACAAGCTGCATGTAAATAAGATACAGATACGGATTGAATCTCTCTCGATTTGCCAAAAGTAACAACTTGAACATTTGAACCTTTCACGACCACACTCTGTACCTCAGTGAAATGTAGCTTTAGTGTGTGGTTGTGCGGTTGCACCTGGGCTTATTGGGCACAATGCTGCTCTGAAAGTGGCCTGTTGGGCTGCGACTAATGCGCCTGCTCCACTACAGAGAACAGGTGTGCCGGTGTCAGCGAGCGCCGCCGTGTCTGCAGGCCCTGTCCATTAGCCACAATTTAGCAGGGCCATCAGAGTGCTCCAAAAGGGCCACATCAAACAAGTGTGCAGATCCAGGTGCTCGCCACAAAGCACAGCCAATCAGAGACAACCTGGTGCACTCGGAGGGGGGATGAAGACGTTCTGCTCCTCTTTTGTTCTGCAGCAGACAGTAAGACGGGATTGTTTCACATGGGGTCTGCGCCACGAGAGCAGCCAGGCCAATTATCCTCAGAGATGCATATTAATACTTCACTAATGGAAAGCTGATGGCACTGTTATGATAAAACTCATAGAGTGGAGAGCACAGCACAAAGCTAATGTTGGCCACAAAGGGTCTGTGATCTTATGCTCTCAGACACTCACCTGCACTCACCTGAGGTTGCTATGCTACCAAGGCATCAATTTGATCAATTTGTGCAAATACTGCTTTGAACATGACTTCCTGTCATGTGCCTTTCACTAGTCTCACAGGAGGTTACAATGAAAAAGACAAGGTTAAGAGTAATAGGGAAGTAATTGTGGAGTGTGGATTTGATTTCTAATTAGATTAATGGTGTAATCAGATTATGAGGTATAGTCACTTCTAAAACAGATAATAATTTTTCTCTGAATCACCACTGAAAGGGCTGTAGCTGTGCTCTTGTTTCTCTCTTTAGGACCACCTTACAAAATGTTAATGAAGGCATTAGAACAACTTACATTCAGCAGACAGTGGTTATGACGTGAGCTACATGCCATATATGTTTAGTGAATATGTGATGGTTAGCCTTTGTGTTATGCCGTTTCAAATGCTGCTCTCGTATGATCTCATTCCATCAGGAAATGTGGGGCAGCGCCCAAACAGGACAGTGGCTGTGGGACACGAGGACATGTTGTAGTGGTGATTTATGGCCAGCACAATGACCTGTACTCACCTGTACAGGTGTCATGTGGATGCAGCGCAGCACTCGGACATGACAAAGCTGCCATCTGAAGGTCGCACCCTGCCCCGCAGACGCTTCACTAAAGTCACCATTGGACGCACATTCATTCTAGTGGGAGCACCTGCTCACTAGCACCAGGGCTGCACCAGGGCTGCACCAGGCCCATTTGTCATCCCTCACCAACCTCATGAGAGAACACTGTCTGTATCATTCTTTACTGAGGGACATTATTATGGCTCTGAATGGTGCTAGTGCTGCACTGCTGCACAGCAGAGGTTCAATAACACTGATACCTCTGTTTGTTGTAACCCCAATCCCTCAAAGTGCATTTTATTAAACTTCTGAACAATATCCTAGTAACCTCAGGTACAAGGATAAGATATATTTGAGTAGGTTCATGTCCACTACAGTCTGCTTCTGTCTCCTGGTGCCTGCTCATATCTCCTGGTGTCTGCTCGCATCTTCTAGTTTCTGCTCCTGTCTCCTGGTGTCTGCTCCTGTCTTCTGGTGTCTGCACCTGTCTGCCTGTGTCTCCTCCTGTCTTTTGGTCTCTGCTGGTTACCCTTCCTGTCTTCTCCTCTGAACTAAACTTAGCAGTGCTGCTCTCTCTGCTCCATATGCTGCTTGGTGCTCTCCTCTCATCCAGGCATTGGGAGCTTGATTAAGCCTGACTTGTCACCAAATTGCACACACTACGTTTACATGCACTCCCCGGCTCTCCAGCTGTTACAGATTTGTTACAAAGAATAAATGTTGAAGCAGAAGAGTGAGCAGGTCTGCAGCACCACCACAGCCAGCATAAAAGTAATAACAGAATGCTATAAAAACACAACTTAGTTTAACTGTAGAAAGGAACATGCATAGTACATGATACCATTTTACAATATGATGATAGACCTTTGTTAGCATAAGTGCCCAAATAACAAATGTTATCTAAAAACTTTAAAGGGCCCCCCTTTGGCTGCATGCCATCAGTTGGGATAGTTAGGCCCTCACTGTTTGTATTCATAAATGAGGGTCCAGGGGTACAAAGTAATAGTGGAGTAGTGAGGACCTGACAGACATGGGACTGTCCTCTCCAGACCTCCTCCCTGTGTTCCATAATGCAGTGCACGTCCACAATTTCCATCAATGGCAGATCCTTGCCCCCCCCCCCCCCCTCCTCCTCCTCCGCTCTGTGATAGGTTAATCCCTGTATCACACTTCAGCACCAGTTCAGTAAGCGGCTTAAAAGGACACATTAGACGGTGACAATGACCTGCTAATGGTGTTACATTTCTCCGCAGCATTAGCAGCTATCTTTGTCACCTTTATCTTCTAATGAGATCTGTCAAATAGGGAGGAGTCTGTGCCACAGCCAAGGACGCTGATATTCTACAGTATAAGTGACCTAGAACAGCGTCTGAAGCGGAGGTTTTCTCTCAGGCAGCAGAGTGGGCAACCTCCTGGGGTCCTGGGACAGCAACACTCTGAGTGATGGATGAGTGCAGCTTCCCATGGGCGTTTTACTACATTTCCTCAAGCAATGTCCCCTGAAAGAAATGTGCCATATTTCATAATCAGGCTTTTACTGTGGAAGGTCCAAAGAGTCATTTGGTCCCGACTATGTTCATAATGATTTAGCTCCCCCCTGTGCCTGGAACACACACACACATAGGCTCAGAAATATGGGAAGCAATGCCAAAATGTACACATTTTGGCATACTTCATTTTATGTTTGCATTGAACAGCTCATATCTGCATTATGCTCTTGTGGGATAAACTACTTGCTGATCTTTAGAAGATTACTGGGACTATTGCATTTAAAGAGGTGCTATTATACTTCTATGGGGTTAACACATTTAGATGTTATCATATTACCTAAATATTCCCTAAAAACAATGCATTAAAATGCGTAGTTTCAGTTTTGTTTGTGATCATCTGAGTTCCCCCTCCCCTTGCACACCGTGCTAAGTCACTTTCCCTTCAGAGCGATATCACAACATAATCAGTGTGCATCCCACTAATGAAACTACTGCACATCGCATCAGATTTGTGAAGTTCTAGTGTATTGTTTTGTATCATGCTTCTGTACATTTATGAAAAATGGCTGTGCAGGAGCATGGGTGACGTAGGCTTGTGAGCGGAGCCTCGCACAGGATTGTACTGCTAACCGTAAGGAGGTTCAAATAGTGAGAGATCGCTAAATTGTTCAAACATGCATGGATGACATTTAAAACCTCTTCAGGCATTTTTTGATGATGAAACATCTTACAATATGGTAGAAAGCTACCAAAAAATCTACTTTGCATAATACCCCTCTTTTCTCAGCTACCCCATCATAACAGAATACTGGAGCTGTATTAAGGACTGCAAATGGAAACTAGCATTTTGCTAAATCTGGTGCAGCCATCTTTTTAACGTATCTGCGCATTGTCCTTCAAATAAATAAATAAAATAAAAATAAATAAGTGTTTTTCATTCTGTAATATTTTCAGCATATTTTGTACATTTAATTTCTCTCTTCTGAGCTAAAAACACTTAGAAATGCATGTTCATTGTTTCACTTTGTTATTGCTTTAAGAAGCCTAAACTTTTACGTGTGATCTACATTTTAGATAGTGTCAGACAGCTGTATACTTTATGGGTAATGTCCCATATATACAGCATAAGGTTGGGTTAGGTTATATGTCGTACTTCTGGTGTACAGAGAGAGTAGTATAATACTACAACTGTATTAGTCTTTCACGCCTCATAAAATGTTTTTGTCACTTTTTAAGGCTCTTGTATAATAATCCCATTTGACACATCTTGAACCAGAAATCCTCTATCCATTAGATTTTGACAGGTGCATACATTGGTGTTTACACTGATGTGTGCTAAAGGCAGATAAAGGTCAGGAGGTGACTCCTGTGGCTCTGAGAAGTTCTAAACACATATGCCTCATTCGGAAGCTTTAAACTACCTCAGTAGTAGTATTTCATATGCTCCTTGAACTCATGTGTCTTGAAGTACCAGTATTTTGAAAGGGAAAAGAGTTTGCATAGAGTTAGGCCTAAGACACACTGCACGCGTCAGCATTTACATGCCTAACCACTCCGGCAGGATGTATGCACGTAGCACTGGCTCTGTGTTTATCAATGGGAAAGACGATCAGACCTGAAGAGGAGCATTTAGCCACTTGTAATACGTCTACAGTGAAAATATCTGTAGCTGAATATGCTTGTATTTACCGTCTGTACAGGCTGACCACGGCAAACATGAGGATTTCAAAAGTAAATTTGAAAGCACAGATTGGCAGTCTTTCTGAACATGGGCTCCTTCAAATGATACATAACTGCAACAGCAATATGTTTATGATAAATACAACAACAGATGCGTGTTTTATATGTATTTTGATGGGGATATGTGCTCTACACTAGCGTCAAGTGTAAAAAAATGGGTTGGATTCTATTTTCTAATATCTATATGGGCACAACATACTGCTCCATAAGAGCGCTTAGCACAGGCAGTGTGGCCGTTTCATTCACTTTTAAACCAGTCCAAAAACATATGCGCCAAAGATGTGCAGTTTTTACATTTGCATAGGGCAAAACACGTGTGCAGTGTGTCCTAGGCCTTAGGACCCAAATACACTGCATGCATCAGCGTTTACGTGCATAACCTTGTGAAACCACAGCCGCACGTGAGTGTGAGGACGGCCACATCGGCAGCTCAAGCAGGATGTATGCACGCAGCACTGGCTCTGTGTTTCTCAATGTGAAAGGCATTCAGACTCAAAGGGGAGCGTTTAGCCACTTGTAACAGATCTACAGTGAAAATAACCAGCTGAATAGGCTTATATTTACCGTCTGTACGGGCTGATCACGGCAAACGCAAGAATTTCCAAGGTCAATTTGAAAATGCAAACAAACAGTATTTCTGAACCTGGGCGCCTTCAAACGATACAAAGCTGCCCCAGCAATAGGTTGTGCTAAGGGTAAATGCAACAAATACAACAACAAATGCATGCTTTGTGCAAGTATTTTGGTGGGGATGAGTGCCTATGATCATGTCAAGCCAGCAATAGCTATCATCAATGTGAACACTGACATGATCGTAAATTGCATGGTGAAGGTGTATGGACTTTTAAAACACAGAGGAGCTTCATGGAGGCCCTTTAAGCTCTGTTAAGTGACCAGGCAGTGTATAAATCTCAAACAATGCCCAAAGCCATGACTGCCGGGTGAAACTGACAAGCAGATTGGTGAAGCCAGTGGACAATTAATCTTGATGAGAGAGGGAGGGGGTTAGCAGGGGGAACACATCCATAACCAGGGGCTGCTTACCCTCAAGGTTAGCGGCTGTAAACAGGAACACTTTATTCAAATAGAGGCAGTGGGCGCGCTGTGCAGGACTGTCCCCCAGCAGCGAGGGGGGGCATGACCTTTACATTGCACGCTTGACACACCTCGCATGCACCCAACCAGAACTCATGCATATGTATTTGGCACAATGGAGAACAAAAGAAACTAAAACAACAGCAGCAGTGGAATAGACCCTGGATTTAGGCTATCTAAGTTATTAACGTTGTATTAAAGGACCTACAACAACCTATACTTTAAAATCTTTTATATGTGATATTGTGGCGTCCTTATCAAAATCAGGATACAATGGTAGTTATGTTTTGCTCATTTTTGTGATCTTATATTTATTGTGTATATCACCTCCAACACCTCAGTGCCTCACTATTATATGTTAACGCACTGTAATCTATGAAGCTCATTTGCATTTTTAAAGTCCATACACCTTCATTTGTTCTTATACCGATCATGCCTCTGTTCAACATGCCTCCACTTTAGAATTTAGTAATTTTGACCAGGATGATATATGCTTCATAGAAACTACTTTTTTTGTAATGTGCCAGCAAATACAGTCCTACCGCCCTCTGCTGGCATTTAGTGAAGATTTTCATGTCAGCTTATTATTTTCCTAACATTTATTTTGGATTGAAAGATTTTCTGGTACTTCAGACATACCTCCAACACAGTTTCTCAATCAGACCACTCAAACACACCACACGTATAGCCGCCAGGCCTTCTTAACACCATCTCCAGCTATTTATATCCTACACAGCATGTCATTCTACCAAAACTTAAGTTGATATTTAAAGATTTAAGGATCAACGTCAAAGCTCAGTGATGTGTGCTTTCTCATATTTATTTACATTTATTGTCATAAAAAATTAATGTTTGGGGTTTTTAATAAATAAAAAAAAGTGACCTTTTTACACCATCTTTAATATCCGCTCAGTCTAGTATATTTTTATAAAGTCTGTGGAGGAAACATAACTTTCAGGTTAATGTCCTGGATGGAGTGTGTCTTGATGGTAGAAGGCATTTTTCAGAACTTTGCATTCCCTATGAGCCCAGTGCACCCTGCAGCCCCAGAGCCTCGCTGTGTAGGGGTGCAAATTGAATTACTCTCCAGTTAAAGCAATTTTCTTTGGAATCCAATTGTTGTGGAACGATGCAGGTGAGCTCCCCGCGGATGTCTGTGTCTCCTCAGGAAGAAAGCACCTACAAACAGCAGCCTTACCAAGCAAGTCGAGCCCGAATGCAATTAATATGCAAATGTACATGGGAGACTTAATGGGCTGCCTTAGCTAACACGGTGCTTTGGGAGATAAGGTTGTTTTCAAGTTTCCCCTCTCCCCTCCTCTGCCTGTCCACGGTCACTGCCTTAGGGAGCAGAGACGCAGTGTGGTGGCAGTGCTGATGGATCAGGGCAGAGGGAGGGGCACGCCAAGGCCAGACGGAGCACGTTCCAAACAAACTCTTCCTTACAGTCTCGTGCCATCACTGAAAACATTGAGTGGGTTGAGGGTGATGCTGAGAAGACAAGACAATGTTTCAGGAGGAATTGAGACCAGATGCGAGGGGCTATGGGATGGGATGGTTCTACGGGAGGAGAGGAGAAGCTGAGCATATGAGGGAGTGATGGAAGAGGGGAGAGGCAGTGAGAGGAGAGGGGAGGGGAGTTGTGACCTGACAGAAAGGATAGGAAGAGAGGAGGAGTTAGGGCCAGAAAGCAGGGGCTATGGCAGGGGTCCCCAACCTTTTTTTTCTCTGGAAAACTACTTTCACTAAATGAAAATGGTATAACTGTGACAGATATCCTTAGATGGGGTTAAATAAAAGCATTAGTGCACAAAGGTATGCATCTTATGAATACATTTACAATGGATATGGATATGTGATACTCAAACTTTATTAAATACAATTTCATATGTAAATGACATATAATTCCTAAATCCTTTCAGGAGCTACTTGAAAGGAAGTGGAGAATTACTAGTAGTTCCAAAGTGAAAAGAGGCAGAGGGCAGTGAGGAGGGGCTATGAACAGAGAGTAGGAGCAAAGTCTAGAGAGGAGGGGCTATGGAAAAAAAGGAGGTGCTAGGGGCATAGAGTCAGGGCTGCGAAGAGAGAGACAGAGAGAAAGAGAGAGAGACAGGGGAGGAGTTGAGAACAGAGAGGAGGAGCTATGGGAAGAGAGGAGGAGCCAAGCACAGAGAGGAGGGGCTATGGGGCAAAGAGGCGAGGCTGAGTTGAAATGGGAGGTGTTGTGACCTGAAATAAGGTACAAAGAGCAGGACTAGATTCCGGAAAAGATAGAAAGGATGAGTCGGAAACAGAGTGAAAGGGCTGCGATCTGACAGCAGGGCCATGAGAGGCGGACTTGGAGCTATGGCGGGTAGACTGTTGAGGTCATCCCCCTCTTTAGCTGAGCGCTGTCACAGAGCAGTGAGTGGCAGATGGGATGTGGTCCCTCTGTTTAATCAGTTCCAAATGTGGCTTTATCTTGTGGAATATGAAACCATCTGCGGCACGTAGGTGTGAGGCTGGAGAGAGCCGCGGCGAGCTGCTGGAACCGAGCCTTCACACATCTCCAACGTCTCTGACTTTAGCATTGATTTTGTGTTCTTGAAATGGATTATGTTAAATGCAGCTTTTTTCTAGTACGATATGTGTCGGGTACTGCTGATAAAGGCCAACCTAGAATCATTTGTATAGTCATGTCTGAAGAATGTAACTGATATGCAAATACATGTAGTCTTTGTTTTATGTATCTGTCTATTTATTTTTGTCTTTAAAGGCACTCTACCTGAATTTTACAATCTTTAAAAAAAAAAAAAAAAAAACCCTAACTAGTTCCTTTTAAACAGTCTACAGTGGCCCATAATTATTTCTTATTCTAATTATTTACCATAATGCGTTTCTAAGCACTTTTCAAAACTTTCAGAGGCCACCATGTTCTTCTTTTTTTTGCCACCATGGTAAAGCTTTTTAGAAACATTTAGCATGAGAACACTGCTGTAGAGTTAGATGCAGACAGTACACAGTGGTCTAATTTTTACTCTAAGAGCAACTTTTACAACATATATTTATATATATATATATATATATATATATATATATATATATATATATATATATATATATATATATATATATATATATATATATATATATATATATATATATATATATATATATATATAAAGAAATTTACTCAACGAAATAAAGAAACAAATTCAGTACAGCTACTTTAAGTCAAGCAAGTATAATTTTTATAGCATTAAAAAGAAATTTACTTCATGTAAGTGCAAAGAGACAGAACACTGTGCACTTAAAAAATGTATAGTCACTGAACAGACCTGCCCCTCAGACACAGGAACATCCTGTGCATCTCAGTTTTGGAACAATTGAGAGACTGGAAAAAAGGATGAGGAGATAGACAGAGCCAGCTCTGGATTATGATCCACGCCAACTACAAGTGATGAGCAAACTGTTCTGATCCCTCCTCGGCCATTCACCAGCCGCTTTTGGCCATGCACTGGTAAATATTAATCGTCAAACATCAATTTTGAAATGTCATCACAAATGTTTGATATATTCTACCAAATAATTTACCAGAAATATACTATTGTGACAGCTTCCTTATTACACTTGCCCACCTTGCTTGTGTGACTGGTGTGACAAGCACTAGTTACTTGGAGCCATTTTTACCTGCGATGCCAATGACCACTGAAAGCAACCAACGACAAAGGAAAATAAAGGAATTTGCATTTAGAGTTTATAAGCAGATTTACACCAGTCCATGGATGACAACAGTAGGAGCTGTAATAACAAACAGTAATGAACAGTAATAGGCCTTGCTTTGCACACAGTATCTGAGGTTACCACGTGTGGGAGCAGGAGCCATACCCACTTCTGGCCACTCTGATCTTACAGCTACATTACAATGTGTAGCCATGTACTACGTGTTTGTACAGATGTATAGGATTGATACAGGCTGCTAATAGGCCAGAGAAGAACATCACAGGTGAGAGTCTGATCATTTTCTGAATGAACATATCCACAGGGCTCTGTGGATATGGATGAGCTGAAATCTGTGTCTCCTGTCTCACCCTTTTCCTCCAATGTCTGTCTCCTCTGTCCTCTATCTCGCTCCTCTCTTTTCCACCCTCTGTCTGCTCCACCCTCTGGGGCTGCAGTCTGAGCTGCTGTGGTGGAGGCAGGCTGTGGCCACAGCAGTCGGAGGAAACAAAAGCGGAGTGATTTATGGGCTTGCAGTGGGAGCATAAATCACAGCTCCTGCACCGCGCCTTTAAACGCCCGGCATCCTGACAGCATTTACCTTTATAAATGAGTGGGCTGCACCTCCCACAGAGCCACACATCAGGACTGAGCCCCGCCTCTCCTGATTCAGTCACCAGCAGGCATTTTAACTGGCACCTGCATCACACCGCTGTTTTGCTCCTCATTCCAAACATCACTATTTTACTACAGAGCAACTGTTATTTTAGCTCCAAAATATGTCAAACTTCACAGCTGGCTTTACTTTTTCACAGAATAAAAAGTAGAAAAAATCCAAACATGTTATTGTTTATGGCACATATTTGATTGGCTTAGAGAGACTACTCTAATCTCAAAATTCCCAAATGAACTACTAGGCCAAAATACACTTTTCAATGATCATGTGTCATGTGTCAGTTCATTTTCAAATCTAAATGCTAATTATTTTAAGCACATCTAACAATAATAAGCTACAATTTGGAATTTCCATTGTAAAAATGTCAGCGGCTGCTTCTCTATTTCAAAAGATGTAATGATACTTCCATACCAACATTGTAGTTTAGTTTTTGCAAAGAGTATAATTTGTGGCAATGGTATAATAAATCTTTAGATACTAGGAAAAACAATTGTTGGGTCAACAGTTCTGTGACCCATTTTCCACTTCAATTTTGCATCTATTCTGGAGTTTAGAATGTATTTGTTTAGAAACTTTTAAAATGTCTATATTTTCTTGACTCCCTGATCATTTTCACAACCTTTAAACACATCTTTAACAAGGTATGATTTTATTTATTTATTTTTTTTTTAACAGTTGATTGTTTATCTAGAGGACAAACTCGAACCTTGAACACAGGCTCTGCTCTGGATCTACCTACAGCTTGGTGGTCTCATATATCTATGCATTAGCGCTTCATTTAGTCCCAAATCCATCTGTTAAATCCGTCTACACTTGATCTTCTCCCTCTAGCGCGCTGTTCTCATATACTTCCAACTTTCTGGTGGCAGCGAATGAAAAAGAAGGAGCCGGACAGACGAGATGAATGGAAGCGCAGCCAGTCTTTTCGGCGCAGTTAGAATGTGACAGTTGTTCTTTGTATTTGCGTTGGACGGGCTACAGTGGAAAGCAGAGATGCCCTGCAAATGTGAGCCTGTCCGCTGCCAGCACGCCGCTTGTTCTACTGTAACTGAGCGCGAAAATAAATACACCGCGCTCACAGCAAAGAGCAGATCCAAACCATCTCTATCTCCTCACTGAATCTTGTTAAAGAAGTTACAGGACAGTACTTGGGATTTATGGTGTTGACATAAAGAGAAGAAATTAACTGTTATGCATTAAGATCAACAGTACTGCAGTTCTCTTACCCACTGCTCACACTGCACGCGGTGCAGCTCCGGTGCAGAGGCCGCGAGCATTCAGGACAATTCAAGTTAACACAGGCGCCCAGACTGCATGCTGTGCTGTGTTGTGTGCTGTGCTGTGTGCTGTGCTGTGTGCTGTGCTGTGTTGTGTGCTGTGTGCTGTGCTGTGTGCTGTGCTGTGTGCTGTCCTGTGCTGTGCTGTGTGCTGTGCTGTGTGCTGTGCTCTGTGCTGTGCTGTGCTGTGCTGTGCTGTCCTGTGCTGTGTGCTGTGTGCTGTCCTGTGCTGTGCTGTGCTGTGTGCTGTGCTGTGTGCTGTGCTGTGTGCTGTGCTGTGTGTGCGTGCTCTGTGCTGTGCTGTGCTGTGCTGTGCTGTGCTGTCCTGTCCTGTGCTGTGTGCTGTGTGCTGTCCTGTGCTGTGCTGTGCTGTGCTGTGCTATGCGCTGTGTGCTGTGCTGGTGCAGATGCCACCGAGCTCCAAGTTCTTTCCACTGGGAGTCTATTTTGTCCGGACGCTTAGTATACCGCAAGTCTTTTTCCTTGGTAAATGGTAAATTATCACATGAACACGTGGTCTCGGGCATACAGCTTTCACCACAACAGCACAGCAGAGCACCACTCTAAGTGAGTGTCACACCACAACAAACCCGCAGCCGCAGCTGCACCGGGTGCAGTCCAAGTGACGCAATGACCCAGGTCACACTGCACACGGTACAGCTCCGGTGGTCGTTTTCTGTATAGTACAAAATATGAGGAGTTCAAACTGCACATCGTCGCCGGGACTGACCGCGAGCCTTTCCATTAATAAGTAAATGGTTATCGCGTGAACACGTGGCTCGCACACGCGACTTCAAAGTGACCAACAGCACAGCCTCCGTTTCTCATGTCACACTGCAACTAAACACAGTCACAGATGAACCGGGCGCAGTCTGAGCCTGGGGTTAGCCTGCTTGAAGGTCAGTGATGCCATATATACAGTATATACCACCTTATCTTTTATAAACAATGCCAGTGCCATCGTGGTAACCTCAACTTGCATAATTCAGTGCAGAATTTGGCCATCTCCAGAGTTCAATTGGCTCTTCCTGGACACTGACTGTGATCCCTAGTCTATGGGACCCAGAGGAGCAGCACTTTAGTCCTGAGGGCTACTACTCTCCTCAAACTTCCCTGACACAAGACCTGTTTACCTTATCTGACCAGACTACTTGTTGTTGCAGCAATTTATTGCTCAATAAATTGCTGAAACAATTTGCTCAATGTGCCTAAATTGTCCCTCTGGGAAATAGTTATATTATATCTTATATATCAAACCAATATAATGCTTTAATATGCTGTAGGCTTCATTAGGCAGACAGACTTCAGAACAACGAGAGCCAGCTGACGAAGGGAGTGGGCACAGTGTGAAAAGAGGATGAAAGTATATCCCTTTGAAGAAAAAGGCATGCTATCTTTAGTTAGAGATTTTGCCTTGAGAGTCAGATTGGAGCACACTTTGACCTGTGCCACATCCAAACACAGAGGGAGTATCAGAAGATTTCTAAAGCAGAGAGGACAGCCCTATAAATTAAAGTGCATGGGTCATATCACTGCAGCAGCACCCACGGGTCACACCAAGGCCAAGCTCATAACAAGGAAAAAGTATGTATGTGTTCATATTGTTACAAAAGTTTAACAGTCACTACAGGCAGGTAACTACAAGCACACTCTTAATCCAATTTTTGTCTTGTTTCTCGCAGGAAAACACAGCAAACCACTTGTGTCCCAGTGTACATGGAGGTTAACTAACCAAATAGGTGTGAACAGAAGGCTAAGAGACATTTGAGGTGACTGATAATTTAGTATTATTGATAAAACATATTCACTATAATTGTTAATGCAAACAACTATCATACAATCCTGCATTTGGCAAACACAGATAAGCAACATCTCATTTACATTGACCGTGTGATGTTTAGACATGTTGAAGTTATTTTCTATTTGTAGCACATTTATGCTTCTTAGGTTTTTTACTTTCATTCTAACATGGTGGACCAAAACCATGAAACAACATCAGTAAGTTTGAGGTGGAGAGCTCATAAGTTGTAATTACTGCTGAGTGAAAAAGAGTGAATACATGTCCAAACTAACATGTCCATTATTTTTCTGTCTGTTTCTTACCTTGTGCAGTTGAATGCATCTCCTAGTCTGCTCCTAGTATCACTGGATTGCCTGTTACATGCACCAGAGTGTTCTTTTATGTCACTGTGTTTACATGCACGTCGTACACCAAGAAAACTGGATAACTACACAGATTAAAACTGGATTTTTAAACAAGTGTACAAATGTGAACCTGTGCAGGAACTTCAATTGAGATGTTGTGATTCGTATCTCCTGAATCATATAAGGGCAAGTGGTCAAAATCCTTATGATTAGCATTCTGTATTGTTGTAGTTAATAATTCATCCACAGCTCCACAACATTACAATACTTGGACAATACCATGTGTTTACAATGCACTCCTTGCTCTCCATTGCACCTGTTCAGCCTCCAGCCTTTACAACCCGTATACATTATGTGGCTCAACACAACGGCTCCAGATTTATATAAATAAATACAAACACTGGCGCAGAGCACGGCCCCCTCCCTCCTCGCTCGCGTAATGAGGGGCTACCTGTAATTACAAGCAGCTGCTGTCTTCCCTGACGAACGCTAATTGCCAATAATGATTTTGGAGAGCAGGAAGAATGTGCCTGGCTCTTGCTGTAGGGACAGAACTCAGGAACAGCGAGTCGGTTCGGAGGAGCCGACAGGGAGCAGAAAAAAGATCAGACAGGAGGAGACAGGGAGCAGGTGGGAGCAGGCAGGAGCAGACAGGAGCAAGCAGGAGCAGACAAGAGCAGACACAGAGCAGGGAGGAGCAGACATGGAGCAGACATGGAGCAGGCAGGAGCAGACATAGAGCAGGGAGGAGCAGAGCAGACGGGTGCAGACAGGGGGGCAGAGGGGCTCGTTCTACTACTGGAAAGAGGGTGGGGGTTCAAGGTTGTTTGTGTTTGAGGGGGGTATTTTGTATTAAACTATAACATAAGTAGATAATAAATTCACATTTTTTTTCACTCGTAACAGAAATATTTGATCTATCAAATAGGCTTAAAAAAACAAGTGAATTAATTTGTTGCAGAACCGATATGCCTCTTAAATGTATGATCCAGTGTTAAAATTTGAAGTACAATGGAGTAAGCAGAAATAGGGGGTAGATGCCAAGCCTTAAGTGCACGACAATCCTGCTGGAAACAATCAAAATACAACTGAATAAACTAATGATGGGTACACTCTCATTGCATGGGTAAAACTCACAAGTCATTTTTCATAATAAGTCCCCTTTAAACCCTTGGATTTGCAATACTTCTCTGACACTAGAAGGCACTTTTGATATAAGTCATTCACTCCTCACACTTCCATTTAATTTATTTTTGAGGACAACATTCAAACAAAACAAGCAGAAAGGTTACAAAAAGTCCAGCAGGTGCAGACAGACAGTGGACACACCAGGTACATGGGAGCGTACAGACAGACACAAGCCTGAGCCATGGCACTCACGTAATTAAAAGACAATGATGCAGCTAATGAATGAGGCCTGGAGTTTGGCTGGGGGCTGTAATGGAGACATGCTCTGTGGAGTCTCAACCAGGACCAGATCAAAACAACTGTTAGACACAAGTTTACTTTTTACTAAAAAAAGTAAACTTGTCATTTTAAGTTGTATTTCAAATAGAGCTGAAAATATAATAATACATATGATAAAATGAGTGACACATTTAACACATTGAGCCTGATCAACTAAACCTCAAAATCTGATATCAACAAGTTTCAAGTGTCCCAGCTCCATTAATCTCTTTTACAATTAAAAGTGCACTGTATCTTTTAGAGGGCAGTATGGCATTAAACCTATCTATCTCCATGGAGACAAGGTAGGTCAGATCTATGGAAAAACAATCCTGATCACTTGAAGTATGCATATTTTTCAAGATATTATTGAGCTATAAATAACATACATGATTAAGTATGATAAATGTAGTTTAATGTTGTATTATGAGACAAGGAAGGTAACAGGCATGGCAAAATCATCTCCATGGAAACAAGCAGGTGGCATGCCTTCCTTCAGGAAAGTTACATAGTCCACCTTTAACTATACTCTTTTTTTCATCCCACTATAAAAGATCTCACTATAGCCCACTTGAAATCCCCCTCCTGCACTGAATCCTTTCATCCGTTCAGTGTTGAATAGCTTCACCTGGTTATTGTCCCTGGTTTATTGCAGTCTAATCACTATCTGACGGCTCTGTCACGGTGGGGGAGACATCCGCTCATAACCAGCGTGCTTATATTGGCCTGTGCCGATGGGAGGCAATAAACTCAAATGGATCCCTGGGCCTGGATTCTGCGCCTGTACTCCGCTTCCTATTTTGTTTTCTGTAACGAGAAATTGTTTTTTTTGTTTTTTTTCTTCACAAAGATTTTGTTTAGAGGGTGCCATAGCAAATCACCAGCATGCATCTGAGGGACAAATTATTAATATTTGGAAGAGATAAGAAGAGATTGTAGTAGTAGTTAGGGTGACCACCTGTCGCTCATTTGGTTGTGTTGTCCTGCATAGCCATTTAGGCCCCTGTCCGTCATCCCACTTATTTTGAGAATGTCCCTCCTTCTTGAAGCAACATGAATTTTATATAAAGTGAGATTTATATACATGATCATATTTTTTCTTTCTAGAAATTAAGACGTTTTTAGGTGTACTGGAATTTTGGGTGGTAAAATGTTGGCACCTATTTCTGTGTGTTATGATTGTTGAACTTAAAATCATACAGTGTTATTTCAGATATTAGTATTAGTAGTAACTAGGAAGAAGACAAGTTCAAATAGTGCACATGTATTTCCAAGTACTTTTGTGAGAAAATAAATAATCAAATGTCTTGCCGCTACATATCACGAATAAAATGGAAATACGCATTGACTGATGGACAGATCCCTGTGTAGAACAGATAGAAGCCCACTTTGACACCTCCGCTAACTGTCGGCAAGTGCGGTAGGGCATCAGGGCTCTGACAGACTATGAAGTAAACATCATCTGCCCCGGTCAACTGTTCTTCCACCTGGCAGAGGAAGAACATGGTCTATGCCCGTTTTGACAGGGACAACAAGGGCACTGTTTTGCCCATCCTGCCCTCCGGAGATAACACAGCACCAGCCTTGTGCCTACATGAGGTGAGACTCTGTCTGTGCAACATCAACCTGAGAAAAGCAGCTGGACCAGATGGGGTGCTGGGTCAAGACTGTGCAGACGAGCTGGCAGAAGTCTTCCCACCATCTTGAACCTGTCCTTCTCCATTTCCTGGGTCCCTGCATGTTTTAAAGCTGCTACAATCATTCCTTTTCCTAAAGAGGTCAGTGTCACATGCCTCAATGACTACAGGCCAGTGGCAATAACCCTCATCCCCATCAAATGCCTGGAGCGGTTGGTCATAAAGCACATCAAAAAGGCCATTCCACCTGCTCTAGACCAGTATCAGTTCACATACAAGGACAACAGATCAATGGGGGATGCCGTCACCATTGAGGTTCACACTCTGCTGGAACACCTGGAGCACAAAATATCTATGCCTGGCTGCATTTCATTGACTTTATTTTGGCCTTTAACACACTCCTGCTCAAACTGCGTGACCTTGGACTGAACAGCTCACTATGCAACTGGATACTGGGCTGTAAGTAGGTGAGCACATCTCATCCACCATCTACATCAACACAGGTGCTCCCCAGGGGTGTGTACTAAAACCACTAGTGAACCCCCTCTACACTCATGACTGTTCTGCCATCTTTTCCACTACCCTGCGCCGAACTCACAACATCCTCAGGGACTGTTCCCATCGAGCACACTGCCTGTTCCAGCTGCTGCCTTCTGGAAGGAGGTACGGATCACTTCCGGCCAGAACCTCTAGAATGGCTAATAGCCTCTACCCCTAGACCATCAGACTCCTCAACAGGCACTGTCCCTCTCTGCCCCCTCCTTCCACGTAGATTCCCCTTAACCCTCCACTCCCCACACCTGCCATAACTGTGAACTCGACTCTGTATTGATGCAACAAACTCATCTACACCTTATACTGCTGTATCTACCTCTGCCTTTCATGTCATGTTGTTGTGTTGCATGCTGTAAGTACCTCAGTAGTGAATTTGTTTACATTCTAGTATTTGCTCATACTGTTATGCACTATAGCCACACGGACTGTTTTATGCTCTGAAATGTAATTTTGTCGTTACTTGTGACAATGATAATAAATCCTTGAAAAAAAAAATCATCAGATTTTATAAAAAATTACTAAATTATTCCAAAAGGAATTGTACAATAACCACTAACCAATGTTAGTGGTTATTGTACAGTTCAGCGATACAAAGATGCCATATATTCTTCCTGTGTGAAGAAAAAACAAATAAATGGTAGGAGGCGTTCACATGAAAGCTTGAAACAAAGCCTGAGATGGAGACAAAGCGACAGACAGTGAGATGTGTGAACGTGGTGGTGGTGGGGGGCCTCTCTCTCCACCACCTGTTCACCCCCCTCCTCAACCCCCTCAACCCCCTCACCCACCATCAGCACCAGGCCTGTGTGGCGAATGGACAGATGTGCAGAGGCCTCCTCTCGCCTGGTCAGCTCTGCCAAATCCGGCTGTCCTGTGTTTAAAACGCCTTCACAAACCACTTGCTCAGTCACGACGCGTTCAGGGGCACTCGGATGTTAGGCTCTGTTGTTGTACTGTGTCTTCCTGTGGTGTGTGCAGCTCAGACAAAAGCAGGGCTCATGTGTCAGGGACCAGAGAGAGGCCTCAGTGGACCTTGTGCTAGTGTATTTGTCTTACACATCAGCTCAGCGGCACTTACAGCCTCTCTGGACTATATCAAATGAACGAGTTTAGTGCAAACCAACCAAAGGACTGAAGTATAAACCAGAGTGAGGCCGCGCAGTATTTCAAATGGAAAAGGCAGAGTTTCAGCTGTGCTGGCAGCGCACACATGTGCACCTGTTGTCCCACACAAACAGTAGAATCAGCTCTCTCGGCCCACTGCTGTGTTCATTAAGGTGCAGCTGAAGGCGGCTGGCTGTGGGCCTGGAGCTCGCTCCAGCTCAGACCAGAGGACCTCAAGTCTGCACCTGACTACACCAGAGTGGCATGGAGGAGCAGCTCTGACAGGAGGAGGTCCAAGGAGGAGCAGCTCAAGCAGGATAAGGTCTAAAGAGGAGCAGCTCAGACAGGAGGAGGTCCAAGGAGGAGCAATTTGAGTAGGAGGAGGCCGGGCAGGAGGAGGTCAGGCAGGAGATACTCAGGCAGGAGGAGGCCGGGCAGGAAAAGGTCAGGCAGGAGGTCAGGCAGGAGGTGCCCAGGCAGGAGGAGGCCATGCATGGGGAGCTCAGACAGGGGGCGTCTGGGCTGGCAGAGAGGATAGCCCGGTCCTCAGGTCAGCGGGGAGCTGAGGTTGGCTCTGGCAGTGACGCCCACGCCCGGCCGCTCTCCCCAGGACACCAGCGCCACCTGCTTACTCTGTGGAGGCAGCTTTGGAGCGCAGTGGGGGGCTGGGCGGACCCACGCACTCACAACATGTTTCACCAGTTTGTTTGGAAACCTGTGGCCAGAGAGCCAGAGAGAGGGAAACTTCATCACCAAGGGAGGCATGCAAACACTGGCATCCACAAATCACATGACCTGTCCCGGCTGGGTCAGGCCATGTGACCAGCTCTACTATGATGTCACACTGGACATCCTCAAAGATCCACACAGACAATGCACGCGTCTGCAGGAACATAAAAGCAGCTCTGTTTGCTCTGGTCCGGTGCCACTGACTAAACTATTCTGCCAACTTCGGTCAAAGTCAAATTGGCAGAAAGAAATATTTCAACAGAATGCAAAGGGCATGAGTCGTCTCATATTTCTATGTTCTGCGTGCTCTCATGCCAAGTTTCTCATGGCACACTTACAATTATTGTTATGATCCGCTGAAAATAATATGGCTCTGTATGCAGAACAATATAATCATTATCTCATTTGTTTGAATGTTAAAGTCTCCATTTTTAATCCTATTTCTTCCTGCACAAAAGGGAAACCAGGAGGGCTACTGCATCCACATTTTAACACATCACTAGTTGTATTATTCAAAAAATTATATTATATATTATTATATAATAATCTGAATTTATTTGATTTTTACTGTTTTAAAAACATGAAAAACAGAATATTTTAAATGCTTTGCAGCGGTCCAACGTTATTCCTCACATACTTTGGGTTGGGATGAGCATTTTTATGCAACTTTCGAAGGCTGGATGTGAATTTTGACATTATGGTAATGCTAACAACAAATAACATCCTAACACACATGCACCTAAGCACACACATTTCCTGATTCATGGATGACAAAAATATTTTAAATTAGATGCAGGAGCACACAATGGTCTCATTTATATATATATCCAGTTCAGTGGCAGATCATATGATAAATATGAGCTTTAAGGACATAGCACTTTGGAATGAGAGAAGCGTTGTGTGAGAGACAAGACATTTACCTCCAGGATAAACAGACAAATATAACTCCTTCTCTCCCTCTCTCTGCATACACACACTTCCAGGTGAGTGAGCCCTGGTTTGGTGTCGGAGCTATTCAGGGACACGGTCGAGGTAAGGAGAGCCTACCTCAGAACCTTGTGCCAAGCCTGGGAGAGCCGCAGCACCCAAAGGACACACCCCTCTCGGTTCTGAGAGGAAAGCACGGAGCTAGACAACATGAAATCATCCCCAAAATAAGTCTGCAGCTGAAGGCCTTGTCCATGGAGCAAAAGATATCAGAGAAAAAACAACATGCCAGTATCAGCAAGATTATGGTGAGTATTATGTTAATTGGTAATTCTGGCATTTATAATGAGGCATGGACGAGATATAGATCATGTTCCACTTCAGTGCCGCCAAAATAATGATAATGAAAATCATCCCTAAACACTGCTTAGTGGCATTATAAAATAAAAGTTCCTTAAAGAGCAGGTATTTTACTGCTATGGGATATTAAATGCTAACACATACTTAAATCGCCTTTTATTGTTTTAGTTTGAGCGTTTTTGACACTCTGAGTTTCCCCTCCCTTTGCTCTCTGCACTAAGTCGCTTCCCATACAGAGCGCTATCACAACACAATCAGCATGCATACCGCTAGAAGCTACAGCACATTGCATCACGTTTGTCAACTCCTTGTGCACAGTTTTGTATCATGTTTTTGTATATTCATGGAGCATTGTCGTGTGGGAGCATGGATGATGTGGGCTGAGCATTGGACACAATCTTACAGATAACCTTGAGGAGAATTTGAATAGGGCCTGAGAGAGATCGTTAAATTACTGAAACATACATGGTATACAACTAAAACATTTTCAGACACGTTTTTGGTGAGAGAACATGGTAGAAAGCTAAAAAAAAAAAAAAAAGAAGATGCATAATACCCCCTCTTTAAATTCTTCCATATTGCAGATTATTAGGATTCATTCAACAAAACTCAGACTAAAACTAAAAGAAAACTGGTTGTCAACACTGGATAATTACAGAACAGTTATATTAGCTCTCCCAAATATCAGATAGAACTTCTGCTGGCCTGATAATGAGCTGCAGACTCTCCCTTGATTCCTATGCACAGACACGGCACACAAATGAAGCCTGAATATTCATGTGGCTGTGTGAGAATTCAGAAGGACTCGTCATGAGGAGAGGTCACCGCTCTGTGCTCATTATGGCCCTATCTTCATATCTGCATGGATCCTATACACAGTGTACAACCAGCCCTCATTAACCCCAGTGTAAATATGGGAACGCAGAGGAATAAATCAGCTCCTCTCTCTGTGAAATGATCAGCTGAAGATATGAATGTGTGTCTCTCCACTCATTAAACAAATAAATAGGAAATGTTTGATTAGAATGATGAAGGGACAAAGCACTGGGTTTGTGCTGAACAGGAAAATGGAGACAAAGTGATGATTAGCTTATGGTTTCAACTCTTCTGTCAGCCTATCTTACCATTGTTCTTTATTAGGGATGTGGCAAAAAAAGTCATTGTCCCAGTATATGTAGTGATTTTTTAATAAAAAGCAAAAGAAAGTAAAATTCTGTCAACACTCTGTATGTTTATTTTGTATTTATTTTGTAACTATTATTATTATTAATTTTGTTAATTAACTCTTCTTTTGCTTTTTGTCTATATGCCCATCGGGGTGGAGGGTGGGGGGGCAGGGGAGAGATTGAGATTGATATTTGAATAAAATTTGATCACAAAAAAAAATTCTGTCAACACTCACCTAAGTAGCTTCTTCTGTTCTGACGGGTTCTAATGGACAGACTCAAAATCAATAAATCAGCCATTATTTTTTCTGCAAAAAAAACCAAACAATAAGAACATCTGTATTATTATTTTTGTTGTTTAGCAGAGAGTAGTCTAAAATGTCCTAAAAATATGTATGGCTATCTTTTGTACTGAGTATTTGTACTAAACCTATTGAAACTATCTAATTTGATAACAAATAGTAATACCGCAACCCTAAATTGTTGGCATAGTCATCTTAAAGGTGCACTATGGAACTTTTCTGATGCCGGGTCTGTCCTCTGCTTCTCTCCTTGGATATACAATCACTTTGTGGAATAGTCCACAGTCTCCATGGAGACAAGCAGGTGATGCCACAAGGCCAAGTTACAATCAGATTTGTGGAGAGATGAAGCCGCAGTTAAATTTTCTGTAATTAAATACATTCCAGAAAATGCTGTATGTCCTTAGAGGTGCCAGACCCTCCAGCTGAAAAAAATACATATAATGCACCTTTATAAAATTATGAGATAAAAGTTGTTGTTTTTTTTGTTTTAAACATTTTAAATACACACATACTTGCACCTGAACAGCAGTGAGGAGTAGGGATTAATAAATGTTACCTCAGCACTGTGTCTCGGCACACAGAAGCCTATATGCATCATTTTACAGCTTCATAGATTGAATTCAATGCTACTAGTTACTATGCCATATCTAAGTAATAAAAAAGTACTAATGAATAATGTGGTAGCTGCACTGAGTGTGCAAGTGTGCTGCCTGAGACTCGCAGAGGCACAAACAAACACAGAAACACATTTTGATGAATTACTGTTGAAAGTGTCCGTGTTCTGTCCGCAGCTTCACCCACTCAGCTTCCTGCTCTCCAGATCTCATTTTCAGATGGCTCCCAGGCCACCGTGGCTCATAAGGGGCGTGCGCATTATTGCTTTACGCAGTGTGGGCGCAGAGGACCAAGACGCACACAGCACTACATCATTGTCCCTGCTCCTGTAATCAGTCATATACACGACACATTGGTAAAAAGCCTGTTCAGGATAAAGGGGTTCAGGTTAAATACAAAAAAAAATAAAGAAAAAATATTATGCAGTTTTTTGAGCATTTAGTATTAAACCATAACAGACATAGATCGATATTTTACATTTTATTAATTGTACACTGTAATATTTAGCCAAACAGCTTAATAATAAACAGGCACATTGGCTTCCTGTCCAAAAGTGCAGGACTGATAGGCCCCTGCTTTTCATAGTGGCATTTCACCATAGCAAAAAAGCAGATTTTCATTTACGTGTTTTTTCTGAAAAATTACTACATGACATTTTCAAAACCTAAATTTATAACCTAGAGTTTCATTTTTATGTATTTATTTTTTTATATTTGCAAGAAATCACAAAAGTGGGCAGAGATAGGGGGTAGATGAAAACTGAAATTTTGCCCTAGCCTCAAATCAAACATGCAAGTAAAGATTTCAATTGAACAGGACACTACAGGACTTTGAGTAATATGCCTCCTTTAAGAAGTGCACAGTAAACAGATATTTAATCTTTGATTATGTGTGAATATAAGTAGATGATGAGGTGTTTTTTTACCGGTACAACACAAAGCTGAAGGTGAGACTCTGACAGCGCTGTGTCTCAGGGAGCGCCGCCCTGTGTGAAGCCCAGATGAGCCTTCTTCATCTTCTTTATTAGATTCTGGCTCCAAACCCAATCATGGTAAACACTCACTGCATCATTTTGCCATATTTTTCATAGAGACTCATCTGACTGCGCTGCAGGAAATATTAGATAATAATACACTTCTCCTCGCTCTCTTAGTGTGATTTACTCCACCTGCTGCTGCACCTTGCACCTCTTAGGCCCAGCAAATCAGGGAACATTTTGAGAATTTCACAGTTTTTGTCAGTGTCTCAGGCCTATTTTGATAAAACTAACAGCACTTCACACAGCAGAGACATTAGCCCCATGCAGATGTCATGAAGGTGCGGCCCGTTCCCACAGACACACATACACACCTGGTTCTCTGCTGTATGCTACACTGAGCTCCCATCCAGAACAAACACCCATTTCCCCCAACGGACCACGTGTGAATTCTGTCCAAACTTCACCCGCGTTTGATGTGAGTGCCTTCCACGTAAAGAGAATTATTCATTGTTTTTAGCTAGCAACAAACGTGTTCAAAGAGCAGCTGCCTTCCCCATACTTCATATAGCAGAGCAGGGCTGATCAGAGGGGTCCTGATCATTGCCATTCCACGATGGTGGTGGGTTTATTAAAAATAAATGGGAGCAGAATCAGCCAAAAGCATGTGAAGTGAGATCAAAATGCAGCTGTGCCGTGTGCTACTTACCTCCTCCGCTCCGATCACATTCACTTACTCACAAATGAATACGTAGCTCATCCAAACAAGTTTCAATTCCACCAAGTCCAAAACACTGGTCACTGGCATAACTGCAGGCAGCCATCTTACTTTCCCAATGTAACAGGACAGTGAAGTGAGTGGCAGCTGCTGTGGTCTGTGAAAGAGGACAGATGTGATTCTGGAGGAAGTGGGCTCCGAGCGGTTTGGGGAGCCGGACATAGATGGTTGGATCGTGGTGTCCTTGCTCTCCGCTGAGTGTTGCCAGATCGGCTCATGCTTCACTGATTGGGGGGACTTGGCCTGGTTTGAGCCTGGACCAATCTCCACTATTGTGTCCCAACTCAGAGCGCGCTGCCCAGAGTCTAACACCGCGTACACATTACCTGCTGCTCACTGCCTCACACACCAAGCCCACGGCAAGGCCACCATCCAGGGGCTAAAGATGTCTGCCGGTCTGCATCGTCAACTCCAGAAGGTGATCACGGACCAATCGCAGAGCCAAAAGTAAACCCGCCCCAGAGAAGAAGTAAACTAAATAAACAGTTGTGATGGATGTGGCGAGTGGAAGTCTTCCAGTCATAAATCTAGCAAAGGCGTAAACAATCAGACTCAACTCGGATGCGTTTGCTGTCATGTTGTCACGTCGTCACGGAAACACAATACTTTCATTAGATGCAATAATTGTGCGCACTGTCAGCTGGAACAACAAACCAGCCGTGACTCTAGCCATTGCAGAGAACTCCACTGCTCAAGCTGTCAGAAAGTTAGCGGCAACACATCCCAGCGAGCTAGCGTCTTGTAATTTCGTTTCTTATTCTGTTCCTGTGCCAACCAGCTTCCGGAGCCAAATGAGGAAATGAGACTCTCTCTGAACTTGGTAGACTGAACAGAATGTGAGAATTGACAGGTATAGCGGCGCGTGCCAAACTGTGCAGCACTCCAGATCAGTCAGGCTCGCTCACATCCACGTCGCTCCCCATCAGCTGTAGAGCTAATGTACAGGTTCATTATCGTCCACATGGAGAAAACATCAGCCCAGCCAAGAGCCACGAGTTAGGCCAGTATTGTTCTCTACTAGTATTAAATACCAGGACAGAAGTACACAGAGGGGCTGACATGAGGACCTTTACTAATGGAGGCATCATTCAGACGCTCGTAGAGCAGTGGTCCAGGATCCAGGCCATGTCACCATACTGAGACAATAAATATAGTCTATAAAAAATAGGCCCCAAAAGACTTTTTTTTTAGGAAATCTATTCCTTCTTCACAACTTCAGGGATGTAAGCAACCCTTTCCATTCTGTAAGTAATACGATGTGTCAGTCATCAGGTGTGGAAATGACACAACTTACAACGTAAGTGACAACCTGCGCAACGAAATCCATACTTAAAGACAGTGCAGGCTGCTTTGGCATTACCTGAAGAATGGTCATTATTGGAATGGAATGGTCATTATTTATTATCATTATCATCCTTCCCATAATCTATCAGAAGCCCCTGAGTGAAGACTATGATGTCCCATAAGTGCATGGTTGAGTCCCATTAGCCCAAACCTCCGGCTGCAGTGGAATTATTTGTGTGGAATCAGCTGTGTGCAGGATTGGGAAATAAAACTGAGCTCAGGGACAAGTCCTGCTTCTATCCTCGCTCCAGGCCCTCTGCAGCCAAAATCTGGACCCACGATTAAGTGGGATTATATGGTCTACTCTGAGCTTTAGTGACGATGTCCTCCGCAGTGAGGAGGCGTGCATGTGCCTGCTTCAGCACACGCACAGAGCCGGGAGAGACTCTGACAGAGTGACAGTGCAAAGGCGAGCATGCTTTTGTTCCGACTGAGCCCCTAATTAGCCAGGCTAATTGAGCTGTTAATTGAGCTGTTGTCTTAATTAAAGATCTCCTGACGAGCCCTCGCTGCTGTAACAGGGCGTCACGCACTGCCCCAAAACAGAAGTGTAATCTGATGAGGCTGAGGACTCCGTCACACATCATCATGTCCATTCACATGTCCCTGTCCATATAATGCCCTCTTAATGTCCCTTCATTTCTGTGTCCCTAAAATGTCCCCTCACATTAAAGGTTTAATCTGATTACGTGAGTCTTAACTTGATGTACTTTGATAAAGCTGCCAATTTCAGTCATATCTGTGAACTGAAAGCAGCGGATTTAACTAACTCTGATTATCCCCTCTAGAAAACACCCAGGCTACAATCTAATAGACCATTATTTTCAGTTTAATTTAAATGATCTGTGGGAGAAAAAAAATAAAAAATACAACAATGTAGAAGAGCTGCTTCCTCCTTCAACAACCAAGCCATTTTTCGTATTACTGTTTTCGGTGGAATCTAACTTTTAATATTAAGACTGAAATAAACTGCACAAAACAAGCATCCCTCAGGCCAGATTCTACCAAATCCACAGGACCAATCTTGGTGGACCACAGTCTAAACCCAGAGATTACTCTGGTCTGTTGGAGAGTTTTATAAATCAGATTTCTTTTTGTATGTGAAATTTGAGTTTTGTCTGTACATTCTCTCTCTGACTCTTTTAGTTAGAGTTCTACATACTGTTTTCTAATCGAGAATCCAGAAACAGACTGTACCAGACTGGACCAAACGAGACTAAACTAGAATATATTAGACTGGACCAAACTGGACTAAACCAGAATATATTAGACTGGACCAAACTAGACTGAACCACACTAGACCAAACTAGACTAAACTAGAATATATTAGACTGAACCAAACTATGCCAGACTTAACCAAACTAGATTAGACCGAACTAGACCAAAATACTCTGAACCAGACTATACCAAATTGAACCAAACCAGAAAGAACATGACTATACCAGATAAGAAAACTCAGGACTGGATCAGACCAGCCTGGACCAGTCCTGACCAGGCCATACCAGACCTTGTTTGTGTAAGCCTGTGGGAGCATAGAAACCTCTTGTCTCCGTCTCAGTACTGGGAAAAGGAGGCACACTAGTATCACTTCTGTATTTGAGAGGTGGATTGTTACTTTTAGTGCCCTGTTCCTCATTTACGACATGCATTACTATAAAAGCTCTTGGTCCATAAACTCTATTTGACTCCAGTCCAGTGTGACCCACATGACCGATCAGCTGACTCACGGCTCTCACATGAACGCTGTACCTGCCGCTGCTGCAGTCCCCATCTCCCTCTGCTCACTCTTCACAAGATGTTAGGTCTTTAATGCATTTCAGAGAACATCTGCTAACTATCACTGAACCTCATGGGATTTCCATTTAGCCCAGTTAATTACTCTATCAAGCCAGGTTCATTATCATATCCCTCTTTTTAAAAATGCAGCCTCCTCCGTGCGACAGGAGCAGAGGTGCGTGTAGAGCTAAGCGCGCGGACACACGGGAGGACAGGAGATGTGTGCGCTCCTGTCTTCAACACTTCCTAATTGCCGGTGTTTGAGCGGTAATCCGTGTGTTAATGAAGCAGAGGCGTTCAGAGCGCGCTGCCGAGTCACCGAGGACCTCTCTGGGGAGGAGGAGGAACAACAGGCCGCGTCGTCGCCACCACGAGTCCCTCCGAGGTTATTTCAGGTAAATGATGGTTTTACTCTGGCGTGTCAAGTCCTCCTGTGCAACACATCCATCTATCCCGAGCACAGCCAGGCTCCCCTGAAAACAGCTTTATTTAAAAGAGAAATTCAGTGCTTTATTATGGGTGTTTCTTTAATACTTTTGGACACCTGTTTTATAACTGTAAATTATGTCTTTACTTTCCAACTGAATGTTTGCATTACACTTTGCTTGCAACAAAGGGACAGAAATAACAAGTAACAAATAGATTAGTACTAGTAGAGTGCTGAGATGATCAGAATGAATTTGGTGAAGAATGGAGTTAAAGGTGCACTGTGTAACTTTTCCTGAGGACCTGCTTTTTAGGGAGATATTGTTTTGCGTAGTATGTTCCACAGTATGTTGCATTTTTTCCATTACCTGTGCTTGTATTGTTCAAAAAATGCCTTGAGCAGGGTCACCTCTCCACAGATCTAACCTGTAACGTGGCCTGATGTTATCTGCTTTTGTCCATGGAGATACATATGTTTAATAGCATACACTGGATAGTAGGCAGTGGTAAGTAGTGCACCCCACTACAGAGAAATTACATAGTGCCTCTTTAAGAAACATGGAGGAGCATTTCTAGGTTCAGTAATTGTTCAGTCAAATTAGAGACAATCTCACTAAATGGGATTAATACAAAGTTAGTAAATGAAACTTATGTGTGTAAATATACTCCACGTATGTTTTGATAAGAAAATATAAAAGCATAGTTAGTGTTAGTATAGAAAAGACTGAGCAGCTCTGTGCAGAAGACTGATGGGGAATCGCACCCCTCTTCTCTAAACTGTAGGATTATAGTTAAGCCTCACACATAAACATAACTCAACACACTGAGATAAAATGGACATTAACATTTGTGCATCTTACACACTTTTATAAACAGTCCATAGCTCCATTATCTACATGAAAAACTAGAATGAGTCTGTAAACTGTTAAGTGTGTAAAGTCATGCAGCAGAAGGTCATGTTTCTACTTCAAGGATCAACTGACAACACCATCTGAAAATCCATCCAGAAAAACATAGTCTTCCAATAAAGGGGGTGTGCACTTAAGAGTGGAGAGGCTTGGTAATGAGCTGCCGTCAGATCATTTATAAAGAGCTTTACCCAGACTGACGATTGTTCCACTGGAGGTCACAGGATTTAAAGAAGCACCAGCTGTTCACCAAACAACAACCAAAAGCAAAACAATCAAAAATGCATTAAGTTAAATGTATGAGCTGGCAGCGCGTCAGATGAGCCGCTCTCAGGCGAAGGGTCACACTACAATAACATTTTTCATTTGGTATTATCACAGTGTGGTTTATCTATAACGTTTGTTGTTTGTTTGAAACTTTTCCAAATGCACATGTCTTGAAACCTTTAGCACTGTTGGCCAATCCTCCTGCTAGGTACTCCAGATCCTGGTTTTACATAGTAATGGGCAATACCATGTGATTTTTGCCTTAGTCCAGTAATAAGTTAAACTATGGTGATATTGATCCAACACAAATACCAATTAGTAAAGTAAAAATGCATTAAAACTACAAAGAGTTTTACTATGGCATCATTATCTTTGCTCCATCAAAGTTTAATATAAGTGCATATAAACTAGAATATAAACAATGCCTTCAAAAAGCAATGACAATTTTGTCAAAAATGCAATTTTGTGGAAACATTTTAAGTATTGTTACTTTTGCATGAGAATTTATTTACTGATATCTGCTGCTAATACTAGAGGCGGTGCACAATGGTTGCTCACAATGCACAGGTCAAACGCAAAATCATGAGAACAACAGCCTACAAATAACAAAAATCATAAATCTCCATCTGGTCATGACATATTGATTTCTTCTCTGTCTTAAAATCACTTAATAAATACATCTGGTCGGCTTGGAGGGGCCCCCACATCCCAGAGGATCCTGCTTGTTGTTTGCTGACCTTGAAAGCATAAAAAATCGGTTTAATTTATGCAGATTGGAATGATAAGGGAATAATGTAAAAATCTGGTGTGTAAAAAGTAGGTTGAGAATATATGTGTGAATATTACGTTTGGTGTGTTTAAATCCAGCAGGGTGCTCACTCTCAGCTCATGTCTGCTCTTTGATGAGATTAGCTAAGTGCTGTACTTGAGGTAACCTTTCATGCGCTGCCATTATTGTATTAATCTATTCTAAAACAATTTGGTTGAATTAATTAGGCCGCACATATTTGAGAGGCGCTCGCAGGCTGCCTGGGAGCAGATGGCTGTGAGGGTAGAGAGTGTGTGTGCAGGGAGACAGAGGCGTTTGTGAGGGAGCAGAGCCGAGATCCACAGCCCCCATAGAAGTACAGCAGACAGGAAACTGCCGAGGTTTACATGCACACAAAAAATCTGATCATTATCCAATTTCAGGAGTTATCAGATTATTGAAATGTAAACAGTTAAATCTGATGTGAATAATTATATTTCCTTGTGATTGTTCACACCTCTGCAGGTTTTTGACAAGGAAAAGAATGCAAAAAAAAGGCATGTTAACATGACAAAAAAGAAGAGAAAATGTAGAAAAGAAAAAATGAGAAAATGTACACTGACACATATGGTCAGATGGTTTTGATTATATGATTTATTTTGTGCATTTTGACACACCAAAAATGTTCAGTTATCTGGTTATTATACTTATCAGCCATTGATAGTAGATTATTTTGTTAGTTTAAAAATTATTCTACCAGAAAGTTTGAAATGTAGTCATAATATAAGCTATTACACAACAACTGGGTAACTATATGGATAAATGATTTTTGAACATTGTTACTTCAAATGAATAAAAATCACTTTATTCCAGGTAAAATATATGGTCAGTCTTTACTCAAAACATTGGAGCTGAATTTCTTTTGCTAATCATTTATCCAACATTTATCCATCAACAGTTTTTATGATCTGAACCAGTCATGATGAAGGCCACACAGAGCAAGTGGATGATTGGTGGCTACAGAGCTTGATTATATATTTGGTAGTATTGGAGAGTGGTTTAACATAAAATGTGTATCAAAAAATGTATCAAAAAACTTATTGAGCACTTTTGTATTACATTCTGTCCATGAAGGGCCCTCACACCAGTTGAATGTGTTCTTTGGTCCTTCAGAGGCTATGCTGCTCCTCTCCCTGTGCTGCTGACACTATTATGTGAGTGCTGCAGAGCTGGATGCTTCGCCCTGGAACAGCTTGTAGATGATGAGCCTGCCCATATGGTGCTTAAATCACTCAGCGTTTCCTGAGCCATTAACCTTCAGGACACCTTGCTCTTGTCCTACTCTTTGATTGACAGCTTTGTGTAGATTTCACTAAACACTTTCTGAGTTTAATAAAAAAAAGTGTAGGTGCAGATGTAGCTGTGCTTTTGCAGAAATAAGGACCTCATAGCCCACGTAGTGCCCTTCTAACACAGGCAGGAAGAAGAGCTCACCACTGGTTGTGTGCAGAATAGTGTGGTATATAAAGCCTTCCTGGAGTGGCGTCTTTGGAGTTGTTGCAAACACCGCCTGGTACCTACTGATAAAAATTCTATCCTATTCATTTTAATGAGACAGCAAAATAAAAACATTAATTTTGACATTTATGGTTGTTGTTTATCGTCCTTGAATTTGTGTCAATACCTAACTTTCAGCTCCATTTTTTAAAGTTCACTCATTTATGTTGGATTTGTGGTGCTGTTGTGGCCCTCTGTATTTTGGTGCATTACTGTCTCGCATTCGTCGCCAATCGCTACATCTACAAACCACAAACAGTGCTAAATGTGGTAATGTTTTCTATCAAGGCTCTGGTCTTTCTCACATGTGATCGAGTTGTTGTCAATCACCAAAACAGTTTTTTATAATTAGCTGTTTGGTGTCAAATGCTAACTCTCCCGATGAAAATGAACAACACACGGAACAATGAGCCAACATATGCAACGGTACCAGCTTTTGGAATATAAGCGTTCTTTTTAGAAACATTGGAAGGGTCAATAGTTAAGCACCTAGCTTCCTGGTTGAACTTGAACCTTTTGGTGTAGTTTGTTCTTTATTTTGTTTCTTTACATGTTTTTGCTACTTCCCATAGCCTTTATAAGATGTGTCTCATGTATTTTCTGCTGCTCTAGCTGTTCAGACACACTGTGGGGTAAACTTGCGCCCTCTACTGTTCTCTCAACAGACTCAGGTGTGAGGTAAGATGAATGGTTCCTTCAGCCCGGTTCAATGTCCTCGGTGCACATTTCCTGAATGTATCAACTTTGGACAAGAGAGGCTGACATTATTGGCATCAGGGACCACAAGCCCAGACTTAGAGCACTGAAAACATACCCCCACCCAAGATGCAATCCTGGTGAAAAGCATCATAATGTAGGTGGTGCCTGTTTATGGTTCACCAGCAAAATTGCAAGACATGCCTTAATAACGTCACATGTAATTAAGTATTGATGAAATGCGGGAGACAAATTTCCATATTCATTACACATAAGCTTTTATCCCTTAATATTTTTGGTCTCTTAGTATTCATAGTGATTGTGTTCAGCATCCAACGTAAGGACAAGAGTAAGGAGCTCAGGAAGGACATGTTCATGAGCAGCACAAAGCAGTGGATCATAATGCACTTGGTGGCCCGGCGCCAGCTCTGCTTCCACTTTTGAACAGGAACTCTATCTGAGCTGATTGGGACGCAGCGGCACAGGGAGACTCAGAGGAAAGACGATCCGACGGCTGCGGTCCACCTCAGCTCTAGTTTCAGCGCACACTAATGGACTTCAAACCTCTGGCAGTGGTGCAGGAGTGTGGCAGGAGCAGAGGGTCGTGATGGCTTTCACTGGTGTGTGCAGCCTAGAGACACTCACGGCAGGAAAACCTCGTAACTGGCCTAGTCCAATTTAAACCGATTTATCTCAATGTACGTAAACCTGGGAACTAGGATTGAGGTGTCATGAATCAAATCTCAAAGATCACAATAACACAGCTGGAGAAGCCGATATGTATACTTGGATACCCGCTGCATGTAATAGCGCAGTCCTATTTGCATTAGCCGCAGAGTAGCTGGGGCATTCAAATACCCTGGATAAAAAACTGTCAGGGAAATACACATGTGTTTGGACGTTTGCTCATTTTAGATCAGCAGCAATGACAAACTACAGTCTTTCCAAAGCGTGATATAACATGTTGTTTCATTGTTGTCATCTGCTAAAGTGAAAGCAAAATGAGATGTCACTTAACCTGCCAAATGTTTGCTTATATGTATGATTTTTATTAGCAATTGGAGCTGCAAAGTTTTTGTGCCAATGCTAAATTAGTAGACTCTTGTAGCCTTGGATTCGCACCTTTTCGGTTGTTTGAGGTGTGTGGAGACTGGGACAGGACTGGTCTGACGGATTTTGGGACTTTGAATTTGATTTGAGAGGGAATCACTAGCATTGCAGGAATTTCAAACAGAAATACAAAAATCAAGAAACAGTATTAACCCTCAATAATGAACCAGTTAACCCTTAGTAGGATTTTCCGTGCAGCACAAAAAATATTATATTCCATAAAGGATGCTATGAATCATGTAAAGGTAAAACTGTGAACCATCAAACCCCTGGCTCATGGTGTGGACTGCAGCGCGGCTGGCAGACCCCTCCCTCTGCAGCCTGCTTTTATTACCTTGTTGACAGCAGCTGTTAGTTTGAAGCACTTTTAAAGCTGATTCTGAGTGGTGGCACAAATCACTGAATTTCTGTGCAGCGTCTTCTTGGCAGAGCTGTAAGCCCCCAGACTTAACAACAAGCCTGGGTCTGCTGCTTTCAGACAGCTGGTGGGACGGAGGCAGCTGCCAGTGTGTTTGTGTGGGAGGGCATCTGAATATTAAAAATGCTCTCTTAAAAGTTCCTTGTCACTTCTCCAGATTTGTGCATATTTGTCATCCTGGTCAGTTTTTGTTAACAGGGATTATCTGTATTTGGCATGACTAAAGGTAGTTAAAATGCAGTGGAAACCAAACCTTGTGGATTCCGGCTCCTCTTCAGTTTGACACTTTTCTGTGTTGGCACGCTCCACTACTACTGTGCTTGTGACGCCTTTGCCGCTCCGAAAAGTGGATGCCCCCCCGGTACGCGCCCACTGCCCTCCCCCTGACTTCACACTTAAAGCAAGCAGCTGTAGCTCTCCGTCTGTGCGCAGTGTTGATCCCAGCTCCACTCGCACTCTCAGTCAACATATGTCCCCACAAACACGGCACTCTCTGTTCTGCTCCAGGAGAAACTTTCACTTTCCAACTCACCGTTCTCCAGATCTTCTCCAACCACACAGTTTTACATGCACACAACTCTCTGGGAGGAGTAAGTAAATGTTACAAGATATTACATAAGATGGTTATGAGCGGCCGGTCAGTAATGTCCATGATCTTCGCTGCTTCTATAGCTGCTTTTCAGCTGCCAAAAATCTACACAGCATGGCTTTACACAGCATGGCTCTACACATGTTGGCGCGCCTTTGCTTTACTCAGTTTGAATGGTTTGCCACTGAAGAGAAAGGAGGCGGCTTTGTCATCAGAGAAAATGATGCTGCGTTCCAGGCAACTTGGGGGTGGGTTATTTCCCACTAGAACATTACGAATTGGCTCTGTGCACAGCAGTAGCCGCAGAGGGACAGTCTGCACAGCCATTTCTGGTGTAATGTAAGTTTTTGCAGAGTCGCACTAAAATCAATCAATCTTGACAAATCAGGCACAAATACAGATGCAGGAAAACTTCACCAGAATACACTTCTGCTTTTAGAAAGGTTTCTCTTTTGTTAAACATGTCACATCCACCTGCAGCTCCCTGTCCACTGCCTGATCTGTCAGGATTTATTGATATTAGTGCAACTTGGGAAAAACGTCATAGACATTACATTACACCGGAAATAGTTGCACTAACTCTCTGACTGGAACTAGCCGGCTACTGTTTTGCACAGAGCCAGATCCAATCTCAGTGTGTTCCAGCTGAATTATCTCAGATGTAAACAATATGGGCAATGCTAAACCCCAGGCTAAAACAATATAAACTTTAAACAAATGTCTCCAACATGTTAAATAACAGAAAATGGTCACATTGAACAAACGTTTATTTCGTTTATAAATGTGGTGGTTAAGCATGACTTTTTGTGGTTATTACAATTGCTCTAATATAGGGGTACCCAAGCTCTTTTCATCAAGGGCCATAGCTTGAAAAATGTTCAACACGAAGGACCACAGACCAGTGGTCAATACAGTGGATTAGATGGGTGCATTTAACATTCTTTAAATAAGACTTGAAATATTATTATTAGGTCTGTATGACAACGCAATTTGATATTATTTAGGTTATATTGGTAGGATTACTCAAATTTGCTGTAAAAAGTACTGATTATGATCAATTGGTCCAGTTCAACTGAAGGCCAGAGGGCCAATAAATATTGCACTGAGGGCCTCATTTGGCCCCTGTGCCATAGTTTGGACACCTCTGCTCTAATACATCAGTACAGTTGACTGGGATGCATTTATGCTTGCTGATTGACATTTTATTATGCAGAGTGCAGAGCCAAGAAGGAGATAAAACTGGGTGGTTAATCCTAAATATTGATGGTCAATGCAGAATAATTAATATAACCAGTTACTGTTACAACATGATAAACCATAATCAAATAAGTTTTATTTCTCTGGAAGATCATGGTAGAACCAGGACTGAGATGGTTCTTTAAAGTATTTCCTCTCAGGGGCTCTGTGCCAGCCTCTGAGAGGAAATACTTGTGCTTAGGGACGACAGTGGAACAGGCCTTGAGCTAAGGAGAGCCTTCAGTAGCAGAGTGTAGTGATGCCAGCAGCACCTGTCTGATTTACATTTGCTGTGGACCACCAAAGAAGCACAAAGCATCTCACAGACAGGTTTGGCTAAAGCAGGATATGTTTGCAAACTAGAAGACATTTAGAGCAGAATGAATGGTAAGGTCAAAGGGCACCAGAGCTTGAGACACATACTTGAAGTTTGTAGTGAATGAATTAACAAGCTAAAGCTTTAAAATATACTCATATGTAAATGTCTTCATGATGGACATAACCTTGACTTCTATTTCCTATGCTGCTTTTACCCTTTTCAACATATTGTCACTCTACACTTTTGCTAGCAGAGGGCAGTCTAATCCAGATTTTCTTCCCATGTGATATATTGTGTATACATTAGTTTTATCTTGAGAAACTTTTTATAGACAACTTCCAAACAATGAAAGATTATACCACATGCTTCAGTTTTGTAATGATCTGACTTTACTGCAGAGACGGAGCCTGTTCCACGTTTGTTAGTCCCTGTCCAGGTGTGTGCAAGCAGGGGGGAGCAGCACCAAACATCCGCCCAGGAGGTGCAATCAAAGACAAGTCCAACCACTGTTCAGATCCTACCTCTCCTCCACTCTGCAGCTGCTGCACCGCAGATACCATGGGGGAACTGCTGCTCCCTTATAGAGGCAATAGGATGGGTGCATATTTCAGGAGCTGATTATGTCAAAATCTTAGCTGGAGTACAAGAGAGTATTCCTTACTATCGATGGGTTTCAACATCTTGTTATCAGCAAAATGAGCTGAGTTTTCCCATTCAAAAGATATCATATTAAATTGTTAATTGTTATGGTGATCATAATTTCTCATCATTCTGAAACCTATGGATATGGCTGAAAGTCATATCAACTGATAAAATTCTGTGTTGGAATGTGTTGTGAATTATTTCACCTTTGTTAATTTGTGCTTTCAGGAAAAAACCTTGAACTTTGTGCCAGTTTTTGTTCCATGAGTCACAGTGATTACAGAAATATTGATTGTACAAAAGGAAAAATGGACTGTATTTTGACAAGACAAATTACTACTACTGTAGATTGCTTAAATGTTCTCCACCATGATTCTAAACTATGAGCCCTATCTGTGGGTTTCAAAGCGATGAAAAAGAACCACCATTGCAAAAATGCTCAAAATGGCACCCACCCGTTATCAATGCAAGCAAAACGGGTTGTGGAAAAATGTGCCTGGCTTCTCTTGGTGCCAGTTTAACCTTGAGGAGAACCAGCTCTGAGATTTGACTGAACCCTGACATATTCTCATTTGAAAGCTCTTCTGTCGCGGGATGTTACAGCTATTAATTTGATCGGAGCTCCATTAATCCACATTTTGCCATCCACCTCCCTGTCCTTAATCATCATTGAAGGCATTGCCAACGGGGCCTCAGGTGGCACTCAGACTGGGTCACAATGTGTTCCCTGTGCCCTGGGAGCTGGGGTGCACAGGCACATTCATAGTAGACCCTCACAGTTACACCATCCACCATCTTTCTCCATTGCAGGCTGTCAACTCTACTTTCAACACAGAAGGCTAAAAGTTGCTTTAACGTAACATCACAACCTTAGGTTAGACAGGTCAGAATTCTATGGTGGACATTGCAGACTTCTTGACCTGGTATGGTGGTTCTCTGTAATTACTGGGCCTATCCCCATGAAACAAAAACAGGGACAAAGTTCTATGTCTTCTCTGTCAGCATAAGTACACTGTAAGACTTTGCTGTAAATTAAGAGCTAAATCCAACCAAGCTGGAGATCCATGGAGTAAGCAAGAGCAGGGTCATACTGTTGTTTTAAAGAGTTTGGTCCCATCTATCTCCTCATGTTGATTTTCCTGAGGGTGCCGTAGAGTCATTTTGTTACATCTTGGCATCTTTTATTTATGCTGAGCTGCGGCAGTTTTTATTTTTGTTTTTGTGAAAGCTTAGTGCCATAAAATCTGATTTATTAGGCAGAAAATGTGCCTGATTTTTTGTATTTAGAGCATGCGTGACTGGAGAATATGGGACTTTGTTGCTGTGAGGTGAAATGCTAACCACTTTTCCACTGTGCTTGTGCATGACAGTGTTCATGTTATTGGTTAGTGTGTGTGCAGAGAATGCAGTTCTGGGACTTGCTTTGTTGTCAGGGTGATTGTGTAATAAACTTTATTCAGTTAAGCGTGAATTATTGTTAATTGAACTAAAAAGTAATTTTCTTAATTGAAACACTGCAGTGGGGTGGGGGCAGGGGTATGAGGGGGGTAAGATGGTCTAATTCCTGTGCCCATTACTGCTCTCATCACCATCACTTTCCCTCCTGCAGCAGCAGCAGCAGCAGCAGTAGTCAAAGCCTGTAATCGACTTAGCCCCAGCACACCCTCAGACTGACACTGGCACCAACACATTCACTGTGGAAATATCAACTACAGCAAGAGCATATTGTCTTCTTCTATTTGTATATTTGACGACCCTACACATGACCCCACAGTTTGTCCTATACACGCTGTTTCCACAGCAACAGCAGTTTACAGCTAAGAAAATCTATTCTGAATTTGATCTGCCTTGAGTTTGTTCAGACTGGAATCCTCAGGAGGCCGTGCTCTCGCTGACCGGACACAACACCAATCCTGCAGCACAAAATCAATAGACAACAGCGCAGCCATTATCTGAGCAGTGAACACGTGCAAGGTGTTTCCTGTCACCTCTCTCTGCTCTGCTGTGAGGACTAGAGGAACCTCATGTCCTCTGTGCATCTGATACTTATTATGTGAAGAGGACCTGAGTTTTATGTAGCTCCACTGAGCAGACACAGTCCAGTGTAGTGAACCCCTGTGTTATTGCACCATCAGCTGCAGTACTGTGCTTTCCAGACAAGTAGACAAGAGGAGAGCACTGGATGGTGAATGCAGAGAGCTGGGCTGGGGCCAGATGGGTGTGCTGTGCTGTTCTGAGAGATGACCTTGGGTGTGTGTTTACCTTGAGAGGGAGGAAGGGGGGGGTGTCAGAGGCACCTGCCAGGTGGAGCAGCCTGCCCAAACCCTGCATTTACAACAGACACTCAATCATCTATATGAAATGTGAATATTACTGAATGAGTGGCTCAAAAGAAAATGGAACAATCTGATACATTTTTGTGTGATTACTTGGCTATAAAAAGTAGAAAAGTAATTTGTGAAGAGAAGATGCAAGGAATGCAAATAGCCAGATTCATTAAATATTGTCAAAGAGTAACTCATCACGGACAGAGTTACTCAAACATTGAACCAATTAAGAGTATTACTTCAAACTAATATAACATAAGTACATGGGAGAGGTACATGAAAACACTGATAGACAATAATTGTTTCCTTTCATGCTGATCGGCCCAGTACAATACTTTTTTATCTCACCCTATCTCTCTGCTTGAAGAATAGAGTGTGAATAGAGAAAAGCCTACAAGTGAATGTCCAGTGGCCCCTAGTGGCTCCTTCTCCTTTGGGACTGAAATTAAAATGCTGGAAAAAAAACAAACTGTGGTGACATTAGTTTTGCTGTCCTCCTTTCACTAAACAGCTCCATTACATCTTATGACCAGTGAATCTGAAACAATGACTTCAGTTACTGAAGTTTAAAATTAGATATTTCCTATGGTAAAAAAAAAAAAAGTGTTTGTCCCTGCACAGGCAGCTGTACTGTTCCTGAGGTGGCTGAACCATGACCTACACTCAAAGTCCCAGCATGCACTGCAGATGTGGGTCAATGGACATCTGTTTGGCACTGCTCTAACTGTCCCCGCTGCCATATTCCTCCTAATAACTGCTGCCATAATCACCAGGGATTATTCTAATATTAGTGTGCACACGCGCTCTGATTAAGGTATAGTGCTCCATATGCTTGGAGCAGGGTTTGGAGGGATTTGGGTGTTTTTAGCCTTTAGTGAAAAGCTCTGAAAAAGCCAGCTTAGAGAGGACTAAAAAGAGTCTGCATAAATAATATTGGAAAATAGCCTGGGCGCGGGGGTCAGAGTGGGGGGGTCACACTGGGGTGAGCTGAGGAGAGCAGCAGAGGTGGAGGACAAAGACTGCACCGTGGGATTGTGGGTATTGAAGTTTAGGCTGGACAGAGACAGCGCTGCTCTATTCTTGTCCATAAAGAAGGGATTAGGATCAGAATGAGGATGGCACTAGAAAGAGGCACTGCAGGGGGCAGGCCTCAGTCAGTGTGACAGGAGGAGACCTGAGGAGGAGGTGGTTGAGTGTGCTTGTGCACTTTGAGAAGAATGGTGACGTTTATAACTCTCAAGTCTCTGAAGGTTTTGTCCAGATGAGACAAGCTTCTTCTGTGTATAATATCTACAATCCAATTAGATTTGCAAAATGCCACCAAAACAAGTGCTCTCTAATAAACAAGTTCTTGCATTAGTTCTTGCACAGTGTGCTGGTATAATGCTGTAGAGCAGTATCAGTGTGGCTTATCCAGACACCCGTAAGAGCTCACCTGCAGCTGCGCTCACATGGACCGCCACACATGGGCCACTGTCAACACTCATTGTTTTTGCAGTTATATTTTGACCTATATCTATTAAGGCTATGCAGTATCTATATTCTACATTGTCATTACATCTTAAACCTTAGATTAGTTCTGTCACAGCTGCACATATTCTCACTGCGGCATTGTTGGACTTAAATGGTCACAACTTGCTTGAGTTACTTGAGTCTATTGTCTCCTTCACTAGAGAGAGAGAGAGAGAGAGAGAGAGAGAGAGAGTGTGTGTGTGTGTGTGTGTGTGTGTGTGTGTGTGTGTGTGTGTGTGTGTGTGTGTGTGTGTGTGAGGGAGAGAGAGCTCAGTAGTAGTCAGCATTAGTAGTAGTTAGTATTAGTGACCTGGCCTTTGCTGCTCACATGTTGCGCACCATGCTTCTGTGAGCTCTGAGAGCTCTGCACCTGAGGAGGAACGTGAGCCAGGCTAAAGCCAGATTCTGTTCTTTGCTCTAATGTCTTTATCTACAGCAGACACTGGTGCCACTCAGGGCTCTGACAAACTGGCTCTCCTCTCCTTCTGCTGCCGCTCAACCTCCTCACGCTTGTTGTGAAGCGTAACCATGGCGTTTTATGGCTCTCCTGTTGTGAAGATAAAAATCTTTACTTATCCTCGTCTTGTCTAGGCTAGGAGCATCTGCTGCCAGAGTGTCATGTCTGAATTTAGCAAATGCCCAGGCACGAGGTGGCTGCGTTCTAAACGCCAATGCTCAAAGGAGTGTCTGTGGTGCTGCAGCTTGGCATGCCAAATGCGAGCTGGCTAGGAGCTCCCTATAGGAGAACAGATGGCCATTACTATCATTTAGAACTTATTAGGGCCTATAATCCTACCTGCGTCAAACACACCCCGACGCATGGGCTTGTTCACTCCTCATTTCAAACTATTTTATGTGCCAGGAAAGTCTTCCTCACGATTTCTGTATTTTTAATCTGCGTGGTTGCCCCATATGTGCAGGGATATTATAATATAGGCTTATCTTTCTTTGAAATCAACAGATTGCCCCGTTGTAAAGCACAGTTGGAAGCTAGTACTGGGCGGAAATGCAAGTGTAGCATGTGGCGCTCCGACATTTTTACCAACAAAAGTCAAACGCAATAATGTATATTTTCATAACATTGCCAGGACCCAACTGTATGGAGCAGTAAGCAACAATATATTGATCATATGTGCATTGCAGATGGTGTGGGTGCAGCGCTAATAAAGAGCTGATGAGAGCAGAGGCAGCAGATCAGTGCAAATAGAAGTGGTCCTGCTGCTCTGTCAGTGGCCTGCTCCGGAGGCACATTCAGCAGCAGGCAGGTGTGGGCTCTGACGTTTGTGCTGTGAACAGCCTGCGTCTGTCATGTGGCAAAGCACAAATAGCTCCAATCAATGTCCCCCCCGGACACACTGGCTCCTCTCACACACACACCTCAGGCACCGCTGTTCTGGTACACAGTGATCGAACCAGCAGGCAGGCCTGTCCATCTGCCCAGCTTCTGTAGGCCGAATAGTCTACAGTATTATTTCACTTTGAATCCCTAGTTTAACAGCAATACTGTTACCCCGTCTTAAATGTTAAGACTAGTTCTGTATATACTATAATGTACACTTAAAATAAAAGTCTGTTCTCAAAAGTACTGAACCCTCAGTGGGCAGACCGTGAGACAGACGGAAGGCAGATGACTGGCTTTGTGGAGCTTTATGGGGCTTTGTGCGACAGGACAGGTGGACACATGGGCGGGGACAGATGGACAGAGGGACAGTCAAAGAGACAGACAGATGGAGGGACAGACAGACACAGACAGACAGGAGAGTGAGACAGGAGGGGAGTGTGCGAGAGCGGGAGCTGTGAGCGGATGTCAGAGCAGGTTGTGTGTTCTGCAGTGGCAGAGATGAGAAGGAGAGAACAGGAAGCCTCTCTCCTGGAGACAGATGGACTGCCATGCTGTGGACACATACGCACGCACACCAACTGCATCCCCACAACACCACGGCACAGCCCAGCACAGAGCATGACTGGCCTATGCACAAAAACATGCCACAAGATGTCAGCCCAAATCGAAAATATGTGAAAGAAGGAATGACATGAACATTACTCTTACACTAAAGTTTAGTCCATAACTGTATTAGTTGTATTTGTTTGGTCGGTCGGAACAGTACATGTTATTGAATAGTGCACTGGATTGAAGCTGTGGGCTTATTTCCATCCTTCGTGCCGCATCTGCTCCCACAAACACACTCTTATTTATACACCAGCACTAGCGTACATGGACGTGGATGAAGTGTCTTGCCCACGGACACAACGGCAGTTGATCACCACTGTGACATCTGGTATTCCCAGTGGTCTCACATCCAGTATTAACCAGGGCCAACCCCGCTTAGCTTCCAATATCAGACAAGATTGGGCATTCGCATTGTGTGAAATACAAGCACAAGCTCCCACTGCTTTAGTTTGTGTGGTGACAATGTAAATATATCAGCTTGTTTCTGTCGTTTCTTTAAACTTGTCTGGACTTACTGTTTTAAAATAAAAATGTCTGAAATGAAGTCCCCCGAAGTGAAAGTGAGTGAAGGCACTTGACAGTCTGGCACAGGTGTGAAGCACGCAGGTACATGCACGTGACTGTCACAGGATGTGTTGTATGTCTACTCTCACCCTCGTTAGAAGAACCAGGAAGAGGAAGGCGTCTTCACAGTCTCGTCTCCAGCAGCGGTGCCAGCAGCAGGATCCCAGCGCCTCTGTGCATGTGAGGTGTGTTCACAGCACTGCCAGCTCCTCTCACCAGAGCCCTATAGGAACACAGACATCTGTGGAGCGGAGCGCGCCAGCTTGCATGGACGTCTCTGGAGGAAGCCCGCCATGGTGAGACGAGGAGACTGTCAGCAGATAATTAGAGGAGAGCTTTGGACACAGATGAACATGTTTAATCTGAATAAGTCTTGAGTCCATGCTCCGGACTAAAACCACAGAAAGAAGCACTTTGAGGGGCTTCCTGGACTCCTGAACCTGGACAGTGACGGAATTTATAATAATACACTGACATAGAAATGGCTGGCATATTCTTCCACATCTACAAGAGAAGATGGACTTATCTTTTTTAGGTGGAGCTAAGTTATTAAATATTCTACAGATTTTGTGTTGAATGATTTTGCATCTCCATTGCACTGAAGCAATAAATCATATCAATAATCTTTTTACAGGTCTTCGCTGTAGGTTCAACATTTGGCTGTTGTTACTTCAAAAATTCTTATCCTTATATTATGACATTTAAAATGACTATTTTGTAAAAATGTATTAATCTGTAACAAGCCCAAAACCCTACAACCATTTTCCAAGTTTCCTCTTAGCTCTTGTAATTAAAGAAGTTTGAAAGTCTCTTCAAACTGACCTCTAAACATGAGTCCAGAGCTGAAGAAGACTTGGCCAGATGAAAAGAGAGGTAGAACACGTCTTATCCTGGGGGCCGCTCTCTGTAACCATCTTGCTGCCACACGAGGCCGGTCGCTGGTTGCCAAAGTACGTTTCCAGCGCGGTGAGCAGGTATACAGGAGAAAACATGTGCACCCGGAACTCTGCCAGCTCCGACAGAAGGGCTGCAATGATGTTTCACTACATAGATTATGCAGATAGCACGGTCAGAAATGAGGAACAGGAGTGTAGCCAGACAAGGCCAGAGCACAGCGGCTACGGCAAGCAACAATTTAAAGAACTATACAAAACAATATATAAACTGTAAAATTTCAACTTAGTAGCATGCATACATTTTAAATACTTTGAAATTCTGATCTCAACCCTGTGAATCACGCGTATGGGACACTGGAGGTAGTAGAGAGGCTGAAGTAGTTGATGGTTCTGCTGCTAGGGTATGGGGATTAGGGAGGTAAGAGAAGGTGCACTTGTTGAGGTGGCTGAGAGGCTGTTATGTGCTGACAAACAGGTGATGGGAGGAATGAGCAAGGAACTTTTCAAGAAGGTTTTCCAGGTTAAAATTACATGGCACTGTCTTTAGTTTTGTTTATCCATTATAATACAGATTTGATATGATTTTGAAATGCCCATGATAATACTGAGTGTGTCTCCAAACTACACAGGGGCCATTGTCCATAACAGTTATAAGATTTGTAAGTGCCTGTAGAAATACTGGTCTGTTCTGCACAGCTGGCCCACCAGCTTTCATTTCAACATAGACGCTTCACTCTCGACCAGTGTTAACTACAACCAGCATCTTTTCAAAAACGTGGCCTTCTAATTTTCTAATTTCGCAATCTCCACCTGATCCTTTAGCCCAAATTGCTTCTCTATTCATGGCATGATTATCCGCCTGTTAGGAAGAGAAGAGTGCTGGAGTGCATTGGGAAAGCATTGGAGATGCCTTCTGTGTGTGCATGTGTGGATGGGGGCACACTTCCACTGGACTGGTCTGAATGTGGAGGGTAGGCCTACTACGCGCTACTCCACTGCCAAAAAGCTGTGCAAGACAGAGCTATGAAACAAGTTTCTGTCACTAAACACAAACTAAGCTAATCTACATATAAATACAATCAGATTGTCTTTACTTAAAATGTTTATGTGTCATATTTGGCTATTTATTTAAGATGAAGTATAGTATAAGATTAAGATTTAAGTATTTTTTTTATTAGCCAAGTTTACGTCAAGTTTACACAGGGTCATGCCGGGTTACACTGGGTTACACTGGGTTTACACTGGGTTTACACTAACTACGCAGGTCCCAGAAGATTAGTGATTAAAACCAGCACATGCTGTCATCCTGACCAGAGGAGGTGCAGGTCTGCAGAGAGGATCTGCAAAGAGTCTATGTTTCCCGGACACCTGTTCTGAAGTGGTTCATAGGTAATTAGACGAGTCCTTCTCTGTGTTATTGAGGGACTTTGAGAAGTTAATAGTGAACAATGAGACAATGAAAGGAAACAGTTAAAATATGGCGATACAGGTAAGCTAATGGTGGCTAACGCTAACTATTGGTGGTGTGTAGAAATAACAGCTTTGTGTATACAATAATTAGGCCTATCATTATAGCTATAATTATATAGCTGTAATGATTCCAACACGTGTTTCAGAGGGCTGTCCTCTCACTTCTTTGGCAAATCATCAGCCAGCAAAAAGTCTGTTGACAACATGTTTTAAAATTTAGCAGGCCTACCCACTTTTCACAGTTGAACCAGATTTGGAGATGGTTTGAAAAAAGAAAAGCTTGTGTGTTGAGGGCCGGCAGTGGAGAAAGCCTTACGTGTGCCCTGACATGTGCTCTGACATGTGCTCTGACAAAGGTTTACAGTCCTTCACAGTCCTGATGCTGTTTCCTTCTATATCACTATGCCGGACCACCACTACACTAATGGTTGGGCATTAGCATTTCAAGGAGCCTCCATTAAGCAGGCCAAGAAAAGCTGCTCTCGGTGGGGGGAATCCATTCTGTCCCCAGCTCTAACATCTGCTGCAGCCATCCCAGCCAGAAGGAGGCTCAGATGAAGCCGCACAGACTCTGGTTTAGAGTAATGACGGACGGACAAACAGACAAGCAGAACGGAAGACCATATGCGGAGGAGAGAGAAGAAGGGAAAAGACAAAAACAACTCTTGTCTAATGGGACCACCACTTTGAATGTGTATGTGAATGGGTGGAAGGATTAGAGAAACTCCTCACACAGCATAATCCCAAAACAGACACAAAAATGAACTCCTCTATCCTCAGGAAGTTCTGGTGAGCTGCAACAAGTATGAACCGTTTTGCTGAACAGCCAAAGAAACACAAGGGCCAACTTTGAAATTGTCAAATGTATTACCCATTTAAAGAAACAAAAAAACAGCCGTAGTTACCATCACCACTGGAGTAATTCTTCTCAGTTAATAGTCATCTGAGCTGAACATGAGCTGAAGTCCATTTGTCAGTTTAAAAGTGACCAGTATAATAACAGTTCTCTCTAATATAAGGCTGTAAGCAGCTACACAAGCAGAGCACTCACAGTGACGGTGAGGATGTCATGGCAGTTTTTCTGGCTTGATATCTCCCATTCTGAGGTGTGGAACATGAAGGTCACTAATTACAGTCCACTTGTGTTCAGTCAATATACAATCAAAATCATATGTGAGGAGTAAGTAGCATAGTGAACATAATTTGAATTATTTTTTACTGAAAACGATTTAATGTGATTGTTATATCACATATCACATATTACAGTTAAGGTTAACATTATTTCTATTTGACCCCACCTTCAATATTGTGGCAACCTGTCAGGAGCACTGGGCATCAGGAGAGCCCTTTGGAATGGGGAGAACATGCAAACTTCACACAAAGACCCCCCTTGACCAGGAAATCTAACCCAGGACCTAACCCAGGTTTTTAATGAATCATTAACTCAGATAAGAGAAAAAAAAACACATACTCCACGCCTTTTTTTCCATAGACAAGTGCCTATAGGGAAAAGTGGCAAATGGCAGCATTAGAAGATCAGGTTTTTGGGATGTACTGGTGTCCTGGGTGTTTATAGAGAAGAAGAGTGACAGCACTGAGATACACTGGCACCTATTTATAGAGCAGGCCATCTGCAGAAGTCCCTCTTGTCTTTGGTCATGGTGTTCACAAAGGCTGCGGGCAGATTCCAGCAGCCCCACTCCGGCCGCTACGCTCAACAGTGGGCCAGAGCAGAGACCTCCCCACACAGACACATACTCCTGCTGTCTACTGGCTCACAGGCTTCGCTCAGCCCTCAAACAAGAGATAGAGACACTAGGAATAGTTAGGACCTGCCTGTGTCTGTAGGCCCCCAGAAACTAAAACATTAGGCCTTCTCATTCATGTGTCATGTGGTAGGCAGTCTTGTGCGCTCCTTAAAATTATATTTTGCCTCTCAGACCCCTTCTGCAGTGGGCTTAGTGGTTTATTGATTTCTATTGATACTTTACAGCTGATGTCATCAACATTCCCTCGGGTTTGAAGCTAACTGTTGGCTCTTCTCTGTCTGAGCAGTCTAATCTGAGCATTGTTTTAACACAATCTGACCCAAAAGAGTTCACTTAGTTGGAACTACAACAGTTGAGCTGATTTGTGCAGTAAACAAGTCTCTCACACATTAAATTACAGTCAGTAGCTAGTTAGCATTGGTCTTTCAGTTGTCCCTCTGACCCTTTTTCTTGAAAATCAAACACCTAAACAAAAATATGTATGGATCACAGGCTCCTTAAAATGTGTTGTTTAAATCCATTTTGTATTCTTGTCTTTTCAAAGTGTCTTAAATGTTTTTGTTTTGCTAATGTGTGCATGGTAAATGCTGAACATTCCATCATAAGCATGCATGTAGAACACCTCCTACTTACTACACTAAAACATTGCGCCCATAGTTCCATTGGAAAAGATACAGTATACTGAAGGCTCAGAAAAGGTCCGATAAATTATGAAGAAGGCCATGATTCAAAATGACCCAAGGAGTCACATGTCGGCACCAGCATGGATCCTGTGACCGCATCCTCTTTCTCCTCTCACATCCTCTTTAGCCCTGAACAGTCGACTGACAGTAGCAGAACCAGGGCTCCCAGATCTCTGCTCTGAACAGGAGAAAATACTAATTAATAACTATCTTTTATCAACAGTAGCTCATTTATAATAACTTTTTGTATTATGACAAATGTTGCAGTTCTCCTCACAGCAACACTGGCTCACTGCTCAAAGTTCTCTGACTTCAGATTTATCTAAATCTTCACCGGTCAGAGAAGCACAAGCCCATGCGACACACTTGGAACACAATCATTAATTCTGAGTTATTCTTTTATAACTAAAGGGCTATAGGCGCTGTATAAAGCCCACAGACCAGTGCAGTATGTTGACTTCATCCTTTAGTGGCTCACAGCTGCGAGACAACAGTACCTGACGTTGCGATGGTGCCCTGATGATTAGAAGACTGATAGAGCACATTAGTGTGAGCTGTAGTGGGACAGTCACTGAGGGACATGGAGCCCGAGGCCTCCAACAGCCCATTTTGCTGCTCCACTGACTCTCTGTGATAATAGGAGACACTGTAACACTGTGAGAAGGAGCTTTCTATGTCAGCACACTCCATCCCCTTCACATCACCTCCATCACCTCCACCCACACTTCAATACACACATCCATCACCTCCACATCACCTCCATCATCTCCACACTCACTTCTCTACACACATCCATCACCTCCACACTCACTTCTATACACACCTCCATCACCTACACACTCACTTCTATACACACCTCCATCACCTCCACACTCACTTCTATACACACCTCCATCACCTCCACACACACTTCTATACACACATCCATCACCTCCACATCACCTCCATCATCTCCACACTCACTTCTCTACACACATCCATCACCTCCAAACTCACTTCTATACACACCTCCATCACCTCCACACTCACTTCTATACACACCTCCATCACCTCCACACTCACTTCTACAAACACTCATCACCTCCACACACACCTCTATGACCTCCACACACACCTCCATCACCTCCACACATCTCCATCACCTCCACCCACACTTCTACAGACACCTCCATCACCTCCACCCACACTTCTATACACACCTTCCTCACCCCACACACACCTCTATAACCTCCACACACACCTCCATCACCTCCACACACTTTCATAACCAACACAGACAACTCCAACACACCTCCAGACACACCTGCATCATCTCCATGCACACACACACACACACAACTCCGCCACACCTGCACACACACCTCCATCACCTTCACCACACCTCCATAATCTCCAGACACACCTCCGTCACCTCCACACACACCTCCATCATTTTCATCACATCTCCAGACACACAGACACACCTCCATCACCTCCACACACCTCCATCGCTTCCACACACACCTGCACACACACCTCCATCACCACTGCATCACTTTTATCGCCTCCATTTAAACTCTGATAACTTCCAACCACACATCCATCACTCTCACCTCACCGTCACCGTTTATCATTTAACTAGGGCTGCTGTCAGTCATAAAAAATAAAACGATTATTTCTGTTTTACACTGAGATTAGTGAAAATACTTAAATCAAATAAAAGTTGAAGGTCTGAAGGTTTCAAGTTAGAGAATATTTATGAGTAAAGTGGATTATAGAGGAAAATCAAAAATAGGTCATTCATATTTAAATATTTTGATTGAGTGCAGCTGCTCTTTAGACGTGTTTTAGAGACCTTCATATTGAGTCATGACTGTTCAACAAGTCTCGATTAGTCCAGTTAATTGTTGCACGTTTAACCTTTTCATTTTCAGGACAAAACACTTTATCACAAACATGCAGTATACACAGAGGCTCATGCTTGCTCGTATTTGAGATGAGTGGTGAAACCAGCGCCTAATTCCATTTGTACAGATAAAACACAGCAGATTAGCTTCTACACGTCCTCTCTTTGAGTGTGAAAAGATGGCACAGGGCCACATCCTCCCACTGCTTCTTAGTTCATTAAAATACAGATGAGAGTGTAGAGCGTGGGCCAACACGACGCCTCCCAGCTAATCCAGCGAACACAAACATCACATGAATTATCTGTAATGGAGAGGCCTGGGTTCTGGCAGCGCTGATGGAGAATGACACAAATACACTTTATTTTGGTAAATATTTGGATCTCATCTGATTCCTCATTTCATGTACGTAATTATCTGGCAAATATAGATGTGATTAGAAAAGCTTTGCCTTTTCATCAGCAGGCTGTAAATGTCTTTAGGTGCAACTGTTCCCTTGAGTACTGCTCCTCTACAAAACACACTTTATAAAAACTTAGTAGGTTTAGTTAACTTCAACTTCTCACTGGTGACATGTGCCTGGCTAACTCTGAAAATGTCTAATGAACTGAATACTCCTGCGATGAAAATGTGGAAGGAGAGAATGATGGACCATGCTGTGTGTTGGGGAGGGTAACTGTAGAGTAAAGTGGAGACAGAGCAGTGGGATTGGTTTTGTATGTCTGCAACTGTCTAATTGTCCAAATGTATCTGTTATCTTTGTTGATTTACACCTCACTATTTTTGTTTTTTTCCTTTTTTGAATATTTGAATTTTTAAAAAAAACTACAGACGCCCTGACAGAATGTTCCAATTTCTACCTGTCTGGCTTGCACACAGAACAGCTCCAGAGCCAAACACGGTGCAACAATACTGTGACAAGTGCATCTCTGCGCCGTGGCAATCTCATCTACTTAAAGTGCTATTTATTCAACACACCGCCTTTTAATGTCTAATCTTGGCAACAGCGCATGAAATCTAGCACCTTAATTCCATTAGCTTGTTACTCCAATAAGTCCCAATAATCTACAGCTAACTGCAAAACATAAACTGAACCTGCTCCTAGCATACCCTCTGTGCCATTTTAATAACACTAAGAGCCTCCAAATGATGATTCATTTTTTATTTAGCTAAACAACTTACCACTTTTAACTTATGCTAAAAAAAAAAAAAAAAAAAAAAGAAAGGGAAGTTTGCTGAAATACTAAATGTCTGTAAACAGGTATAAACACCTGCCGGTGGGGTGCTCCCTGGTTGGTGGGGCGTTTATGAGTATGAGTGCGCTCCTGTTGGCGGGGTGCTCTTTAGTTGGGGGTGTTCTCTCTGATTGGTAGGGTCTCTATGGGTATGGGTGCTCTCATGTTGGTAGGGTGCTTTTCCTCTTAGTGATGTGCTCTCATGTCAGTGAGGTGTTCCCTGGTTGGTGGGGGGCTCTCATGTCAGTGAGGTGTTCCCTGGTTGGTGGGGTGCTCTCATGTCAGGGAGGTGTTCCCTGGTTGGTGGGGTGCTCTCATGTCAGTGAGGTGTTCCCTGGTTGGTAGGGTGCTCTCTGCTTGCTGGGGTGCTCCCTGGTTGGAGGGTTGCTCTCTGGTTGTTGGGGTGCTCCCTGATTGGTGGAATGCTCCCTGGTTAGTAGTGTGCTCTCTGGTTAATAGGGTGATCCTTGGTTGGTGGGGTGCTCTCATGACAGTGAGGTGTTCCCTGTTTGGTGGGGTGCTCTCTGGGTGATAGGGTGCACTCTGGTTGATAAGGTCTAGATAGGGGAGCCCTCAGATTGGTGGGGTGCTCTGTGGTTGGTAGGCTGCAGTCTGGAGGTTGCTCTCTGGTTGGTGAGGTGTTCCCTGGTTGTTGGGGGTGCTCTCTGGTTGATAGGGTGTTCCCTGGTTGGTGGGGTGCTCTCTGGTTGGTAGACTGCTCTCTGTACGGTGCTCTCTGGTTGGTGGGTTCTCTATAGGTTTAGGTGTTCTCTGGATACGGGCTCCTCAGTGCAGTGCTGAAAATGATTTACTGTATGTGTGGTTTGAATGGAGAGATACAGTGACAGCTGTGCCTCACTGATAGGTGGGCGACACGTTTCTTAACGTGTGATGCTTTGCCAATGGGCAATATTGCCCAAAAGTAAAACTGTGGCCAACTTTTCCACTCTGCCAACTGGTTGGTGGATGCTGTGCTGGCCAAAAGATCTATGAGATTCATCACAAAATAAGTAAGTTGAATTTTAATAACTTTACACGGTTGGATTTATTAAAGAGTTGTCAGGTATGATGTGTAAGTGCATCTTTACTACAGAGTCGTCCTCTGAAGAAACTCCCCTTGTTCTCTGGTCAGTTCTGCTCCTCAGCCTCCTCTACCACCCCTCTCTTTCTATCCATCTCTGTGGTAAAGGGTCCTTGTAACTGGAATAAATAGGGTGGAAACACAGTTTTAGTAAACAAAAGGTGGTGACTTGTTTGGAGCAGAATAAGGCCTCTTTTGGATGTCTATGGGGATAATAATTGGAATATTACCAGTGTCTGCCCACTTTTGGTGTCCATTAGATATATGTGATATATTTTTGCATGGTCCTAGCATTGTCCCACCCATCATGTGCACACTTGGAAAAAGCAGAGCTGCACGCTCTATCTGATTAGGCTATAAGGAAATATGCTGCAGCCTACTTTGATAATAAAAATTAATAGGCTAAATCAAAGACTGAAATACAGGGTCAAAACATAAACCAGTTTGAATTATCCTTACCCTCTTTGATAATAGGTTTTACTCCTTATTTGTTTTGTGACAGTTTGAGCCGAAGTAATCAATTAAAAATTTCTTTACAATATTTTTTTATGTGGTGAATCCCAGGTCCCATAACTGAGGATGCTTCAACCCCTCTCTGATGGGACCCAGCTCCGCCCCTGCCATTGCCATAGTGAATGGCTAGATTAGTTTTTGGCTCCAATGATGACTCCCAGAGTTTTCCAAAATAGGCTATTCTCAGAGCCTTCCTGAAACGAGTTCAGAGCTGAGTTGAACTAGTCTGAGTTGAATAAAGGCCAGGAGTCAGACTGTTAGTTGTGAGAGCGGAAAATGTCACAAATGTTACAGAAGTGTACATTCCTCTACACTGCTTCGTGTCCAGGAGCGCTCTGCACACTCAGAGACAGAGGCCTGTTGTTCACTTTCAGCAGGTCTGAACTGGCCTCACACCGAACCCGCCCCGGTTCGACTCCGCTGAACAGGATCAGCTGAGAACCCGAGCTCTCACTCACAATCCCCGAAACCCCGTTACCGTGGAAACCGTCTGAGCGGCGCCTTGAGGGCTGCCGTGAATGGGGTGACGTCACGACGCTGGCGCCAGAGAGTCTGCTTCAAGACACACACAGCACGAGGAAAGGAGCGGTAAGGTCCGCGCGTCCCGACTCCTGTGTCTGCATCAGTGTGCGCACATCTGCACTGCGGCCACGACAGAAACGAATAATAAGAAACACGGACATGCCGCAGCTCCTGCACACAGGATGAAGAAGTGAAGCTTCAAATGAGACTGACCAGGGCCTAGAGCATCCAGCCAAAACCTCGATAGTGGGCTGTTTTATTCTCGCTTCTCTAGACCAGTCAAACTGCGGCTCTTGTCCATTGCGCAGGATTCCGCTGCGTCCGTTCGCACCGAATTCGCAAAATTTAAACAAAGCGATAAAAATTTTTCATTGCTGTGTTATACTAACCCACATCGCGAACGCACATTCCTGAGTCCACTGCCCACGGGGACAATTAGCGCAGCGGACACTGCGCTCCCACCAGCTTCAGATGAAAGAATGAAGTGCAGCAAACAAACGGGCCATTGAGGGAGCGCTATAGCGTCAATCGGATTAAATCAACCCCTCACGTGGTCGAGGCTAAAGACAACACAACACATCAGGTGCCAAATAAGAGCATCATCTGACGCACGCCCCCGCCCCAGCCTTTGGCTACTTCAGCGTGACACAAACACGCACGACACAGAAAACGTAAATAATAATACTAATAATCATAAAATAAATAAGTTTGTGTTTTTAAATATTTTAAGCACAAGTGTATTCATGATAATGGACCTCAGTCTGTTTGTGCCAAACAATCTGGACCACTATAACACCAACACACCAAAAGCTGACAAAAATACTCTGGAATATGTCATACACAGTGTATTGTCATAATGTGCAAGGTTGGCGTGACATAGACCTTCATACAGGCTAGTTTACTATTGTATTGTTGTAGTATATGGCAACTTTAGCTTCCCTCTATAAATTGAAATTAAATTTAAAAAAAATAATCAAATAAGTTAAGGATGTGGACTGTGCTGATTGCTGTGCTGAACAGAATAGGTCTAATATTATCTGGGAAGTTTACAAAACATCATTCCTCAAAACTTTCTGATGATTATTTCTTGATTATTCTTCTATCTACACTTTCAGTGCACTGGCATAAACATTTTGAATAAAGGCTTTGATATCCACACAACATTGTTTTTATGTTGCAGTTCATCTCTCACGGACACCGGAGCTGCCATGAATTAGGGGAGATGAGACGCGCCTGAGCATCCTTATCATCACTACCCCACACCTCAGCCCCGCGCGCGGAGCAGCCGTGCCCTGAATAAAAGCTTTTCATGCTCCGTGTATAAAGGGGTCTCCGTTAAACCTCGTGCACAGTCAGCGTGTCTGTTTTCATCTTTCAGCTCCGTGCCCACACTTGGCCATACGCAATTGACAACCATGCAAACCATTAATTTTCTTGATCAGAAACAGGTAAGGGCTTAATTTTCCAAATTGCCCACCGGAGCTGCTAAAGCGCCCCTTTGGCCCAACCTCCAAATTGCGTTGTCCTTGGTAACGAATAGCAAAATAGGAGGGCTGTAGGGGGAGAGCCAATGGCAGAGAGGAAAAGGTGTTGAGAGACAAACCACGAGCAGCGAATGCGCGCTTTTGTCCCGCCTCTACGGCACGTCCAGCCTGCTGCCTATTTAAGCTGCTCTGACAGCTCTCTAATCCAGTCTGAACGCTGCTCGTCTGATAGAAATAGGACAAAAAGAAAACACGCGCTATATCTTTACTCTGACGAAATGAAAGCAATAAGCCCCGTGCGGTCTTTGCGGAAAAACAATGGGAATTTTTCAGACTTGGGGATCTCCCGGAGCAAGACCCCAGTGGACGACCCCCTGAGTCTGTTGTACAACATGAACGACTGCTACTCCAAACTGAAGGAGCTGGTGCCGAGTATTCCCCAGAACAAGAGCGTCAGCAGGATGGAAATCCTCCAGCACGTTATCGACTACATCCTGGACCTGCAGATCGCCCTGGACTCGAGTGTGGTACTCTCACGGACCCGGACCCCCCTGACCACACTCAACACAGACATCAGCATCTTGTCATTACAGGTAAATCCACTTCATGCGTCTTTGTGCATCTACGTCTTTTTATGCCCATATCAAACAGAGACAAAGCTGACTGTGTGGTGAAATGCCAGAAAAGTAAGCAGTGTAAACATGTGTGTTTGTTTGCTTCCAGTCCCCGGAGTTGCCATCAGAGCTGACGGCAGATGACAGGCGGACTCTGCATCGTTAAAGCGGTAAGTAGGTTGTGCGTGTGTATGTCTGCTGCTGCTGCATTCTGTCCAGGGCTCGGAACACACAGCCTGTCCACCCGCCTGTCCATCAGTCTGCTGCAAATGCCCTTCCCAGACGCTCCATTTGTCCGCTCCACTCCACAATATGTTTCCCACGACATTTGGAATAAAACTATAAACACAAAATACGGAGGCTTGTCCTGTGTGTATTGCGGCTCCACTGTCGCCACTGTACTATGCCCTCTCGTCTATAACGAAGAGCATCTGCAACAGGGGAAATAATGGCTGTTTGGATTGCTGCTGCTATGATGTCTGCACATAATTGGTACAAGAAGTGGGTAGGCGCCAGCTGAACGGCAATTACGCTGATTCTTCCCCAGATTGTAGGCTCAAGTTGTGCGAGACGGAGCCGTATGTGTGTGCGCGCTCTGTGTATTCCTACATCTGGAGCGCAGCGTTTGCACAGTATTGGGAGTGTTTTGTTAAATGTTAAAAGTGTGGCTTCCTCTCTGGCGCCACTCTGTCCGGATCCCTGCCCTGTTTGCACTTTCTAAACACGCCTCTCTTTCTCAATCTCTTGCAGGTGTTCGGAGGACGCAGGGACACGCAGCAGGCCGGAGCTGGACTCTACCCTCCACTCACTCCACCAGCCCTTCACAGCCCCTTCTCAAAGCCCTGGGTGGATTTGCATTTTTTTGGTTTCCTCTTGGCGCAAGAGACTTTTGCTTAAAATGGGACAATCTTAAGTGACGTGTTTTGTGTTTGGACACTTCATTATTGTTTAACTTAAGAATATATTATTTGCGGCACCTTTCTGGAAAACGGAAGGCGTGTGTTATCCCAAGTGTGGGAAACAGAAGACTGTGGCACGGATTATTCTCCCCAAGTCCCTTGTTGAAAGTCTTGGCTTTTCTGCGGAGGTGGGGATGGATCACTGGTTTGTAGCTGTAAAAAGTTGAGTCTTGTAAGAACCGTTGGCACGTTGTTTTTGAGAAACAAGTCAAATGAAAATTTGAGACCTTGAACTCTTCTCGGGAGTTGATTCTGTACAGTTGCAGACGTTTCTGCAAAAGTTTAATGATGTACTTAATTATGCCGAAACTTTTTATAAAAGTAATGTAAATTGTACATTTTTTTTATAGAAAATAAACCAAAAAACGCAAAGCAAATTGTCTTATTTTGTGCCAGTGTCCTCAAATGGATTGTGCGTAAAATTACATTTCCGTTCCTCAGCTTTAAATGTTCTATATGAAAGCGGAGGACACAACGTTGTCAGATCAAATAGGCCTAAGACCATTTGAAATTAGATGTCTCTACGCACAGAAGTTTAAAAACATAAGCTCTTGAAGTCCCCACTTTCACTTTCCCACACTGCTGTCTGAAGAAAATCGGATTAGTTGGCAGAGCGCGGTGAGCACGGCCTGGTTGGTGGAGGTGTGCAGCCAGGAGCCAGGACACGCTTTGACTATGTGGCAAGTGGCAAAGCTGGTGTTAGTTGGCGCAACCTGTAGGTCTATTCCTTAATATATATATACATTTTTTTAAAATCCTATTCCTCTTCATCAGTCCATTTCCATTGACAACCATCTTCTACATTTTCCACAGCGCTGACTCTTATCTCGATCGAGCTCTTGGATTTCAAGTCACTGAAACAAAGGCTTATCTTAGAACCCCTTTGCTCGTACAGTAGTGCCACAAACTCATCTATTTTTTTAAAAACTCTTTAAGCACTTGAGTCGATCCCAATAAAGTCTTCACCGAAGATCGAGTTAATAGCAAGTGAGTGACTGCCACAGCTAGGTTTACGTGGAAAGTGCGCCACCTACTGGAAAACATACCCTCGTCTCGGACAGGTCATGAGATATTTTACATTTTACAAGATTGTAAATGTAATATGGAATATTCTGAAGTCTCTTGCAATTCTTATCATAAATGGGCGAGGAGACTAAAACATTTCAACAGCCACAACATTTATTGATTCACAGAAAGACATGAAAATGCCTCATGCAAGAACACTTATTCAATCACAGTAGGAAAAACGCCACAAATCACAATACAGCACGTCTTTTCCTCAAACAGAGAAGCGCATTAGGGACACAAGGCACATGACAGCACACTTCTAATACTGACCTCTATCTGCACTTTTTAGTTTGCTGCTAAGCCACTTCAGGTTGTTCAAAGGCGAGACATCCGGTCTTAAAATAGATCCAAAAGTTTAAGAAGTTTGTTTTTTACAAACTTGTTTTTAGCTACCACACCACACAACAGATTACACTTCTGAGGCAGCTAACAACAACCTTCTAATCCTATGTCTTAGCTAAACACCAACATAATAATCTAAGGATGTATTCTAACCAGCTCTAGATATGGATAATTTCACATTAAGTGATTAAAACGTATTTGACTAAAAACAAACCCAAGCTATTATTACACATGTATTCAGTGCAATTTAATATGCAGGACATTTCTTCTGAACCTGGAGTCAGCTGTGATACTTAACACACTTCAAGCCAATGATACAAAGTGACGCTACTAAATATAAGGTGAGTTTAGTAGTTGGTCAGATCTGCCTCAGAGCACGCTCTCCCGCTCGTCCCCCAGGCTGATGGACTGCAGGTTGCGGTTGTGGTGCACAGTTGCAGTGGTGGTGGCATTGCCCGGGGCGATGAGGATGGTGGGCGGGTCATTGCTGTGGGCCCGGTGGCTATTGTTAGCGTTACTGTTGGTTGCTGGTGTGTCGGTGCCATTGTTATTGAGGTTAGAGATGGAGTCGGTAGGCCAGTCTCCGTCAGGGCTGCTGGCCATCAGGCTGGCCTCGGAGGCCGCCTCGGAGCAGATGGACATGCGGGCTACGGTGCTCTCCGGCAGCCCACTCGGACCCCTCTTCACCAGGCCCTCCAGCTCCATCAGGTTGGCTTTAGAGGCATCCACCTCCTCCAGAGAGCGGTCAGACGAGCTGTCGCTGGAACGCATCCCGGAGTCAGACGAGTCTTTCTTATCCAGGAGGATGTCTGAGAGGAAAGTGGGTTTGTTGAGCAGCCCAGTGGCCCTGTGTGAGGCACCTCCTTTCTCTTTGTGCAACAGGGGGGTGGTGTTGTCCTCCTCCGGACCAGAGTCCTCATCACTGGGCAGTTTTTGGTACGAGTCCCCCTTCACCCTAGATGAGGAGCTATGGTCCAGCTTCTCATCCTCCTCGCTGATGGGATCCAACTGCTGGATATCGTTCCCTGAGAATTCGGGGGCATCGCATCCTTTGGAACCTGGTTTAGGGAAGGACTTGCGGCAATCATGGTCAGAGCCCTCTTTGGCCTGAAGAAACAAGGGTAAGAAGAAGAACTTAAATTAAAAGTGTCTTGTGAGATATGAAGAATGAAAAAACTACCAGTTTCAAGGTAAAATCTCCAGGTGCTTAAAAACATTTTCATACACAAATTAATAAAAATAATTCCTTTTTTAAGGTCACTTGATTGACACTGGTAAAACGTACATCTTTTTCTTGCACCTTATTTGAACTGTACTATTTTGTTTGACATCGCTTATAAGTGCAGCAGCTTGTATTCTAATGCCTCTAGTTTTTAGTAAAACCCAAAAACCCACTGTGTGCTCACTATTTTTTCTTCGGTGCGCTCAGCCCCAGACCCCTCCAGCTGTCCCACCTGGGAGATATACTCCCTGTAGGCGTCGTTGTACTTGGCCTGCTGCCGATCGCTCAGTTTGCAGAAGTCCACGGAGGATTCCTGTGAGGCGAGGCTGGACACGCTTGATGTGCGGTAATTTGTCACCTGTGTAAACAATGATTTCATATATATAACCCTTCAAATAAATACAGTTGCAAGAGTTAATTTTTCTCTCATTAATTCACTGTGAAGGGCCCATTTCATGTGAGACTTACCGGCCAGTGGGAGCTGCTGTAGCCATAGCCATTACTCTGACGAGGGGCTTCGTCCAGTCCCGCAGCAGTCAGCTCCTCAAAGCTCAGGTTCAGACTGAAGGCACGAGGCTCTGTAGGCTCTGTAGGCTCTCGAGCGGTGGAGGGGAGTACCACACTGCTATCCTGCTCACTGGGGGCCCGCGACTCCTCCAGCAGCAGGCCTTGGCTCTCAGCAAGCCTTTGCTCTACCACCTGCACAGGCACAACATTACATTAGCTAGGTGACACAAGTGGGTCTAAGAATTAGTGCCTTTTACATTTTATATACATTTTATATTTACATATTTTCAAGTATATAATAATTACGAAACACTTCAATAAAAGGTGTGATCTTTGTGAGATTGAAACTGAAGTTTGTATGATTTTGAAATTAAATCAGTTGCAGTTTGCTTGGTCCAATTTTAGGTGTGCAAAATGCACACTCCCTCAACAAGCATTTTATACTTGTATTTGTTTTCCCTAAATATATATTATGCAGCAAATATTATACAGCAGGACTTTATTACACATGCAACATATTCACAGATAGCAGGTATAATTTCAAAAGTGTGTGTCAGAACACACAACTGCAGGTAGTTCAAAAGTAAATTTCAGAGTTTACATGTGCTGCTGTGTTCATAAGCACACAGAAGAGAGCCCTGAATCAGAGGGGCAGACAGAGCAGTGTGCGACAGAGCTGAGGCACATGTGGGAGTCATTTTCACAGCAGCTCCAGCTCAACACTAACAAGAGCCTTCCTTGTACCACGCAGAATACAATGTGTGTCCCAACATGTCATACCAGCACAGTGTCACAGAGTCGCTATAACCATGTTCATACCCCGGCAACACAGAAACAAAAGGAAAATACACACCATCCCCCTAAAGAGCTGCCAGTCGCCAAAGTTCATTCCCATCTCCTTCTTCAGCTCATCCAGGTTACAGTGCATCAGCACACGGCCATTAATATTGGCCTGTGGCAGACAAGAGAAACACAGTTAAATCCAAGAGACAGGCCTATGTGAGGCTTTATGAATGTCAGAGGAGAAGACCTTTTTGATGGTGGCACTGTAGTGAGACAGCATATTGAGATCAATTCCATCGATGAGTTTGATTCGCTCACAGACAGCCTCTGTGTTAAGAGAGCTGAGTGGTACTCCAGGAGACACCTGTATAAACATACATACAGCTTTAAACACATTTTGTTATAATCATTTGAGTCAAGTCTGCTACTTACAATATCAAATTGTTATAATTTTCTGTTAAAGACAGACTGATTTGATTAGGGCAAAACCAACAGCAGTGGATTCAGAGCAGGTCTGTGGCAAGAGGCAGTACTCACAATAACTCTGTCACAGTGTGAGTAAACGTGCTGCAAGCCTTTCCAAATACCCCCATACCTGCTTTGGTTCTTTAGATTAGTGTAAACAAGGGAGAGTGCATCACGCTCTGAATGGAGACCTGTAGTCTGAGGACCCAAAGGCTCAGTAAATCAGAATGGGAAACATAGCACCCATGGGTCTACATACTGGATCCTCCACTCCACTCATATATCTGCCATCAGCTCTTCTAACATCATTAAGACATGCCGTGGTACTAAGCTCTCGGCTTTGTTTCAGCTTTGGGGAAAATAGAGGAGCTTAGTCTGTCTTTATGTGGATATTAGACAGAAACTAACAGTGTGTTAGATGTGGGACAAGACATAAGGTGCCAACTTGTGCAGAGTGAGTTCAGGGATAAGGGCAGGTGCTGGGTGTTAACTACTACATCATTCCATTCTACAGTTAGTACTTTAACCTCTACAGACATGCTTTGGCTGCCATTTCCATGTTACAACTTCATGCTGTGTAATGAAGATAAGAAGGCTAGTTTAAGATGGTAGAGATGAAGAATATATAGAACTAAATGAGTACCTTCTTCACTTTGAAAGCCTGGCACTTTAAAGTCTTCAAGGAGAGAGAAAACACAACATCAAATCACCCATACAGATTCAGAGCCGTGGAATCTTGTAATAGTAGATGAGTTGACTGGGGATACCTGTCCTCATTAAGTACAATATAACGCTCTGTGTAACAACCTGTAATTACATGGCATTACAATGTACTTTCTGTTTAGGTTTAGACTAGGGGTTGTTCACATATATACAGATACTTATTAGAGTGTGTGTTTTTACTAGTTGCTACATAGTGTGTTAGTGTTACAATGTTTGTTTAGAATGGAGCCTCTTGAGCTTAACACACATGCACTGTCCTCCAGACCCCTCCCCTGCTGACACAAACCCAAGCGTTAGTCACCCTCAGTGTGATAGTGTGTAACTGCAGCAGGTAGAAGGCTGGGTGAGGAGGTGGTGGTTAGTGCCATGGAGGAGATAAGCCCCCCCCCCCGTGCTGGGCTCATAGTCTGGCTGTGGATGTGAGCCACGGCCCCTACAGCGGCTCTCATGGTAATTCCAGCAAATACACACACGCACACAGGCAAGACCACAGAGCAACATGTGATCGACAAACTACAGAGAAATCTGGGCTCAATTAAAAATGTGACAGTAGAACCATATTTGTTTATATAGAGTAGAAAATGGTTACTTTGTTGAAGGTTACAATCCTGATTTTTAATACCCTCTTACAATTCCACTTCATCATCAAACATGTACCTGTGTATACAGTTCTTTACTTTGATTTAACATGAACCAGAAAGCCCTCAATTCCAAAATACACACACACACACATACACACACATATATACATATATGTATAAAAACATTTTTCAATGTTATTTTACAGGTATTTTGTAAAGTTTTAAAACTTCCCATGCTATTGTAGAGGAAAATAATATTTTTTGTAGAAAGTGAATATAAATCTTAATAAGTCAAGAGGTTATGCAACAATTAATTCATAAATACATAAATACACACACACACTTCAACTGTGAGTATAAAGCCAGTGAGTCTGCGCACACAGTGAGGTTAGACAGTCTGACGGTACTTACAGATTCATCGGTGTTGTCCTTAGGCTGGCCTGGTTTAATGGGGGGGCGCGAGGATGAGGAGGGGGGGTGGTACGGGTAATGCCGTGGCAGGTGATACACATGTTGGGGAAAATAAGGCTATGAGGAGACAAAGCAATGGGATGGACATGAGGACAGAGGCTAAAAACAAAATGGGTGAAAAAATAGGCAAATGAAAAAGGGATCTAAATGATAAGATGGAGTTAACTAGTGTGTACCTAGATCTATTTGGACGGACCAGGCAGTTTGAAGTAAAAATGTAATGTTTAAACAAGCAGAAGGAGACACCAAGTAATGTGTATGTGATCACCATCCATAGCTCTGCATAGCTCACCCTGTTGTAGAAGGGGTGCTGGGGGCCGGTCATCCCGCTGAAGTATGCGCTGTGAGGCTGCGGGGGCAGAGATCCAATAAATGATCCATTGGGGGAGCAGGTGGCCGGGTGTTGGCCGTACCCCGATGGGCCCCGGGTCCCCGCCTCCTGCAAGGGCAGTGTGGGATAGGTCACTCCTCCCATGTGCATCTGCTCCCGGGCAGCACGCACATCTAAGATGGGACAGAGCCGGGGGACACAGCCAGTGAATGAGAAGACAGTTTATCAGTGGAAGTTTTGGCCATGACTATAAAGAGCCCTTAGATCCACCCACACATTTTTTCCTAATATTTGGCATAATTTCAAATTCTTTACAAAGTTAAGACAGTGAGATCTGGCTGAGAAAAATAAATGTGAAGAGCTGTAGAAGTACTTGTGCCATGTGAAATACTGTACAGTACAGAAGTGTGAGAAATAAAAACTTGAAATGTAAATAAGCTTTCTGATGCATCTTATAAAGTTTTTTTATTTTTATTTTTTACAGTGGCCCAGCAGCTTATGTAGTAAACATGGCTCCTATGTGGTCTCTCTGGACAGTCTTGAACAATGGGCTGGAGTGCACGCTGACGCACGTAAACAGCACTTGAGCTTCCCTCACAATCACCAGCCTCTATGATGTCACTGGAACTACAAACTGTGAAATTTGGTCAGGCGCTAGTGGCAGATTGGTGCGAGCGGGTGAAAATATTTTGCCGACCTCAAAGTGTTAGAGCTGAAACCTGCTCGACATTTGATTGTTTGGAAATGAGGCCGAGTCTGTGGGTGTGTGAGCACCGGGCGATCAGAGCACAGCCTGGTGCAATGTTCAGAGTAGTGTCACTGCCAAAATGAGCTGGCACAAAGTCTCACATCACACAAGACACTGCTGCAGCTCTGTGCAAGCCTCTCCACTACAGCCAGTGTATGGGCCACATCCACACCACAGCACAGAGGAAATTTGACAGTTACAAGCTTTCTACCTCAAATACTGTTACAAATACTACATGCAATAATACAATTCTTGAAACTGGAGTTGTGTTGAGTAAAAGAAATATTATTGACACTTGAAATATTGGCTATACCTACACTACCACTCAAAAGTTTGGACATGCCCTATAATTCAATGCGTTTTTCTTTATGTTTACTACTTTCTACGTTTTAGATACATATGGAAGACATCAAATATATGAAGCAAGATTTGTGGAATTATGTAATAAAGACTCTTCTTCTTTTTTTTTTTTTTTAATCTAAAAACATGTTTTGAGTTATTGTGAGTTTATTTTTTGTTTTACTACAATTCATGTGTCCATCCTTAGTACTGATACCCTTAGTGAGAAGCCACAATGTAAATAATGATGGAAATAAAGAAGAAAAATAAATGAAAAAAAGTGTGTCCTGACCTTTGACTAGTGTGTTTCTTTGTATATGGACAATATCGAACCAAGTCACGTTATATCTTGTTTGAAAGCTTAGACTCTCCAAATTCAGTTGGTGACTTAATTTCACACAAAGCTGAACACGCAGGCCTTTTATCTCAGATCACATCTTATCTTTGTAGACAATAATAAAAGCAATATCTGAAATATTTTAATGTTTAACATCATAATCAATGTTTAATGTTTAAATTGTAAACATTGATCTACAGGTTCATAGTTATTGCAGATATTATGCAGTTAAGGGCTACGTCGTCTAACCTGTGATAATCTCCCTGAGCTTGGGGTCCAAGTTGACGGTGCAGGGCAAGAACATCTCCACGTCTCGGGCGGTGAGTGAGGGCTGCCTGGAGGACAGGAACACCTCGAAGCTCCGGATGTCTCCATCGATTTCCAGCAGTGGCTCCACATCCTTTGTGGTTGGGATGCTCTTAGAAATCCTTCACACAGGGCAAGAAGGTAAAAATGTATTATTGTCGAGTATCTTTTGTTGTCTGTTATTACACATTTATATATATTTTTGTGATTTGTTTATATAGTCTACAAACTCAAATGGATTTACTGTGACTGGTGAGCTCATTAGAAGCCAGAGCAGCACATTCAGAGAAAATAAGAGGAAATGGAAAGAAGTCGAGCTCAGATTGTAGAGATATGCAGCAGCAGCCACCATCATGAGAGCAGAGCCGCGTGGATTTGGAGAAGGTGAGATAGTGCGGGGGTGTAGGAGCACTGATAGAATAAGGCTTGTTATCTGGCCTGAGCAGAGGAGGAAACCTCAGAAGATGACAATCGCAGCATCATTTAGTGAGCAGCAGACGGAAGCATGACGTGCACCACATTTAGCATCAGGCTGTTATCACCAAATACAGCAGTGTCAAATAACCGTTGTGATAGACTACAATGCATCAAAACACTTCCTTTATTTAAAATAGTTCTGTACACCATAGGTAAAATCCTCCAGCTAAGGTAGTCCTAACCAAGTCTAGCTCAAGATCTAGGGATGGGGTCCTCGGGCCCGGCACTGCACTGACAGGTTGCCCCAGAGACATTGAAGAATGGGTCAAAAGCAGAAGACAAATTTCCCTACAGAGACAATAAAGTGTACCTTACCTGAAATGATAGTGAGAAGCATAGCCCAGATTGGAGGAATACACAGTAGCATTTGCCACAACAACATCTTATTAAGGGGAGAAGACGGTTGCCTTTTTGTCACTAGATTAAATTATTGGAGCAACTGTTCCACTAAGTCTGGTCTGTGCTCTGTAAAGTACATAGCCAACTTTTAAGTGCATTCATTGAATAAACTAAACCAACAAGTGTAGATTTGGTCACCAACATTCTGCAGAATGCATGATGGACACTCGCAGTCGCTCTTGCTCTTGTTCTGTTGCAAACCTTTGAATTTGGAAAGCCGTCAAAAATGATATTTCCAAAGTGCAATAGCAGAGTGATGATCAAGCACTTGACATTTACAAGTGTTTTCATAGTGGATCAGAAAATATATGGGCAGCAATGGACTGCATAGAGTGATGGTGTATAAACAGGCTGATGCCAGTGTTACAGGACATAGAGTACCCATTTAAGGGCAAGAGGTTTGTTGCTGAGGTTTAACCACTCCACATGACATCATTAGCAGTCCACTAGTGATGAGCCACTGGGCCTGGCATTAAGCAGTGCACACACAACTCAGATTTAGTCATCCTAACAGTGAACAGACGACACAGACCAAATGAACAAAGCCTTCTTATCAGCCATCAGTGGCCAAATGACAAGATGAATGCTCGGTTAGGAGTGCTAAGGAAGCCAGTCATATTAGTTTCAGACTGGGACTACTTAGAACCAGGCATCCCCACACAATGGGCTCTTTGACAGAAGCAGCTTATAGCCACAGCACTCCAGTCCCTGGCCCAACTGCTCTGGTGTGCTGCTGCCAGTGGAGCTTTCTGCACTTATCCAAAATGCTAGCAGGTCAAAGATGACATGCTTCGTCCTTCTCCTCAGACTCCCACACATGAGAAAGCACAATTCGCTCACTCATGCCTTCCTATAGGCCATTTTGCTTTGCTTCACCGCTTTCTCACCACTTGCTCTGAATAACACACATTCAAACTAACAACATGGAGGTCTTGTGGATAAACAGTTACATTAAAAGTATAATTGTTATGAACTGACATAAAGGCCAAAGTGCAAGTGAAAGATAGAAATGTACTTTTTTTCATAGACTGAAGAACTTTTAACTTTTTAATTTTGTGTTCTTGTGATGCCTTATAATTAGGGGTGGGAGATGTATTGAAAAATGTATAATATCGCTGTTGCTATTGGAGATAAAAATGCAAAATTAGGATACCAAGTATATTGTCTACCAATAAAACAATAAAAAATGACAGCTAATCAAGCTCATTAAAAATAAAATGAACAGAAGCATCTAGTGTATTCTGTAAAACAAGGATACACATGATATTTAATGCATCATTAAAATGTCTCCTGAACATTGCTATCGAGATAATGCAAGGAAAAAAAAAAAAAAAATCAAGACATTCATTTTTGTCAATGTCACCCAACCCCACTTATAATAGTCTAGTCAATGAATGCTGGTGGCTAGTGTGTTTGGGAGTGGACACAGAGGTTAGACACATTTTCATGGAGATTGACAAGTATGAGAGACAGGACCAGACCATTGTGAGGGAGGGTGAAGTACAAACTCCATCAGTTTAACATTAGCTTTATCATATTAGCATGAAGCTAAAGTGAGGAGAGGATTTAAAGTGGGCAAATCAAGGTCAGCCACACTGAGTGCCAGCGATTTGAGAGGAAGCCAAGCATTACCTGAGTCAGCGTTCAAAATCAGAGATGCCTAAGGCACAGGTGAAAAACTCTGCACTGGGCCCAGCTTTGTACTGCACTGTACTGCAGTATACCCAGTGTGTGTACTACTGTGTACTACTGTGTACTACTGTGTACTACTGTGTACTACTGGTGTTAAGGTGTTTTTCTGGGTACTACTTGGTGCTGTGGTTGTTGCTGTGTGCCCTGATCTGGTCTGATTTCACCTCCGGAGACTGGATAGTGTCAGTGTTCTGTTCAGTGTCTGTCCACCTCCCCTCCCCCCACTGCCTCTATGTCCCAGCCACTGTTACAGTAATATTAGCATAGGATCACATGTTTAGGCGTAAAAGGTCTGTTTTAATTTTCTGGAGAAGTGTGTAGGTCTTCCTCAAACCTAAATAACAGCAGTTCACACTCGAAATAGGACTTCACACAAAGGGAGTCAACCACACAAGCTTTTATGTGATGACATCCTTGCGACAGACTAATAACTGTGCCAATTATGGGAGTGAAGTGTCATCTTAAAGTACTTATTAAGACTTCATTGCCTCCACATTAATTTCAAGTATTATTAAGAAGAAAAAAAATCTATGAATAGACTGGAATCTCTGAGTGGAGATTGTTTTAACAAGAGGCAGTCAATTAAGGATATATAAGTTCTTTCATCTTAAACCCTGTCAGAAAACACTATTCTTTTGAAACTGCCAGTTGCACCATCAACCTCACAACATCTGCAAAGGGGAAGGGTTTCTAGATTGTTTTAGAACTGAATGCTTTTACAAAGGATTTCACACAGAATTTGATTTCAAGCGTGTAGTAGTTAATATGTTTGACTACTTGAATTAATTACTTTAAGTATTAGCATTTAGTAGAAATTAACTGAGAAAAAAATCATGGGTCTTTGATATTATAATTGCCATAGAAACAAGAAAAATGTTATTTGAAGTTACTATGATTGCAATGACAGCCAAAACTGCACCCCCCTGAGCAGAGAGGCAGTAGCAAGGCTCCAAATCTTATGCACAAGTGACAAGAAACAAACATTTAAAAATTAGCATTAGGGTTGTTAATTTGATGGCTACAAATGTGAGATGATCCAAAGCACTTGTTTTGTTCCATTTCTGTCACTTGGCCAAGACGCGGGCTGCCGTGAGCCGCAGTGTTCCCTGGAGGTCCTGCGAGACAAACATTCTCAGTGTTTATGTGAGAGCTTTGAGACAAGAGCCAATATCTGCTCCCACACCAGCACCTTTATTCATCCCCCTCTAACCGGCATCAGTCTGGGCCGCTCTTACTCTCACTGTTAATGCTACGAATCGCTGAGGTTATTACCCGATTACACATTCTCCATCAGATTAGCTGTACTGGCCTGGCCCCGCAGTAGGGACACTGGAGTATTGAGATTCTCTGTTCCACTGAGACGTTGAAAAGCTCATTACTAAACTAAACACATGCAGTTAAAATACAGCAGCAAGAACAGCACACTAGTACATGTGTGAACAAAGGCCACACCACAAAGTGTGACTACTTGCGTACTAATGGTAATTACTCCTGAACATACAACTACACAACATGGGGCATTGTGGGTGTTAGGTATAAGAAACGACAGATTTACTGCCATTAACATATTCCGTACAGACAATTTTGAGGTGTCAAGAAGTGTTGCCATTAAAAAACAGATCATGACAGCTTCTAAAAATAAATGTATTTGAAAAAGCCTGCTTTGAAGATTTGAAATATTGGTGTGACAGAAAAGTAGTTTTTTATTACGTGGATTGAATCAAATTTTCTAAATATACATACAGCTAATATAATTTGAAGCAAACAATGTTTTCCAACGTGGCTGGAGCTTGGGTCAGAGGAAGAGAGCAGCGTGCAGCCTTATGACTAAGATCTGTGGTGACAGTTGACCTATAAGGCTGACTCACCCCCATGTTCACTTCAACACTAATATATTCTCTTAACGCGCAGCGCTCTGGGGATGTACATTTATGTTGTGGCTAAATGCATCAGCACAACAAACATGAAAATATTATTCATGATGCTGCAGTTGAATTTATCTCTTAAAGAAAGGAGGAATGGTGCATACATGCTGGACTGTAGCAGAGGAAAAAATGTCATATCTATGTATAGAGTCCAGTACAAAGGCTGAGGCCTGAGGTTATGAGAGGCTAGAGCAGGAAGTGCTGCTCACACATAATTCACAGCAGTGAAGCAGCTAAAAGAGGAAGAGGCTCAGCGAGATGCACAGGCCAGAGTCTTATCAGCTGAAGATCAGAGCTGCAGATAAGGGCTGGAGCAGAGGCGCTGTGTTTAGCCCGTTTGAGGCTTCCTGTCATCATCATTAAGACGCTTCTTTGATGGCCACAGCAGAACAGAGCAGCCATTTGGATAGACATCACAAGTAGAACATATAGCAATATCATTTTACACAGGCGCTGGATTTCCATGTTATTTGGGTTAGCTACTGTTTTGAAGAGGCTATATGCTAATGACAGTGAGTATGTGTGACATCAGTCCACTGTGACAGAGTAACCTTTAAAGACCATCCACTGATGCACAACACTGACCAAATGTGCTCCACTCCCCTAAAATCATCCACAGACAGTCCGCTTTTGTGTTCTCTTGGAGGGGCTCGCCCATTGTAAAGGATAGGCAACACTATGATCATTTCTTAGAGCTCAAATCCTCTACTGCCCCCCAGTGGGAATAAGAAACTGTACCTCTCATAGATGGTTTTGAGTGTGACCTGGTCTGATACACCATCAGTTTCTTCTAGGAAAAGAATGATCCAGGAGGTTCGGTAGGGCCACTCCTCGGTCAGGTTGATCCATGAGGCCAGGCGGTCCCAGTTAAAAAGGATCTGATTGGCTCGCAGCAAGCGGCCTTATAGGGATGAAGAGACAAACCAATCAATTAGCATTCCTAGATGGTACTATTTGATCTTAAACTTAACATTTAGTAAAGTCAGTCTTAAAACAGAACAGCTCAGAGGAGAACCTGTGATGGAGACGATGTTAAGTAGCCTCCTCATGGTCTGTGGGCTGATGTCACTGAACCAGTCCTCCGTTACCAGCAGCTTGGTCAGGTCAAAGGACATCTGTCTGGTGATAGTCCTCTGCATGTGACGCCGCCGATATGTGTCCTTTATTCAGCACAAGAACAATGTTCTTTTTATTGTGGTTAACAGACAACTCCATCTACCATTCCTCAAGAATACAGCTTAACATGCACAAGAGTGAGCTTCAAAATTCACTCAATACGGGGACAAATAGATAAGATAATAAAGGATTCATTTCTTATACACATCTATAATGTGCATACCAGCCAAGACTGTGTTTCTGTGGGTAAAACATAGCATGTGTATGGGAGAGAGTGTGAGACAAGAGAGGCAGACTCAGATCTAGCACAGAACATCTGTGATGATATCAGACAGCTGCGATGGTCATGAGCCAAGCCCAGGCATTTGGTGGACTTTGAAGTCATAATGTGGGTCTCATGACCTCTTCCTCAGAGAAATAAAAGATGGGCCCCATTCTGGTTTTACCATTATACACAGCCTTGCCTTGTGTCTGTCCCTATAAATAGGTTTTCAGTATAAAACTCACTATGACTAGTTCTGTCAATTCTTAAGATCATTCTATTCTAATAAACCAGGATGATATGGAACTGAGACTGTACTCAATAACAACAAATCAAATGAAGAGCCACTACATCATTGACCTGTTTTAACCTCCACTTGTAGAAACAAGCCCTGTGGCCAAGGAACAGCTAGTGGCAGGGGGCAAATGATTAGAGCATGCCACCCGATAATGACAGGGCACACTAATAACGGCGGGTAGTAAACAAAGCACAAGCATAAATACATGACAAACAAATAAACAGTAGGGGGCAGGGGGCACTGGGAGTTTGGCTTCTGCAGCACAGAGCCACTTAGCCTCCTGCCAGCAGACCTGTGCCAGTGCTCTGTCACAAAGACCCACTGCTGCTCGGCCTGTCAGCAGACTGTGCCATCACTGCAGGAAGACTAACAGCCATTACAGCCAGTCTACCAGGACACACACCAGGCACTCTGCTCATTGGATTTCTAATATGGCCGGTTCATGCAGATAGGGATGACAATAAACAGGAGCTTCAACAAATTGATGTTTCCTGATTATGTTAAAAAGTGCAACCTGTGACATTGTATTGTGTCTTGATTGGTCCAGAGTTGCCCGTTAGAAAGACTGCAAGTTACAGTAGTAAATATTAAATAGTACAATAGAAAAACTCTGCCAGGGGGCATGAAAGCTCATTAGGACTGACATAACTGATTTGAACTCTTCTTCCCCAATGCACTAATTGTAATTATCACAGGCTTAATTGGTGCGGCCTGGTTAACTATGCATCAAAATGACTTTAGAATCATTACCCTGCGGTTTAAGGCGGTTTTGGTTCCTAACTTCGGCGGATCTTGGCCCAAGTTGTTTTGAGAAAATTTCCGTTCCATATCTTCATGCCATCCTGAAAATAAATGCTGCGTGTTAATGATGTATAAAAGCTGTTGAAACAAATAGTTGTCTGTGCTGTGTCGCCTAACCCTCCGCAGCCCCTCCCTCCCCATTGGAGGGTGTAGCCATACAAAGCTTCTTGGCGGTGCTTAGGCCTCTGCTGTTGAGGAAGACTGGCAGGTGCACAATGTTTCTCATGTAATCGTGGCCATTGATATTGGAGTCTCTCAGCACACTGTTCAAATTTTGATTGATAGCTTTGATGATGATGTGAGGGTCACTGGCAAAAATGGAGATAAAAGGACCTTTGGAAAATAACACCCGCACCTGAAAAATACAATACAATGAAATCAAATGAATAAATAATAAAGATTGATTCTTGTTACTTGGGTTATGTAATTGCCCAGTGATACTTCTGGTTTAATTATGGCTGTAAGAGAAGCCTGTGTCAAGCACATGCTGCTGGGTTTTTTCTCTGCTCTAACTGGGGACTTTGTCTAAATGTCACAGGACAGTGATTTAGTTTGTCTTGGGGCCAGAAAACAAATGGTCATCACAGACTGCATCATACTTGCTTTTAACTAAATATATCTGGACAATATTGGCAAAGAAAAACATTCATTATTGTATTACAAGTGTTATGAAAGTACTAACTGTGTCAAGCATCTGCAGCACTTTATCTTGTTCACAAGCATCCAGGCCATCGATGATCACAGCCATCCGAGTTTGATTCTGTGTGAAACCATCTATGGTTTTAGCCATTTTTGACATTAGCTCCACCTCCTGCTTTAGAACCTTTGAGACCACAATACAATCAGCCAAATCTAAATTCATGGGAATGATATTGTAACTTGTAGGTTTTGTTCCAAACCTTCATAAATCCTTCACTCTTGAGTTTGTGCAAGTTGTTGGCAGCACTGTGCAGACGTTTCCTCTGAGAGTTGAGGACAGAGTCACCAACCTGCCACCATGTTCTGCAATTCAGCAGCAATGCCAGGCCCACCACACTGGCCATAGCTATCAACACTGCATTCACAGTCAGGTTCTCAGGGTCCACCTGGAGACCAGAAGATACATGTTGTGCTGTGTTGTGGCTTTACAAAGCTACACAAACACAGTTTTATGATATTATCAAATATGTAATAAATCCAACTTACTTTAAATATGGCCAGCAAGGCAACTCCAGTGATGAGGCACCCAAACGTAATGGCAAACAGAACAAATGAGGGAACACAGCAAGTTTTCTTCCACTTTTTGCCTTGTATTGGGGGAAAGAATGCAATGTTATGTCACCAAAGTTATGTTGATCCAAAAATATTTTGTGGCAAAAATGATAAATCATGCATCTAATGTGGGGTTTTAGACTGGTGAATACCTTGTATTTCATCATTCTTAAAAACCCTGAAAAGTCTGGTTGCCATAAAGCCAAACTCTCTCTCACAAGCGTCTGAGAGTGTGGCAATCATCTCTGCCATGGACGTCTCTCCGCCCACACTGGACAGGCGGTTATAATCCGTGAATAAGAACCTTGGAGGGATGAAAATGAGTGAAAAGCCTGGAAGACAGAGATTGTTTTTGTGTTTTAGCAGAGAGGCTCACCTAACAGGCAGAGCACGGGTGGTCTGCTCTGGGAGCTCCGGTGGGTTCACAAACATCAGCTTCAGCAGCAGCTCTAGGTACCCAACATGGCGGGCCAGTCGGGTGCTGATGACCCAGGCCCAGTTCCAGCTCTCCCTTTCACGTCGACTCCCGAAGTACACCAGCACTGTGGTTGATTAAGAGGTCAAAAATGACAAATACATTGGTGCCCTCTAGTGTACATTAAAGCAATAGCAAGATTAATGGAAATGTTAAGCACCAAGGCCCCCATACAGTATTTTGTTGTTATGAATGTAAGGAACAAGTTGGAGTTGCATCACTTCAAAATAAAATCCCTTCGTCGTGGTTTGTAAACAGGAGAAATCAGTTAGTAAATGCTTGAAGTGTCTCACCAAAGAAAATATAAAGCAAGGCCAAGAGGCTGAGGGAAACCGCTATGGCCAGTTTAGGATCCACAGTGAAACCCAAGACAACAGCCACTGAGCCACAGAGCAGCAGTGTGAGGAAGACCACCAGCCACGAGAACTGGAAGAGCGGCTCAATCTGCTGTCCAGCAAACGTCTTCATCTCATCTGAGAGAAACCACAGGGACTGAGGTCAACTCAACTGAGGGTGTAAAATATTATATATACTATATACTTTCTGACACAATTTACCTTCTAGTTTCTTGAGAAGGAAAGATTTGCCGCTGCCCCATTGGGCATACAGTCCCACACAGATGGGGGGCTGCATGGTGGGCTCACTAAGGATGTCAGCAAGAGCACTGCTGTAAAGGTCATACCCCAGCATGTCTCCATCAGACTCAGTCGGAGAGAGGTGCTCTGATAGACACATTATAAATATGTTAACAATATTAATTAGATATATGAATAAGTATATATGCAGTATTAATTTTTAAAAAGGCCGTACTAGCTCCAAATATCTGGGTGAGAATGCTCTTTTGGTGGGTGCAGTCGATGTTATACGGTGTTTCTCCAGCCTTATTAGGACGGTACAGCAGGCGACCATCTTTAGGGTTCCTCAGCAGTAGCTCTGCCAGCTTCCGACTGCGCCCTCTGATAGCAATATGTAGGGGTGTGTCTCCTTTCTGTAAACAACATGCATGTGAAAATCTTTTAGGGACAGAAAATACTAAAAATAATAGAATATGTATTTTTTTACCTTGTCCATGGCAGAAACTTTGGCTCCTTTATCTAGCAGCAGCTCCACTATCTCTATATTCCGCATTTTTGTAGCTTTAATAAGTGGAGTCTCACCTTCCTGTAAACCAAGCACACATACATGTACATGCATGTATAGGTAAATGTATTCACAAGGTCCACTGAAAAATACAACAGAAAAACAAAATGTTATGTTAATTAATACCTTTGTGCAGCTCTCAGTGTCAGGGTTACACTGTAGGATGTCTCGAACCATTGTAGCATTCCCTTTCTCAACTGCCCAGTAGAGAGCAGTCTTGCCATCCTAAAGAAACATATCATACCCATAATTCTACAGTAGAATTTTGACATTTCATCGAGATAAAATGATTACACTCCAGTGTAACAGGAGATATTATCAGTACAATATTCGTGGCGCTTCTTACCATGCCCCTGACATCAATATCGGCGTATTTGTTCAGAAGAGCTCTCACAATCTCCACGTGACCTCCTCTCACGGCTCCAATCAGCATAGTCTCCCCACTCTAAAAGGAAAAAAGAGCAAAACAGCCATAAGCCATACTACAGAGGGGAAAGCCATATCTATGCTACAGAGTCCAATCCAGCAGAAGCACAAGTGAAGTGGTCACCCTGTCTGGGATGTTGACATAGGTCCCAGCGTCCAGCAGGTCCTGCACTATCTCAGTGTGGCCCTCTTTGGCTGCGATGGCCAGGGCCGTGTTTCCATCTTTGTCTGTCATATTGACATTGGGATTCCTCTTCAGCAGCTCCTTCACAACATCTGTGTAACCTCCCTTCACCGCCACAATGAGAGCCGTCATGGAGTTCTGACAGAAGAATCATTTCAATCATTTGGGTGTCTAAATAATTTATACTTGATAAATTATAAATGACATTTCAGACACAGCTTATGAAATAATTAAAATAGCAGAAAAATAGACACAAAATAAAATTATTAACACTTCATAGTTTATCTGTCATGTTGACTGAATTTGAATTATACAAACTTCTTTGTATATATGTATCAGTCTTTTACCGCTCCTTCTTGGTCCACATCAGCTCCATTAGCCAGAAGATGCATGACACTGTCGTAATGACCTTTTCTGGCAGCCCAGATCAGAGGGGTGGTACCATACTGAACATTACACAAGGAACAGAGAGAAACACAGAAATATAACACTTTTAATATAAGGAAAGATGATCTCTGAGCACATGGGGATCCTCTAGGTCTCTGTGGATATTAGTACCTTATCTGAGCAGTTGACTTTGGCTGAGTGCTGCAACAGGAGATGGACAATCTCTGCATGGCCCCGCCCGGCTGCCCAGATGATGGGGTAGACGCTGTACTGTGAGGGCAAACAACACAAGTCAAGAATCAGTGTGCGGCAGCTCCAAGTGATCACAAAACTGTCAAAACTGACTTTGATGTTCACCAATAACTTATTTAGTATATTCAAATATTGTACTTATGGCACACCTGCCCAGTGATGTTAGGGTTGGCTCCCTTTTCCAGAAGCAACCGCGCCACTTCAGTACGGCCTTTATACGCTGCCCACATGAGAGCAGTCCAGCCTCCCTACAACAGAAAGAAACATAGATTGAGAACAAGAACCAAGGTAAATATAAATAAGAATACTTTTGTAAAGCTAGGCTGTCATTGGTCTGTCTATCCAAAGCCAACCGACACTCCAGAGTGTCATGTTAAGATGACTCAGGTTTTAACATTTAAATTTCAGGAATACAACTTGCATTACATATACACAAATATATGCGTTACATGATGTCAAAATAAAAATGATTACAGTTACAATATGCAGTGAACTGAAAACCATTTTAAGGTTGTATTTGGTTTGAACACCCTAAATATTTTCAGATTTACAAAACCATAAAAGGAGCCGCTTCAGCCACTTTAAATACCCATTCAATATTTAATATGAACAATAAAAATGAGGTCAACCTACAGTAAATGTCACCTAGACACATTTTAGCAAATGCTGCACAGGTTGTTATTGTATTTTTACATAATTTATATACTATAAAGAGTATGAAATCCAACAATACAAGAAACTAAATTTTTTTTTTTTCTCACCATGTCTCTGTGTTCTAGATTGGCCCCGTTCTCCAGCAGCTCCTGGACCACCTCAATGTGTCCCTCTTTGGCCGCACAGATGAGCGACGTCCAGCTGTCCTGTTGACAAACACATAAGTGTAACAAAGAACTCCAGTCTACAGCCTACAGAGTCCACAGAGCCAGGGCACATCACACACAGGGCTTTACCTACCAGCTGGTCGTACCAGGTGCTCATGGTGCTTCTCATCTCTCAGTCTCTGTCACTGTGAGACTGTGTCCCTGTTAATGTCCAGTTAGAAGCATACATGCGTGTGATCTACGTGAGCATGTGGCTGTGTCAGAGGAGGGCCGAAGCATTAGTGAGTGTTTTGTGAAGGCTAACATGGATGTGAAGGGCGTTGGCCAGTCTCTGAATCCTGTCATTTAGCCAAAAGTGTTGTTAAATGTGTGTCATTATGGCTCATCTGAGCTGTGGACTAAGCCCTGGTCTGTTGAGCTCAGCACAAAGAGCATGTAGTGACGAAACATCCTGCTCAGAAGGAAAAACACTGAAGACTCACCGGTTTCCATGACTTCATTGCTTTGACCTGGAAATGTAGGCTTTCCTTCATTCTCCTTTGACCATTTTAACAGGTTCTTACCACATCATGTATTAATAAAACCCACAGACTCAAGCCCAAATATAGCTACAGTCCCAAAGGGACTTCAACAAGGGCTTTTCATGATGCAAAGGACTAACTTTGACAGATCTGAAACATGTGTTGAATCATTAAGTCATTTAACTAATTACACTCAAGAGTCTTTGCTCAAGGCAGACTTTTTGGCTTTGTGTTTCTCCTGTGAACCACATTTTCATTACATACTGTTTATATACAAATTAAACAGTGCACTTACTATATCATCCAGGTTAACGTTGGCTCCTCTTCGGATAAGCTCCTGAACTATCTCCAGGTTTCCTTGCTCTGCTGCCACCATCAGAGGAGTCTGTCCATTCTGAAAGAAGCAAATTTCCTCCATCAACCCAGAGCTCCAACTTTGTCGTATGTGACCAAATGTGAAACTTTTTTTATGTAATCTACATAAACCCACATCTAGAGCTGTTACAAGTTACAAATGAAATCATAGACGCTAGCGAGTAGAGATTTCTCAAAATGAACAGCTTAAGTTACAGACACACTGTTTTGAATGTTCGCATACAGTATACATGTCAATCAATGGCACAGATGCATGTGGATCACAAACCATTTTGCGTCATAGAAGAAAGACTATTCACTGCTGACCAGGTGTCACAAATGCGTAATTACTAGATTACTAATGGCAATGTGATGTTTGCTGTTCCCTATAGTTGACTTACATCGCTCCTGCTGTCCACATCTCTAAACTTGTCCAGGTGAGCTTTTATGGCTGGCAGGTTCTCCTCCTCCACATATCCAAACAGGCTCTGCACAGCTAGAGAGGTCATCTTCAGGGACGTGGTGGTGTCCATGGCTGCACACTGCTGCTGCAACACCCCACAAAGAACAGAAAGCAATACTAGGCATGGTCCAATATGGATTTCCTACAACTGATACAGAAATCCATTGTATGACTAGCTATTGATTAGGGTTGTCCAAACTATCGAAAATCAGATACTAATTGATACTAAAACTAATATCAAAACTAAACATTCATTTGAAGAAGTGCTCACTAAAAAGTACAAAAAAAAAGTAGGGCAGAAATGAACCTTTCGTGAACAGATTTAGAATGATCTTGAGTTGTATCAGAACAAGTATAAGACCACATAGACAAGTATACGCCCATGGACCTCTATGGAATATACCTGGACAACTGAGGGATTACACAGATATAAGGCCACATGGTAATAAAAAAGAAAGTGCTTCATGTTGAAAATCATATTCTATTATCTAAAGAATCTGTATTGAGTATATTGCTTGGTATCAAAAACAGGTTCAGGGACACTATTTTTGGTAACATTAAAAAATCTATTGCATGGCGCACAAACTGAAGGAATGTTATACTATACTTCTCAAATTCACTCTTCCCCTTAAAAAATTTAAATGTAAAATATATATATATATATATATATATATATATATATATATATATATATATATATATATATATATATATATATATACACACATATATATACATATATATACATATACATATACATATACATATACACATATATACATACATATATATATATACATACATATATATACACATATATACACATATACATACACACACACACACACACACATATATATAGAATGCGCGCGCATCACACACCAACATGTGACTGGTTGATTCTACACGGGGGAGAGTGGGGCGTAAACTTTCAGTCACATGTAGCACTGATTCGCTGTTTGCGGCTCCAGTGACACACAACCCTAGACCTTATTGGACAACACTGGTGTCAATCAGAAGCTAACACGTCTGTTTATCACTGAGAAAACAAAGGCCGTGTCCCAATTTCGTCACATGCACCATTCGATGTACTGCTCGAAGTGCAGGTCGAAGTACCCGCCCAAATTAAGGGAACTTTGGTGAATTTTTGGTGAATTGAGACACGGCCAAAGTCGGCGCTGTCTTAAGTTTATTATGCCTGAAATCGACCAAAGAAATGTCAAAAAATGACGGAGCAGATTTCACGTGTGGAATACTTTCCTGCAGGAGATTGGACATGGAGGATCTAATTTATTTTGTGGACATAATTTCTTGACTGGATTATATTCTCTGGACCTGTGCCGAACGAATGAGACTAACTTTGTGGAATATGTTGATGTTTGACAGAATCAGAGCCTCAAAGGTGAGTGAAGTCCAAATCCGCATTTTTGGCTTTTCTGTAAAAACGTCTTTCCTGTCAGCACTGTGGTGATCCCAGGTGAAAATTGTTTGCATATACGAAAAGATGAGCGCTGTAGCTTTCATTTCATGTGTAGATTGTTTGCGTGGGTGACACAGAAGTACATGTACATTCCTGTAGAGTTGTAAATTAGGCCCGGGCCGTCGGAACGTTTACAAATTAATAATTTATGGTGATAATATCGCCAATCGCGATTATTTTGGTCACGATAATCGTGACTCTAAACTTTAATATCGTCCCATCCCTAATATATATATACACAAACAACACACTGAACTGTCACTGGTTAAATCCACCTGTAACTCACTGATCAATAGGAATAGTGGGTGGGGAAAGTAGACAGGATGGCTATTTGTTTGAGCAGAGAGCTACACTAAAATCACAATGCACTAAATCACAAAAAAACAATTCCTTCAGGTTGACTGGCTTTTAAAAGTTCATAACATAATTAGATTTAATGGGACTGCTCACCCAGTCAAGCAATCTACATTAAGACCAAGCATTTATTTATTAAATTTTTCTTTGAATAAGGCACATTATGGACTGGCTTAACACCTGATCAAAACAAGGCCTTCAACTGCCTTAAAATAAATTATCCAAAAGAACAAAGACAGCTATTATCTGTGACAAATCAATACAACATCGACAGTAACAGTATTATTAGCAGCGCTATATCAATTCTAGCCAGTTCAGGGTTCATTTCTGTTATTGATCAATTGAAATGTTTGAGAAAATCTTTGACAAATAAAATCATTGCACCACTTGAAATGTTGACAAGGAACAAACACTCTAGTTTATGCCTTGTTGCCCTTGTTTGGACAGCCACTAAAAAGCACATTCATTATTGATTGAGTGCGCTCCCTCTGACTTCCTGCCTCGATCACCATCCCAACAGTTGTCTTGTAATGAGCTCCACTTTTCAGAAACACAAATGGTCAGATGTTAAATCAGAAGTATAAAGGCAAACAGCAGTCTGTCCAATCACTAACACCAAACAACATTTTTTTCTGGTTATTTCCTTATCACTGAACGGTAAAATATCCATGGTCTTTAAAAAAAACAATCCTTTGTTTACTGATGGGAGCCTGTTGACACACCCTCAGTCTTTCAGTCCATCACCACTCCCTCTATTGGCCAGTTGAGATATTAGATCATACCTCTGACCCAAACCTTATTAAGTAGAGCAGAATAAAACCAATAACAACCACAACAGAGACAGAAAGGAGACAGGTAAACACAGTCAAACTTACCTGGGTCGTAAGCTCGAGCAACAGTCCTCTCCTGGAGCTCTCTGTCTCAGTCTATCATGGCAGCGCTCCACTCACATCCCCCCAGACTGAATATTAGATGAGGGGAGGCCCACGCCCATGTCTGCTACACAAAAGACACTTGCTGAGGGGCTGTCAGTCAGATCAAAAACATTGGCCATTAGCACCGGACCTTATTCAACCCTTGTAGTCACTTAAATTTAATTAGTAGTGATACGGGAAGCTGTGGTCAGTGGCTGGTCTGGGATCTTCAGACCATTCTACTCAGACAAAACAAAACAAATCTTATCATATGGTTAATGTACAATATTTAGGTATGTAAAAATATATTTGCCAGTTGTGACCACATATATTTTTGGTGGGTGAAGATGAGGAAAAACATAACAAAATTAGGTATTCAGGGATTTCTTGCTGTCTGGAAGTATTGTTAGTCTCCTCTTAAACCTGCCATAGGCTATTCAGAAGTGTTTCTATCTGATCACAAGTGCAGTGCATGAAATGGCTAAACTGGATCTGATCTCTAAATTTAACCAGTCTGCCCGGTCTATTTCCAATGAGTCATCAGACAACAACTGCTGACAGATCACTTCCCCAAGCCTAAACTACTATTCTCCAACTATTAATCCATGAAAGAAATATTATTTAATATTATTATTAAAGAAGTTGCAAAACGCAACTTCTCCAATACTTAACAGTATACTTTGTAAAGTATACGATGCTTTTATTATTATTTCAATATACACAAGCACCAGAAGAGCTAAGAGGATGCCAACATGACAATAAGTCATTATAAAAAGTAGAGCCCATCTCTGGCCAGTGAGCTTCTTGCCCGCACAAAACCCTTGAAATATACTATTGCACAACACTGTTCACTGAGTTCAGAGCAGGCAGTGAAAATAAACATCTGGATTTCAGCCCTCACAAGTTTCAAGTTTATCAGAACAGCAAATTAACTATATTTCCTACAAGAAAATAACCAAACCCCGACCATAGTTAACTAGCTCAGAGAAAGGACGTCTTTACTCCGCTGTGTTTTGCAAAGCGTTTGCATCGTAGCCTGGAAGCAACACTAAACCAGCAACTGCCAGAGCTAACATGCTAACCTTAGCTCCACAGGTCCGAGTATTCTCTCTGAACCGTCTCTGACACACTGTACGCGGACCATGTCGTCAAAAGTACACTCACCCAACTCTGCAGCTCTGTCTTGTTTGTTTTTTCTTCTGAAAGCAGCTTTAAAGTGGGGAAAAGTGAGTGGTCTTATTGCACCATACTGTATCGTAACAACAGTACTCCTCTCGGAGAGTACTCCAGTCACAGGCTCCGCCCACCGCTGTCACTCAAGCCCCTCACCCAAACAGAAGCCCCGCCCGTCCAGAGCATCATCCTCATCATCATCACATCCACAATAAGAGACGACTGTGTCATGGATCCAAACACATTCAAAATAGCATTTGAAGAACTGGATGGCCAGGATTTTTGATACACACTGGGAAAAATTAATCAATGCTTAATGCTTATATGTATGTATGTGTGTATGTGTGTGCATATCTATCTGTCTATAATATATGTGTGTGTGTGTGTGTGTGTGTGTGTGTGTGTATTATGTTGGTATGATCCTGAAAAGTTGATAGTTTGGTACTTCTGTGTGTTCTTCTCATAGCATGGTATTCCCACAATATTACTCCTTATTTGAAGGAACCTTTGCCTTTTATTTTGATATTTTGGTTTACTAACAAATGTATGTCCTAATGTCCTAACAAAAGATGTCCTAATGTTTGCCGCACTTTAATTTTGCTGATAAATTTAATTATCTATTAAAAATATATTTTGGTTACTAGTTGTCTTGATAAAGCACAGGGATTGGTGATTGGAATGAGTATTTAACATTTAGTAGGAAAAGATGGCCATTGTATTAGTTAAGGTACATTCACATGTTGTTGTGTTTAAAAATAATTCTCTTTATTTTCCACATAAGTGAGGATTTAAATGTACTGTTATACAAATCTTTCAATAAATTTCCTTTTTTTCACACAAAAATAACTTATGTTAGCAGACACATACATACGACATAGACATGGGCACGCTCACACCAGGCTTTCAGACAGATAACTAAGGTCGTGCCAGTTAGGATTTGGCACTTTTCAACACATGGAGCACTTCGCATTGTGCTGGTTTGGGGGCCATGCAGTGCAAGAATTGCTGTTTGGAAAATGACATCTGTTTCCCTTCAGAGGGTCCCTTTAATTTGTCAGGCCCGGGCTACAAGAGCTACCAGCCACATGAATACTAACACCATAATGGCAGGAATATACTACACAACACAACTGCACCAGAATGGAAGGAAAACATGGAGCTCCACAGATGTTTGTTCATAAAACTGTAAAAAACACGTCTGAAAGGTGACCGCTGTCTAACACACAAAGTACAGCGACATGAATCACAGAGTGGCAAAGGATTTTGGCATCTTAATGGCAGGACAAGATGGAATGATACAGTGACTGGACAAGGACTGAAACTATTTAAAACCCAGTGTGTGGCCAAATTGAGTGAGGCCACTTCACGACAATCATGACCTGCACAACTCCACTGCTGTCAAACTACTACAATGTACAGACTCATCTTCACTCAAAGTCAAATGACAAATTGCACAATTCCAAAACTGGAGCATGTCTACTTATCCAGTGATGTAAACAAGCAATTGCTTTCCCCACTTTCAAATACATAAAGTTTTAGAAATGTTACACAGTCAGAAATAAGTAGTATACACCACAGTGGGGTAAATAAAATCCCTTTAAAACATGGAAATGATAAGTTAATGTTGGCCGGAAAAGCAGCAGATATGAAATAATAAAATTACAAACCCATGTAGTGACACTTGAGTGCATATTTTAGACCACTAAAGTAAGAGAACATTTGTTTTCCACTTTAGGAGGCTACTGATTCACAATCTTTCAAGTTAAAATGAAACTTCAAAATGGATTTCAAACAGTGTTATCACAAACATCTACATACAAAACACATACAACATGAAATAATTTTCAGTTAAACTTAAAAAAAAAAAAAGACAGAACCAAACAAAGCTGTAAGGATCGTAAGGCCTGTTTGTAATTGGCAGCTGATAACAGTTGTTTGTTGAACATGAAAACACTTTCCGTTTTACCACAAAACACTAATCTGCAGAGAGTGACCGAAATCCTCCACATACACCGCAGCCATCTTTGGCCAGTACACAGAGGGTTCAAGGCAACACTGAGTCAGTTTGTCTTTAACTTTATACAATGCGCTCATGAGATATTCCCATATCCAAGTCAAAAGTTGAGTTGTTGTAATCCTGGCTACAGGGCGATTTGACGAGACAATTCTAGTGTTTGTGATTCTCTGTCAGATATTTGCTTCTTTGTAAACAGCCCAGTGCTTGTCGCAGTGCGAGGGGTCAGTCTCATGAGCTCTTGTCTTTCTGGTTGCAGTTGTTGTCTGTGCTGCAGTTCTCTGCCTGAGGGTCGTCCTGCTGTCTGAGTGGGCGGCGCCTCTTTACAGGCAGAGCCATGGCCAGTAGAACACACAGGAGATGGAGGCAGAAGTACCACGACCTGCAAGAACACCAGGCCAGACATGTGACTAAAATGTTTACTTGTCAAACTTTGTCAAGATGAAAACTTTCCTTGGGGGTGCATGCTGGAAAATCACCCTCCACACTACACTGGCTAAAGCAGGAAGCTCTGGTACAATTTCTGATCTGTATAAATTACTTGTCAAGAGCTAACAGAAAAATTTTCCTATTGAGCAGCTTTGGAAAACTGAACAGAGGGACCACTCAGAGTGGGATTGGAATCAGATCTGGTCAAAGGTCGAGGAATTCAAATCACCAGATGATTCATTACAAAATAATTCATCAAGCCTATCTATACCCTAGAAGATTACATCAAATGAAAATAAAAGACAACTCTCAATGTGACTTCTGCACTGACAAAACTATTGGCATGTTTCTGCATATGGTCTGGAAGTGTCCTGAGGTGGCACAATTCTGGGAAAATGTCTCAAAGACACTGTCTAAAATAATAGGCGTAACCATCCCCTGCACTCAGAGGTTTATTTTGCTAAATGAGATCTCCAAACTCAATTTGACAATCAATGACCGGTGTGCATTACTAGCAAGCCTCACAGCTGCCAAAAAAATTGTAATATACCATTGAAAGTCACCTCAACCTCTGACTGTAAAAGGGTGGCTTCTATCTTGCCGAGAAATAATTCAGCTGGAGGTTTTGCTGCTCGAATGCATGGAGCAAAAGCCAAAAACATTTTTTGCTGGTCCAACTTACTAGCCAAAATCGGGCGGTGAAAAACAGGGGAAAAAAAGTGTAATCAGATTGTAACTTGTATAGCTGCAGTTGAGATTGATACTTGAATAAAAAGTTTATCACAAAAGATGAAAACTTTCCCTATAACTATACCATTATGTGAATTACTGCAGTCATAACCACTAATAGTTTTGTAGCCTTATAGTTTTACACTACTTGCATAGTGTTGAATTTTATTATTTTTGTATGCCTTTTTATAACATATATTCTAATATTATAGTTAATTAGTTAGTTATTCATAATTTTTGAATGCATATTTTGTACTCTCCTGCAGTTCTTGTGCTTTCAGTTGCAACACTGTACAATCCCCATTGTGGGACATCTCTTATCTTATTTAAAAACAAGACAAAAGCAAGGACAACACATATTTAAAAAGCTAAAATATTACTTTTTATATTTGAATTTACACTTTTCCTGCTGAGAATGGCAAACTTCCCTAATTCAGCCCAAAGATGATTACAAACATATAGAAGGATTTCTTTTCATTGATACCTGTAGAATTTTAGCGATGGTCCCACAGCAAGGAGGACAAACGGCACCACTGTGTAGCTGATGGCTACTTGTGTAGCAGCCCATGTCATGACATCATATACTCGTTTATGTGCATCTGAAACCAAAAAGTATGGCCTGATGTTGTGTCGTACCTGAAAAATAAGAACAAGTAAATGATTTCCTACCACAAGCTGAACACAGAGCACGAAAACGAATAAATATGCAGTACATCCTCAGTTAAAAGAAATACAGCTGGACCTTTCGTACAGCAAAATTATCTTATTTTTCATTTGAGTGAACTGAAGTGGAAGTCTGTAATTTGTATAGTTTCTATATACATCTTAAAGTTATCACTGCATCTTAAGATGATTTTAATTTGTTAAGTTAAGTTATGAAAGAAAAGAAACTGAAAGAAATCTGTTTGACGATTAATTGTGCTTGCCATCATGCATGTTGATGTGCAGAAACATTCATAATTCAACTTGATTTTACAAAAATAAGGGCATAGGTTATATATAGCAGCAAGGTTAGATAACATACAATGTATGTGTGTGTAAGGTGGACTTACTGATTATTTGAATGGAAATGTTTTACTCATTATTGCATTACTATGGCACCAAGTCAGCTTACAATGTGGCCACACATGAGACGAAGCGAAAACATGAAAGAACTTATTAACAAGTACTCACTGCTCGTGCAGCCATTGTCACAACTATGCCAGTTACGAAAGTCATGTAGTAGCCCGGGTAAACTCCATGCCACAAAGCTGACAGCAGGAAGGTGGCTGCAGTGGGATTGACCGGGCAGCGCTCATAGCAGACCCTGTGAAACCACAAACACCGTTAGCAACAACACATAAAAGAAACGAAATACACAGAAAGAACCACTTTACCGTTTCAGCCAAAGGGATGTTTGGATGTTCCAATTGTCTAGGAATAATTTAAAACTTGTTGCAAACTAAACAGACACAACAATAACAACATAATAATTACAATATATAAAGTTATGTTTTTCTTAAGTAAATAAAAAGAGTAAAACCTCAATGTCCATAATTCTGAGGTTGGATATCAAATCCCAGCGTGGAGTGCCATCTATGTCGTATCCATTAAAACCAAATCCTGCTGCATTATTGATGGCATCAGCTGAAAAATTATAAGAAACATGTTTTCAGGGACTGTAATATCATACAGTGTATCAGGAACATAACTGGTCTATCCCTTGCCACTAGGTGGCATTACAGTTTGACAATAACAGCTACAGCTCAACCCTTGACATTGAGCTGTCACACACCTATTGTTTCTGAGTTTGTTCTGGAATACATTTGCTTAAGCGCTCAAGCCCTTCACTCAGCTGACCCTTCACTCAGACTATAGGAGTGAAGAGTCCCAGTGAGTTCTGGACAGACATGTTGCTTTGGGTGGTTTACTCACCAAGTGTCCACACAAAGTAGTACTTGGGCCTGAGTGCCAGCATGGCCAGGTATAGGTAGACCACCTGTATGTAGATTGGTGCAGACGACAGGAACTCATCATTAATAACATGTTCCACCGGGAGTACCTTACACAGCGAAAGGTACACGCCCAGCGAGAGTGCACATGTGCAAAGCTTGGACACCACAGCGTTCTGGAGAAGACAACAGTAAAGTCATGTGAGAGTAATATTCACTAAATATCAAAAAAAAAAAATCCTTGTGACATTAGAATGACTTAATGAGAAGTAGCTGAAGGCAGACCTCAAAGCTTACTATAATTTAAATAGAGAACATTGTTACACTGTCAGTATTAAACAAACCCTTTTATTCACGCACACTAAACTGGACTAGGGGAGGGTTCTCCACCATGTATGCACTTTTCATGGTGTTCTTGGCCTAACATGACCACAAAAATATGATCGTGTATGGTGTACCTGAGGAGAGGGCTCACTCTGCTTCCACTTGCCATTCTCTTTGCCATTGGCATTGTCCTGGTGCCGTGGCTGGTAATTTGTCCCCTCAATGAAAGCCTTATAGTCATTGTAGGAGCAAGTGGGCCCAGCCAAAATACCCATGAAGTTACAGTTATAGCTGAGGTATTCCAGCAGACTGGGCATCCTCCTGCAGAAATGTGTAGTACATAAATGATACAATAGTGTACTTTTGTGACAGTCCAGTTCAAAAGCATAGCATCTTTTTTAATAATACCACAGATGTTTTAGTACATGACAGTAATTAATAACTACTCATATTGTTTAGTTGCTTCTGCAAAAATGTGAGAGAATTGGGAGTCAACTTAATCAAATAAGAATTTTGTCAGTACAGTCTGTGTGCAGGTACACAGACATTCACAAAATATACAGTTGGTGCATATCCATCCCACCACAGTACAGACATACCCAAGTTACGTACCTGATAGCAAGGTATTTCTGATTGGGACTCAACTGTGTCTCACGTTTTGTCAACCCTACAACACAAAAGATCAAACTGAGATTATATTATCTTGCTATTGTTATTATATCATTGTACTACTGTGAGGGGCCATTACTGCCTAAACCAGCCCTGGGCATTTTGCAGCTTGTGGGTCTGGGTTTTAATCCAGCCACCCACAAGTTTTGGATAATAATTATTTACCTTAGTAAGTAACTAGTACAGGGGTGGGCAAACTTTTGGACACACGGGCCACAGTGGGTTCTAAAATTTGACAGTGGGGCCGGGTCAGGATATATATATGTGTATATTACATCAGAGATTTGGCCTGTAAACCCGTAGCAAAGCATGAATATGAAAGGCTCATTGTACAAATTGTTTTCCAAATTCATTCTTTTAAAAACTCGTCTTCAGAGAAAGGCTTGCTAGCTTAAAATATTGTGTTGTCCACTTTGTATTAAACACTCAGAAATCAATATCCACTTCTCTTTTCTTTGATAAGCTCATTTTTGCAGAAGGGCTGATAAGAGACTAATACAAGGTTGATGTAGCTGAAGTGCGCCATAATTTGGTCACATTCAGCGGGCCGGATTAATAAGCCCATCGGGCCATATGTGGCCCCCGGGCCGCAGTTTGCCCACCCCTGAACTAGTTGCAACAGTAGTACTAGATTTAAGTCTTTGCCTATGTTACAGTAACTCCTAGTAGTAGTACTATTAAGAGATTGCAGAGGCCTATATATATAGAAATGAGCTTTGTCACACCAATGGACACATTGGTCTGGCCTTCTGTCATATGCCTTGATTTGAATATGGCCCAATCACGTTTTGGTCTTTCCATAGTGTAAACATTTAAGCTAGGAGTTAGGGCAAGTTTTTCTCTTAGACCCCCTCACAGTGTATGTGACTGAGTGTGCATAGGAGGAGGTTCCCTTTCTGAGAAGTCTTTACCTCATTAACATTACACAGTTACATAATAGTGTTCATAGTTCACTGTCAGTGTGAACTACACTTTCTGGGTCTCTGTAACCCCTGGGAACAAGGTTCATTTAAAATCTTTTCACAATTTACTCAGAGAATGAACTCACTACAGAAAAAACACACACTGTGGATGCAAACTTGGCACCCATCTTACCATCATGAATTTCAAAAGCCATGCTGGTAATCTTCTGGGTTATAACCATCATGGGCCTGTTGATCAGAAGAAAGTTTAGTGCTTTTCCTGCTGTCACTGAATTTCTTTATTTTAACCAAACCAGATTCAATCACATGGCCCCTAAGTGAGTGAAATCTGTCACCTCCCTTGGATGTCTCTTGGTGGAAAAACCCACTTTCAAATTTTGCTGATAATGACAAACTAAGCCTATGAAATTATGAATACTGTGAAAAAACAAAGAAGCTGGTTTGCAAATCTGAAGCTGAAATAGATAGAAGCCTGGCACAAAGACAGCACAGGCTGAACTTTCCCCTGACCCATGGAGAGAGATGGTCTATTGTAACGGTACGGCAGTCTAAGCAAAATACAACCAAGTGTCTGACTCGATTTATTGCTTGGCCTGCCAGATTGGTTTATTTTCTATACAATTAAGTCACACTACCCCTTGCATTGGACTATGCACTGCACAGCTGTGATAGGCTGGTCAAAATACAGTGATGGAACAATGCATTTGCATTTCAAATGCTTCTGCTTTAGAAAAGAAAGTCAAGGGGGCATGCTGCTCAGGCTACTCAGGAAGTTGTCACAGTTGTGGTGTAGAGCACTCATTCCTAACCCCCGAGCAGGGACTCAGGGCCTAAATTTGGGTACATTTATTAGCCAGAATATGATAAGATAATAAGACAGTGGTTTCTTGGGTAGGAGAAGGATGTTTGTATTGTCAACATAGTCTCAAGAAATATCACTTGTCACTTGTTGAAAAAGGTTGGGAACCACTGATATAATGTGTGTGTCAGCAGTGTTTACCCGGTGAAATCTGCTGAGTACATGCCATAGTCAAAGACATAGACTCGCGTGATCTGACACAGGATCAGATAGCCCAACGTCACAATGAAGCAGTACCTGTGATAGACAGAAACACACCAAATGAAAAAAAACCACACACACACGCACACGCGCGCACGCACACACACACACACACACACACACACAAGAGCATTATGGTACTGTAGGGTATCTAAGATTATTCAGATACAGCAGTTTGCAAAGGCATATGTCCTGGACAAATCTACAATCTGTCCTCCTTTATGTGATTCTCCTGACATTGCGAATCACAAGAACACAATAACCGCACTAAGCAACAGTTGTTATATTGTGGGGAAATACAGGAAATTGCACCAAAATATGAATCAATGTCTTACTATTAATTATATTGTGGATGTAAAATTATGTCTGAGCCAGTGGGCTAAAAGGGAAGGTTTAGAAAATAGACAAAGCCCAGTGTAGGCTTCTGTGACTGTCAACACGGGGACAAAAGGGTGTTCAGTACCAGTCTGCAGTGTCCAAACACGCCCAACTCGGACTGTAGACTATAAATGTCCCACAGGGATCAAATAACAGTCTGGCAGGGCTCACTGCTATACTCCACCTCTAGCTATATAGCAGAGAACATATGTGACAGTTTTAACAGGAACTGTATGTAATATTGTACATTTCGTATTTTAAATTCCATAAACCTCACCTATAGATGTCCCCAGATGTGAGTCGTTCAAATTAAATATAGCATATACGTATGGATAACAATTGTCCTGCTGATTTTTTCTTAATTACAAAAACACTAGATGGTCAAGATGCTGGGACTTGACGCAACACCCATTTTTCGGTGTTATCACTTTAAATGACTTTGTAAATAATGTTTTTCTTCCTCCAAAATTCAACTCAATTGTGCACAAATATGTATTCCATAAAGTACACAACGTTTTAGAATGAAGTTGTGTTTATTATCTATCTATAATAAAATGACATCTACTTTAAATCTAAAAAAGATGTAAGCAGTTTAATGTTGTAATCCAAAGTGTGTCCAACGGTGTGACATGAAATAATTATGTATTTCAAAAAAAATACACACAAAAACTAGAAGGAGCTCAGCTGACATTTATGAACCAGGAAGCGCTCAGGGGTTATGGGTTTAAGCTATAGGTCAAAAGAAATAATTATGCTTTTATTTTTGTAAAATCAAACTTTTCTGAAAAATCTCTGAATATAACATTTTAAAATGTTATAATTTGGTGTTTTGGTTCTCAAGATAATCAAATCAGAAAGCAGAAAGAGCCTCACATGAGTCTCTCATTTGGGTCAGTTTCAAATCAAGCTGATTTAAACCTAAAAGAACTCGCTCCGATCTGACTTGTTACTACTTAAACCCCAGCCCGATCCAAAAATGAATCATTGCTGCTGCAGTATATGCTGTCCATATAATGAGAATGAGGAAAACCTGTATGTGTCCTCTCCTGGTTAAGGCACTAGCAACCCAGATTCACTTGTGATTGTAGTATCTTTTAAAACTGTAAGAGTGTAGGTTACATACAGTTCCTTTAATACTGACCAATATTGCACAAATGTATTAATGATTCAAGAGCAGACATACCCTCTTACTTTAAAGACCTATGGTGTGATGCCACCAGAACCAAATTTTTTTTTATTTGTTTGTTTTCTCTCGCTGGTCACCAGACAGCAACTGATGGTTGCTAAACTTTAAATAAGAGAAGCACAGTTTCTTAAGGCCCACATGCCCTCCACTGTACGCATCTCTCTCCAATTCTACAGACAATAAAGAACAGAGCACCTGACACACCCTGTACCGGTCTGCTATAGGAACAGAATGTCATGCATTTCATATCTGAGCATGTATCACTCAGTGCCACTCCTTTTGTTTGAACACTGGGTGTATATGAACTTGTTAAGATCTGCAAAGGTTAATGAGCTGGGAAAAGTATTCCATTTGTATTCCATTCTGTGGTTAAAGCCATCACCAATCACACCAGCACATTTATACAGACAGGATAGTGTTCTGAACATGCAAAGAGGAGATTACAATTATGTATGATCTAGATCAGTTTAAACTACACCTGCAATTGGGACAAAAACCTGCTGTCAACATGAGAGCCTTTGCACTGGCATGTATGGAAAAGGCCAAGTGAGTGGACTATGGACAAATGTTTTTGGATGTAACTGGCTCTGAACATAATCGGCCTAGGGTCTATGAAAGTCAAATGTGATGAGTCTACCCCTAACCCCATGGACACAAGCACTGAACAGCTAAACTTACTTGTGCATGTTCTCCAAACCAGCAAAGATCATGACACCATATGAGAGGCCGCTCTGCACGAGGAAGTGGAGTGAGTACCTGTGAGGGGACAGACAGGAGCAGGGTTTGGTCAATGGAGTAACACTGGTCTACAATTTGCTGAATTAAATGTCTTTTGAATTGCTTTTTCCAGCTGAAAAATCGAGAAAGTTGTGGTTCACACATGCTTAACAAGCTATTCAGATATTTCATTAAAGTCATTATGGAAGTTGCTAATAAGTTTTCAGACGTTGCTTTCACTGGAACATGACCTCAGCATGACTGTGAAACACTACACTGTGTGGAGTGTCGAGCCACTGGTCTCATGCAAACAATCGTCTGTCACACGACTAGCGGACATTACACCTGCTGCTCTGGTTGGATCTGAGCCTACACTGTGTAGTGCAGTTCAGTCTGGAGAGACTGCCCTGCAGACTGAACTACTGCTTTTCCATTTCTAGAACCAACAGTTATAAACAGAACAATGATGTCATAGGACCTCTAAGTGAGAGAGGCTAAAACTCACCAGCCAAAGCAGAACAAAGCCAGGTAGAAGCCCAGAAGTGTGGCAACCACATGCCGAACAAAGGGGCTGCTCTTACTGGGATGGAGGTAGATCCGGAACCACAGAGCCATGAGCAGTGCGAAGAGCTGACAGGCCACAAAGTTTACCTGGACAAATTATGTAAACAAAGTTTAGCTATTAGTATGAAGTAGAGCTGGAAAACACGGGGTCCCTCACATTTAGATATCATATATCAGGCATGGTTTACAAAAAGACATGTCCTACATTAGTGAAAGTGTCTTTTTTTGTTTGTATGTCACAGAGGGAGTGAGAACCACGCTATGGCCAAACTCGCAGCAGAGGGGTTTTGCAGACAATGGTGCAATTGACTGGATCCAGAGGACAACAGAGGCTTGTGGTTGTGATTATGGCCACTTTATGTGAGCTCCTCTGCAGATGTGGGCTGATAGTGCATACTGTAGATCTTTCTTCTTCTATTGATCCTCCCATCTTCTTGTGTTAGCCAGAAAATCTAATTGTTCTTCCATATCCATTCTTCAAGTGCATATCATAGCAGAGCTGAAGCTTATATAGAGTCACTTATACAACCGTTTCATGGGTCATAAGGTGCAATGTGATTTGATTGGTAATGTGTAATCTGTGCTTTTCTTTTATATCAAAGACCATTTGATAAATTGGTTGCAAGACATTTCCCCAATGAGAATATTATGTCACAATATAATTGTCCAAGCTATAATAATAATAATTTCAGTTCAATTTATGCTCTAAAAAAGTAGATCTAAATATAAAGTGCTTTTTATCTCACTGGTTGTCATATTAACTTTCCTTTACCAGTCACAAACTTTGACTTCATGAATAGGTGACATATTTGAAAAATGCTAGACATTAAAAATTGAATAGGAAAATGGAGATTTCAGTGTTAGTTGAGCCTGGTGTTAATAATTGTAAATAATGTAAATAATAATGTAAATAATGTTCACAATAATTGGCAAACTGAAATTAGATATTGTAACATTCCTAAATTTGAAGTCCTTAACTTAAAGCACTCACATTTTAATGGTTTTACAGGTGTATGTCATTTCTTTCTCATGTAACATGGCATGAAGCACATGTGTGCAGATTCGGTGCTCAGATCGTCTGGCAGCGAAAGGCTCCATTCATTATCTAAGGCGGCTGCAAGATTCATGAGGCACACGTATTCTCTCATTCTGTCCTCAGCCTTAGTGCTCCCAGAGAAAGAAACTTACTCCCTAATGTTTTATAGTACACTGATTAAACTGTCTGGCGGTCCTACCATTTACATGCTAAGTAATCAGACTACTCAGACCGTTTTCCCATTACAGCTTGATTTACTCCCCAGGCAAATTGCAGGGAGCGGGAAAGATTTGTATGGTGGATTTAGGAATTACCATGCATAAAACTTTGTATCTCTGAATGTTAATAAAAGGGCCTCACTTGCACAGAATATTATATAATAGTAGTAAGTAATGGGGTAGAGTTGCTCCATTACATTAAAAACAAGAGTTTGAGGGGCGTATGAGCAGAAGAGAGAGGAATTTCACATGGAGAGAATGACAGTGAGTCTGTGAGAGCTGCAGGGTGTGATGGGGAACTACTGCAACAGTAAGTTTGGTTGGACCATTGCTATAGGAGTGAATAAACAACTTGTTTCAGACATATTGTTGTGCTAATGCTCTTGTTTTATCATCTATAATACATGGAAGCTCTTAAATTATGAATTTATGCCGACCACAAATATACTCTGGGGTAGAGCTTTTACTTCTGAAATTTAAGGCAAAGTGTCTCAGAGAGGATCCTGAGTGAGCACCTCTTTTTACTAGACCAGACCACTCTTTCATCTTCTGATGCAGAACCATGTCATACTGTACACTCCCTTCTGTGCATACGATCCCTTTTTCTTTTTTTAGTCACCACATGTGTCTGGTAGACTCTATAGGCACTTCTGAGCTAAAATAACAGTAATAACAGCAATTACCTTTGATTTGTTTATATTAAGCCTTTCCATAGTGGCCCCTGGGTGTTTGTCTATGTGTCTTATACTTGGTCTGATAAAGCTCAAAATCATTCTAAAGCTAATCAGGTCCAGGAATTAGCAGTAAAACTAGTATCAAAACTAGATACTCATTTAGGCAGATATCAATACTAAAAAGACACATTCACAGGAGAGAAATTAACCTTTCCTGATTAGCTTTAGAATGATTTTGAGCTGTATCAGTACAAGTATAAGACACATAGACACGTAGACACCCATGGGCCACTATGGAACCTACCTGGATGACTGAGGTAAAAGGCCACATGATAATATAAAAGAAAGTACTATGATTTAATGTTGAAAATTATATTATATTGTCACCGTGGTATCGGAGTCGGATTTGAGTATCCAGTCTTTTCCTTAGTATCAAAATCAAGTTGGAAATTTTAGTATTGTAACAACACTACCAAGAATAGAGAGGTGGTGAGAGACAGAGGTAGACCTGAGGGCAGCACAAGAGCAGGGTGTCCAAGCACAGTCTGTGTGGGCAGCTGGGCAAAAGGACCGCTACTACTCACTCCTCAAACTACTCCTCTGCAGTTACAAAAATAAGGTGCATTTCAAAAAGGCCATCATCTGCTGGGCTGGGCCTACAGACACCATCAACCACAGAGGCTGCAGAGAGCACACCAACTGTAGAATCATAATCATCGTTTCATGGAAAATAGTGCATGATTTTTTGGGATGATGAAACATTAATTTATTTATTCAACCTCAATGAAATGTAGTTTCATTTGGGTCAGTCCTTCTCTGATACTTTTCACTCTTCTCTCATTGCTCCCCAGACCCTCACAATCTGGGCCCTCAAAGTCAACTAATTATACGTTTTTTTCGACTAAGACACTATCTGTTGATTAACTTACAATCATACACCACACTAGATGACCAAACACTTACAGCCATATTAACTTGGCTTTAATTTCACATACTTCATTTAGTGTGTCTGCATTTGACTTCTAGTGCTATTACTCTGTCAGAACCAGAGGGTGAGAGGCGGAGTATGAGGGGCCACACAGCAAAATCAGCAATTTGCCTGACCAAAATATAAGTCCAATAAGGGCTGGATTGATGAACAAAAGAAGATGCAAACAAATCTCAAATCATCACTTTCTTAAAATGTGTGTTGCTTTTAGATGTATATTTTAACACAGTTTAATTTATTGTTAATTTACAGTAATTTGCACTTCTCCTGATACTGTACAATACACACATTTGGCTGCTAGTTTGTGCAGTTATGCCTCATGTCCCTCTGGACTGGGACCCTCCACTGGGCCTTGTCTACTGCCTTCTCTAATTGGCAGATCTCTACAGTCCTCTGGCCTCCAGTTCCTCTGTGTATGTTATTGGGGGAAAATAACAGTCAAGTGTACTTTTAACTCATAATTAAATTATAAAAAAGGTAGGTTCAAAGTCACTTACAATTATCACCAGTGTCATGGTTATTTTGGAGGGTCCAGGGTTGAAAAGTTTGGGAACCCTTGCCCTTCCCAGTACCTTTAACTTTGGTGATCAGTCTTAGAGATATTGCAGGGGGTGGAGTCACATGATGACACATTCCAGTCTTTACATGCTGCTTTGAAACTAGCAAGGTGAGTTTCTCACCCAACCCAAATCTAATTCAAGTGAATATGATTCGTGTTTCATTCTGTCGAACTCACAGGTTCTCCACTCCATCCAAAACCGTGCCATACAAATTCATTAGACTACACAAGGCCTGTGTCTTGCCTTTAAATGCAGCAACATGAAGAGATTGTTAGACACTACTAAATGCACATTCACTGATAACGTACAGTGATAGAAAAATGAAACTAGTTAATCCAGATTATGATGTTGATCCAATGGGAGTGGACTAAAAGTCCCAGCGGTGCTCTTTACGAGCCCGGAGAGACCCTTGGATTACAGGGGCAGACAAAGGCAGTCTCTGGGGCTGGCCAGATGATGATACTCGTACACAAACACTGATTTTGTGCACGCCTTTCACTGAATGCGCAGTCTTTAGCTCTGGCTATGCTAATGTTTTGGAATGTTATGAAAAGGCCGCTGGCCACGGAACAACAGGCTCGCATGGAGAATACATAAATAGTTGCTTTAATAGACACAGCATCTCAGCCATAACAGCCCTGTGGTAACGTTTCCTCCGACAGAAATCATACCTGGTCGAGTGGGAGGTTGATGATTTCGCTGATGGGCTGCAGCAGAGTGGAGCCAGTACATGAAGCTGTCGTTTGGGTAGCCATGCTGCTCGGTGTCGTTGAGTCCTTGTTGGTCTGTGGCCTCAGCCGCTGCTGCGGTGATAAATCCTCTCGCTCAGAAGCTGCTGCTGTTCCGATGGCTGGACGCTGGTCACCAGCGGCTCACATCCAACAAAGAGCCGTGCGTCAGAGAGCTGTGCCCCCGCGCCGCGCGTCGTCACAGGTTCGGTTTGAGGGCGGGGCCACGGCAGCGGGACAGTGGGCACGAGCGGTGCAGGTGGTACAGTGGAGCACGAGGGTAGGACAGGCAGTAACAGAAACAAGAAGGCTGTAGGCTTGGGGCTATAAACGGCAAAGGTATTCAAAGTTGTAAATAATAATTATAATAATATTAAACATGTTTAAAGTTCCATTTGTTTTCCAACAGCAGACTTCCCCATGTAGGCCTGTATCATAAGATTCTTTGTCCCAGGCTCCCACTGAGTGCAGCTGCTGCTTCACATGGCGTTATCTTTACCCAGTAATTGTAATTTTGGGAAGTAGGCTACCGCCCGGGACCTAAGCTCTGCCACTGACCAAACTGTAGCCTATAAAGGCTTAGATGTATGGCCACAAGAAACTTAGAATACACGGCAGAATACACAGCAGGCCTTGAGCCGACAACGGTCTGCCAGCTGCTGTTGAGCACATCTGAGGAGAGGATCTATCCTCTCCTGCCGCCCCCTAGTGGCCCTTTGTAAACCATACATAAGATCCAATCCACAAAAATGTGAAAGTCATAAGGTAAGATATTTGTTCCACAGTGGGAAAATGGAAAAGTTACAGCAGAAAATTAAGCTCCAAGAACAGCAACAAAAGTATGAATGTTATTTTTAATTATCCCAAATATTCATAAACCTTTGATGAAATGTATTAGCCCTATGTTCCTTTTTTAATAGTTTTGTGTTAATAGAATAGGTTGTTTTTGCCTTGACATGTTTCGGTAAGCCGCCAACTGCCTCAGAAGGCGTCTCAAAAAGAAGACATCATGAATTTCACTAATGGATTCATAAACCTTTTAAAACCATCAAATGGATGTACTTATAATTGCAATGGATCCACAGGTCTGCATATAATTCACTGTAAAAATAAAAAACAAAATACATTAGCCTACAAGAAGAATAAAACTATACAATTATGTTAATCGGTGACTTTGGGTCGAGCCTACAGCATATGAACAATATGTAGACCTACAGTGTTATTTATTATAAAATGCTGCAGGTCAGACACAGTCCCGTTCAATCAGGAAGGATCTCCTGCCTTCACCCGTCTGTCCCTTAAAAGAAACAGCTGGTGTTGAACACAGAGATCCAAGAACAGAATGAGCCTCGTGAGTCAGAGTACAATGCAGCAGGACGATGCCAGGCCCATAGGCAAACTGCAGCAAGTCTATCTCTGAGCTCAGCGTGAGGTGAGCCAGGGCCAGCTTTTCCAATGTCTTCATGAAGAGGCCTGAGAGCACCGGCTTAAAGATACATGTGCACAGTTTATTTATTTATATGACAGTAGTCTACACATCCAATATATGTAGCCGATACTTGCACAGACTGTAGGTGAAATAGCCTAACTATCAGTTTTTCAATTAAATACACTTTATTAATCAGTTTCTTTGGGTCGAGTTGGACATTTTTAAATACAACCTACAGAGGGCACCATTTACAAGTCAATGGACTCTCCCGAGCCAATAGAGTCTCCGGGGTGGCATACCCTTTAAACATTAAAAAACAAAACAAAACTGGCTTATCATGCAACACAAAGCCGCCAGGCACACGTAGTTATGAACTCATGAACTCCTGTGCTATTCTGATCTGCTCAATACCGTCACAGTAAAGGCCTCACTCTTCTCATCATTACACGTTGTGTGCCCTTCAGAACGACAAGGTCAACTTGGAGCTGTTTGTCAGTGGAATATGACTTGTGAGTCAAGCAGACAGGAACTGCTCTATAGTGTAATTAATGAGGCTTTTAGTGGACGGGGATTATTAGACAATCCATCGTGTTGGATCCTATCATACAGAGTACAGGAGAAGAGTAAGCCACAGCGGAAACAGGGATTTGACTCTACAGCAGCTCAGGGCATTTTCATTGTTGACTGAACATTGTGGGAGGAGTGCATCTGGGGCTGACCTTTTGACCATATTGATGGATCATGTGTGAGTTCAATTTCAGGCTGTCTACATCAGCTGGGAGGGAGGGTTGTGGTGGGGGTGAGGGGTGGTGGTATGGTGGGGGGTCTCTGACTGTTATCTGCCCCTCTCTCAGCTGATTTGATGTAACAATTGCCAATATGATAAAGGCATTATTATTTGTCATATTTAAAAGTTATCTTAAATAGCTAAAAAAAACTTGGCTGACTAAGATATTTTTGTTCCCTTACCTTGGGTTTGTTTGACAGATACACTACCTGCCTCACTAGAGGCCAGATCAAGGTATTTGACCTAAACTCTACCATAAATCATTCAGATTCAAAACTGCACTGGAAACAGTCCCAAGTACTGCCCTTGTGGATCAATAATGTTTGTCTAAGTTTCCACAGTAACTGGAGGTCACACTTTAGGTGACACTTTTCCACAGTAACTGGAGGTGAGCTAAACTTAAACGAATACTTCGGAACATTCTCCATGGAGATAGATGGAGATTTTATGCTATTATGCAGTAGAAGGCCCTCCTCCAGGCTAAATATGGTCAGGTTTGTGGGGATGCAAGCCCGCTCAGGGTAAGGAAGCACACATGTTTTTCAGTGCAATAAACATTATACAGATTTTGAAAATGAATGAATTAATGAAATGAAACAAGACAAATCTCTTGATTTACGTTCATACCCTCACCTATGGTCATGAGCTTTGGGTAATCACCGAAAGATCCCAGATCCAAGTGGTTAAATCAGTTTCTTCCGCAGGGTGGCTGGGTGCTCTCTTATAGATTGGGTGAGGAGCTCAGTCACGTGGGAGGAGCTCAGAGTAGAGCCGCTGCTTCTCCACGTTGAGAGGAGCCAGCTGAGGTGGCTCGAGCATCTGCTCAGGATGCCTCCTGGACGCCTCCCTAGGGAGGTGTTACGAGCATGTCCCACCAAGAGGAGGCCCCGGGGAAGACCCAGGACACGCTAGAGGGACTATGTCTCTCGGCTGAACTGTGAACGCTTTGGAGTCCCACCGGAGAAAATGTGAGGGGTGAGGGATGTCTGGGATTCTCTGTTTAGACTGCTGGCCCCACGACATGGCCAACGCACCCAAAAATAGAGCAAATTCAGCTTTTGTATAAATATTTTTTCTGCTTAGTATTTTGAAAGGCCTGTAGCCATTAATTACATTTCAGTGAAGAACTTTAAAGCATTCTGAAATTTAAACTAAGCCAAAACTGAGCAGTACAAAGACGACATGAGTCTACGCCCGTCGTGTCCTGTCATTGGTCGTTCCTCTCGAGCCGCTGCTGCCCATTGGCCACTCCTTCCTCATCTAGTCCCTCCTCTACCTTTGTCAATTTCCATGCGCTCCCGTGGAAACGCCAGGGCTGAGGGCTGTTGTTTCCTGGGGCCAGTCTCAAAGGAAGAACTTCTTTTGATCAGAGAGAAAGCGTAAGTCCCTACTTCAACACTGAAATTGACTAAACCAAGTTAGAATAAAGTAGAGGACACGCAACAGAAAGGGAAGCCTTCTCCGCCGCGCGCATCGACCAGGAGCGAGTGGCACCGGGACAGGCTCGTGTCGCGAGAGCAGCGGTCCTCACATTGGCGCCGCGCGATGCTGGACGTTTTGGGGACAGCTCTGCACTCACCGCAGTTACTTTTCTGAACTTTCTTCACCTCCCAGACCTCACTCCCAACTGGAATAGGACGAGTTGACTGATCTACAAAGGGGCCATTATGCCGGAGCAAATTACAGTTTCTGAGTTTGTGGCAGAGACGAATGAGGATTATAAATCTCCCACCGCCTCGAACTTCACTACCAGGATGTCCCACTGCAGAAACACGGTGGCATCGCTGGAGGAGGTGAGTGCATTTGGATCTGTCTCTCCATCCAAGTATATCGCCATCCCCTCAGCCTCCATCCATGAGTGATGTGAAAGCAACACAAAGAAGTCGATTAGCTCTGACAGCTGTCACTGTTTGGCCCTTGAACAGAATAGTTTATGTGAAGCCTTCTTGGCACATGGGTTTGACTAGTTTTACTCATCCATAAGTTAAAAGTTTGCATTGTAGAGGACTGGTGAAAGCCCACAGGACAGAAGTGTGATTGTGTTGCTCGTGTTGGTGAGTGCAGTATAGGCCTGTACAGTGATCCTCAGTGTGCTGCTGTCAGTACAGGTCAGCAGGAAGGACACTTCCGCTGGCTGCACTGCCTTTCACTGACTCCTCCTCTGGCCCAGTTTCCCTACTTTTGTGCTCACAACAACCTCGCCCTGTCTCTTATAAAAATAGATTTTCCCACATGAACAGAATGGTGTCTGCCTCACTAAATGTGTTACATGTCTTTGACTTTTTTCCACACAGTCCTAAAAACAAACAAAAACAAAACATTTAGGCATCATTTTATAAGTTTGATATAATCTTCTTAAGTTCTGCACATTGTACAGCCAACTGTTACTTTGACACTTTTAGATTTTCCCAGACGTATGAAAAATTTGCAATAATATAAAAATGTGTTTGAAATTGAGTTGCCATTAGTCGTTCTCTTCTTTCTTTGGAGCAGGTCAGAGCTCTGACTGATGCTTCACACCTGCCTGGACAGCCAGACTTGTAGGAGACCTATGTTTTTATTTATTACTCTGCTTTTCTCTTAGGCTCTGCCTCTGTGGAAAAGAAAGAGAGGTGAAATGTGTCAGTCTGCTATTGGCTCAGTGCTCTCTCCAGAAAAAAACAAAACAAAACATCACTTTCACTGTGTCAAAATGGGAAGAATTAGGTAATGCTGTTTTACATTTGTAAATAACTCTTCTGTGGCTAGTAGGCAACTGGCTAGAAATAAAAGTACTGATAACAAGAGTAAACATCAACAACAGCCCATCACGTCCCCTGTCACCGCTGTCACCCATGGTGTCCCCAAGGCTCAGTGGTGGGTCCCCTTCCTATTAATAATTGTGACAGCACTACACTCACAGTATTCCACACTTTTCTGTGATGCCCATGATACAGATTCAAATGATATGTCTTGAGTTTCAAGTAGAAACTTGTTCTGTCATATGGTTGCTGTGAAAGGTGTTGACCTCAGTGTGGTTAGAAGGTTGTAGGATCCCAGTAAGTAATCTTGGTCCACTATTTAGTGTATGGCGTTCGTCACTTGATTGTTCCCAGCTAAAGGCCTCCCCCAGTCCTGCTGCAGGACCAGCCTGGGACAGCTGCCTGTGAACAGGTGTCCACAGAAAGTCCTCTAGCTTCAGTCTGTGATTATCCAGACTGCAGCCCTCCACACACACACGTCCTGCGTTAGCTGGCCATAGAGCAGGACTTTGAGTTTTGCTCTTAAGAAGATTACTGCTGCCCTGGAACTACTAGGGCTGAAAGTAGTTAATCATTTACTCTGAACTAATTGATTTTTAAAATGATCACAACCAACTAATTTAATAAGCATATAATTAGACTATACAAAGACAAAACTTGTATCTACTGAGAGGATGAGGTTTTGTGAATCATACAGAGCAGTAAATACAAAAAATATAGTACTGTCTCTGGGATGTCCTCAAGCAGCATTACTTTATCTTTTTTTTTTTTACCTCAGACCTTTAAGAGAGCTAGTTACGTTTTGTGCTGTTCTTTAGATGCAAAATATCAGCCTGTGTTGGAGATTTCAGGCCAATAGCCGATACACCAAAAAACATTGACCTGATATATTGGGAAATCGAAATTCAATGAATTAATGAATTGAAAGAATAATGACTAGTGTCATTATTCTTTCACTCCTGTGTCCATTGCACACAGGAGTGAATGGATGATTGCGTCTTTGATGTCAAGTACTTGATTGCACTGCTCAGTGGGGGTAGAAAAAAAGAAGCTGCTGTTGCTTCTGAAAATTCACACTTCACTGTGTTAAATTCACTTTTGACTCAATAATAGAACGTCAGAAGGCTGTAGGAGTGTGGTTAAAGTGTTTCCATTTAAACACAGAGCTGCATTAAACAGAGAAGCATTGAATATCATCTCAGGGATCAAATCACAATTTTGAATCGTATATCTTTTATAATTAAAGATTAGATTTTTTTTTAGGGGAAAGTGTTTTTGTTTGTTTGAATGAATTTGTTTTGCCAAAGTGTTGTGGGTTTAATGTGCCCTTGTTCTGTTGAGGGAGCAGTGCTTTGACTGTTCTGTCAGTTGTGCTACTTGTCCCGGTTGTGAAGGTGGGAATGTTATGCTCCAGTATAGTGGTGTCTGCTGGACAAGGCAAATGTACAATATCTAGTATAGTGTCTATTTTTAAAACTCCTTTTCAAATGACTGAAAATTTAGAGCCCGTTTTTAAAGGAGGTATTTTTAGAGCTTTTAACCATGTTATAATTGTTTCCCTTCTCGTTTATCCTTGTTGTGAGTGATTTATGCATATTTGAGTGATTTTTATTCTACTGCAAGACAATCAACCCCATTTTCACCACCACCAGAACATGCCCACTGCTCTGTACTGACTTCATTCTCCAATTGAATTTTCTCTATCAGTGATACACGTAGAATTTGTCAATATTGTGTATCCATTTTAAGTGGCACAAATGGAAAAAAAATTGATTTTTCTTTTTTTTTTCATTTATGCCAAGTGATGTTATACATAATAATTATATAGCAAACAAAGCACAGTATCTTCTTTAAATTATATTATATATAGAGTATATGGAGTATACGTTATCATGAACCCAGACTGAGCCTGGACAGGGCACGATGGTCTTTCGGTCCAGTAACCCTTCAACAGACAATGGACTGAAGTTGAACTGTCCCTGAATAAACTGCTCATATTTGTGCAGACTTTGCAGACTGCAGCTTGCTTCTGTCCATTATCTCTTTACATGATTCACTTGTTGCTGTTTGGCCCCCCTTTGTCAGTTTGGAGGCCTTTCACAATATTGGAATCAGAACAGCCAAGCCTGCTGCTCTTGTGTTGTTGTTTATAGTTTCCACCTCATTAGCCTGTAATGAATGATACAAGCTGATTTATTTATGTGAAAACATTTAGCATTTAGAGATGGGGACAGTATTGCTTTTATCGATCCTACACAAGCATTAGTCCTGTGTGTACATGTACTGACAGTACTGACAGTTTATGTCACAACACTGTTTATGTCCCACTTGCAGTTGACAGGTGTGTGTGTTTTTAATACTAAATTTGATTTATTTAATAGGATGAATGGGAATGTATAGTTTACATCTCAGAAGTTTGCATTTTTGGGGGACTGAGGTAAAAAATAAACCAGATACAGTGATTTAAAAAGTGAGTCAGGACATGAGCTAGCGACCCTAGGATTCAAAGGTTACCACGGACATTGATTATGACATGTATCTGCAAAATCATAATCATTATTGTATTGTGAGCCATGAAGCCTGAACTGGACAAAGTTGTGGCAGAAAGGCTAAACTCTGAATAACACTAAATCACAAACATATGGCCATGTGGCTTTAGGACCTGATGAGGCTTATTTGTGTCTGGACAAATCTGCAGCATTGGCTTCACTCCACAAGAATGAAGATGCTCACTGTAATTTCAAGTGAAAATATTTCACCTGGTATACCTCTATAACATGGCATTTTTAGTATGTTGTAAGTGGTATATTTTTGATACAGATTACCTATTTGGCTTAAAGCCAGCTTGGTCAGTGGTGTGTGCCCAAAAGCAATAATGTATTTATGCTCTTTATTAAAGATTGAACATTATGTAACATTGTGTGATTTGCACTGTCCTGGCAAATCCATCTTTAACATCTTAATCCACGCATTCTTGTGTTTTGGTTTGACTTCAACTCATTCACGCACTCACTGTTGTATTCTTCAGTGAAATTTTGATTCACATTGATGGAGAAAGTACTGAGTATAAACCCATTTCAGCTGTCTCACCATCTCATTTTCCAGAGATGGGCCATCTCAAGGACCATGACCAGGCATTTCATGACCCATGTTTGTAGGATGCTGTATAACGTTCAAAAGACAATGTCCACAGGCAGTAGGGATGATCCAATATGGAGTTTGTGAGACAATATTGTATCTGGTATTTGGCTTGCTGCTGGTGCCAATAACTAATATTTAGTTTTAAAATCATTAGTGAGGTCCACAGATGTATCATAAGCTGTAGTAAAGATCACAAATATCACAAATTAACTTTTCACTTTTGTAAAAATAAAATATATTTATCTGGGACATAAAATAATTTGTGACATGTTTGTGTAAACATACAGCTATATTTTTAGTTTTATTTTTTGCTATTCTATTCTGTTTGTACTTTGGTCTCTTCAACAAAAGACATTTGATGCACTGAGGACAAACTGAGAATGGCGCATGGACGCACACAGACTGGGGCCGATATTTGCTGATGGGGATATTGGGACCGATATATATCGGCCATTCCTAATAGACAGCAAATTATTCTATTAATGTTGATATTTTTGGTGTTTGGATATCATCTCATTTCCCTACCTATTGTATTTGTGTGCAGGCCCTGGACGTTGACCGCAGTGTGTTGTACAAAATGAAAAAGTCTGTGAAGGCCATCTACACATCTGGACTGGGTGAGTGTGTCTGGAACTGGGATCTTGTACTATCCAACTGGATTAGACAGTGAAGTAACTTCAGGGTTAACTCTGGTTTGTTGATACTATGAAGCTGGATCACTGTTTGCCAGAGTAGATGGTAGAATGCCTTGAATACTTAACGTGCAGAGAAGCTAGTTCTGTTCCACATATGTTCTGCCAGCTTTTTAGTACTGTGGCCCTTTGCACACATTATACTATATCTAATAGTTGGTATATACATTTGAATCAAAATGTTAAATGCAGACAAGAGGGCAGTTGTCTTTAGCTCTCTTTGCCTACCCCATATACTACAGTTTGGGAACCTCTGTACTATAGTACAATAAATACTACAGATACTGTCTACTTTTTGCCATGGCTATTTTCTTAAAAGGACCCTCAGAGTCGGCCATAATGATGTCATTTGTGATGTATGTTGTAACTGGCTCTGGTTAGTTGGTTCTTTGAGCTCTAAAGCGGAGGTGGACCCGGTCGCATAGTCTCTATTCAGTAGTATACATGCTGTCCTGCTGGGGCCGTGCACAGTCTGAATAATGTGCTGAGGACAGAGGGACAGCTGTGGAGCCTGGACCCCCAGGAGCCGCTGGGAGGGGCTGGGTTTGTGTGTGGTTGCTCAGGCATGGCGGGTCCTTCACGCTTTTACATACTTATCAACATAAACACGTGTCTTTGTGTAGGCTCCGCACCACAGCATGTTGCGAGTGCAGCTGCACTTGTGGACAAACAAAACCCACATCTCCATTGTGCAGCTTGGGATGTGCCTCTGATGTTCCAGCTAGCACTATCGGTAACTACTGAAGTGAGCTGAAAAGAACACACACAAGGAACTGCACTGACTTGGCACATTTATTTTCATGTAAGGTACTACAGTGCCATAAACGTCTGCTGAGGTCAAGCAAGGACAGGGACCCTGGTCTCTGGAAAACCTTTTAGACTTTTAGATCCTCAGGTGTATTTGAAACTTCTGTTCAGACTTATGATAATTATACATTTTAACTACAAATGACAAATAAACTAACCTAACGTGAATGCTGAGAGGAAACATGACACTTCCTTTTGTATTTTTGACCTTTTTTACCTTCTGTCTTTTGACTGTTCTAATGTTAAAGCTCCTGGACCCTGACCGGAGGCTCCAGCCACAGGTCTCCGGGTTTGGATTCATCTCCACAGTCCATGGTTGTCATAGTGACAGCTCCAGCCCCATAGTTAGGGTCACCATGGCAGCATGTCCCTGCGCTTCTCCCCGGCTTTGTAGTGTCCCATGTGTGGAGGTGTAAGCAGGTCTAACAGAGGAGAGATACCCACTCTGAATTGTAATATGGGTTCATTTGCATGGTAAAATGAGATCTGTGCCAGGTATTGGTTAAGGCATGGCTTATCCTCTCTCTCTATCCACTGAAACACAAGCAAGAGACTCTCCGTATCTTATTTATTTCATTCTTTTTGACTTTTACCGTGTAAACCCAAGCATCCTTAAACACAACTGAATAATGTTTTTTCAAATATGTTTTTTTATCTGGACTGTCAAGCTAATGTTGTTAAATTTTTAGCTCATGTGGAGAACGAGGAGCAGTACACTCAGGCCCTGGAGAAGTTTGGAGAAAACTGCGTTTACCGAGAAGATCCCGACCTTGGCTCGGCCTTCCTCAAGTTCTCAGTCTTCACTAAGGAGCTCACAGCCCTCTTCAAAAACCTGGTGCGTTTACTGTCCCACAGTTGGAACGGTAATAATTTCAGAGACAAAATGCATTAAAAGTGACTTTTCTACTGCAGTTTTCAATAATGCCTCTCAACTCTTAAGGGGATATATATAGATTATATTCTATTCACAGATTATATCCTGGGTAGATGTGCACGGCTGAGAGAGTGCCACCTACATTTTGTTTTGTATGTTAATGCATGAATGTCTGGCAGTGACCGTGTTCTACACATCTCTGCCTCATCTGACCCTATGTACCCTGAATATGTTTGTGTCAGATTGAGAGGGGATGTAGTGACATACTTGGTAGACTTCGTGCTAACTGCAGCATTTCCTCTTGTTTTGTTTCAGTTTCAGAACATGAACAACATCATCACCTTTCCTCTGGACAGCCTTCTCAAGGGAGATCTAAAGGGAGTCAAAGGGGTAAGCTATGACCACTCAACTGTTCAGTGTCTCTGGCTTCATAGGGCAATGGCCAAAATTCTACAATCCCAATATGACGATAGCTGGATGTGCATTCTGTGTGGTCAGTCGCTCTCTGTGCCCAGCCAAGCCCTGTATTTTTAAGCCTCAGTACTGTTTTTTGAGCTGACATTTCCTTCCTTGCAGCCTTGTTTTTATGACCTCTCTTCGACCTTCCCTCAGAGCTGCTTCCTCTCTGCTTTTCCTTATTTTGGGACAAAGTGGTCTCTTTTTGCTTTTCTTTCAGAACCAATGGATTTAGAATTTTGTGTAATTTTTGGCGCCAAACACTGTGGTATAACATGTTTCCACATGTGGCTCTGTTGAGCAGTGATAGTACAGTTGTGAGCCGTAGCCAACTGGCTGAGGGCCTTTAGTCATTTAGTCGATTGATAGTGTCTTGGTTGGCCAACATTTGTATTAGTCGACTAATTATTTTATTTAGAAGGATTTGTATGGGACAACAGCAGAAATGAGTCAGTAAGTTAGCTGGAGATTTGGTATTTTTTGGTATTTATATGTAAAAGACAAATTAAACTCATGATTCTCAAGTTTAATCTATCTTTATGTAATTACAAGCCTACAACTACATGGCAATGTGATGTGACTCTTCTCATGTACATTATAAATTACCTAAATATGGTGTAACATAAGTCATGTTAATGTCTGCGTTTTCATTATTATTTGGTTGTTTAGTTAGTTGTTTTTTTAATTAACATTTTTGTTATTTATCTGCAGGACTTGAAAAAGCCATTTGATAAAGCATGGAAGGACTATGAAACAAAAGTGTAAGAAATCTACCATAGCTGTGTATCCATATTAAAATTGCATTTTCATAAATTTATACTTTTTGCAATGACACTTATCATGAACATACATTTGACATCGGCATATTCCTGCTTCGGTGTATTCCTTACACATCAACTGCACATAGATTAATATATTTGTGTTCTTTCTTGTCAGCACCAAGATTGAGAAGGAGAAGAAGGAGCATGCAAGGCAACACGGCATGATTCGTACTGAAATTAGCGGGGCTGAGATTGCAGAGGAGATGGAGAAAGAGAGAAGGTTTTTCCAGCTGCAGATGTGTGAGGTAAGTTTTGGACAAATATTAGAAAACAGTTGGACATGGAGTTAATGTAGTTTTTGTCCTTTTATGATTTCAGTTTCTTCTTAAAGTCAATGAGATCAAGATCAAGAAGGGAGTAGATCTTCTACAAAACCTTATTAAGTACTTCCACGCACAGTGCAAGTAAGGTTCTTCCTCATGTCAGTTCTTCCCGCTCACGCTGCTCACACAAGCACTTAACAAGTGAACGTACAGCACAGGCCTTTGAACTTCTTTAATTCACTTTTACTGTAAAATGAATACATGATACACTAACCAATCAACAAGCCAAGAATTCACTTCTATTAGTCTGGCTGTGGCTCAGTGGTTAGAGTATTTAACCAACAACCCAACCCTTGGGTAAAATACCTCCTCTTGCCTCTGCAAATTGGCAGCCTTACTTCCTTCAGTTGATCCCAGGGCAGTTGTGGCTGCAAAGATCTTGTAAAGATTGTAAGACAGCAGACCCTCTATCAGAAAACTGACATGGTACATCTCTAACTGTAATGTATATATGCAAACACAGCACATCTGTGAAAAAACAAGTCATTTTTTTCCCTCTCAGTTTCTTTCAGGACGGTTTGAAAGCTGTGGACAACCTAAAACCCTCAATAGAGAAATTGGCTACAGATCTGCATACGGTGCACTTTTTTCTATGTAATAATAGATTGCGTCATCTTAGTTCTTCTGATCTGACACCAATCAATTGTGATTTTTCAGATAAAGCAGGTACAGGATGAGGAGAGGAAGCAGCTGACTCAACTACGAGATGTTTTGAAGACAGTTCTGCAGGTGGAGCAAAAGGAGGTAAAACAGTGCCACATTGACAGTCTGTCCAACTACATCATGTATGGTAGTTATGTTTTATGATAACTTTTTACTTGCACAACCATTGAGATGGAGACTCTGCTAAGGACAGTTTAAAGTTAAAATAGATTATTTACTTGTTGTGATGGGCTTCATCTAAATGTGTTTTTCCCTTCTGCTGCATCCAACACAAGTCTAGGAGAGTAAGTGACCTTTCTGTGCTTGGTTTTTCATTTAATGTTTCTCTTACTGTTTTATGTCACAGATTTATATTGTGGAATACTGATTTTAAAATGTTATTTATACAAAGTGTGATCTGGTCAGCCGAAACGTCTGCAAATCTTTTGTTGCCTGTTAGACACTCATTTTAACACATCAAAACATTCCTACGATAAGTTTATGTCACGCCTGAAATGTCTTTATATGCAATGCTATTAGAAATTTCTTTTGGCTGTCTTAGTTACAGAAACTGTGTGATCTCTATAGATATATTTATTTTGTGTGAGTCTGATTGGTCTTCCTAATCTGTGTGCCTCAGGATTCTCAGGTGCGGCCATCAACGACCTACAGCCTTCACCAGCCACAAGGAAACAAGGAGCATGGCACAGAGCGCAGCGGCTTTCTCTACAAAAAGAGTGACGGGTGAAATCTCAATTATGACTAAATGACATACTTTTGGTTTTCAAGGAATACTTCTTAAAATTACTACCTACACTTTTCTGTGGTTTGAGCTGTTTTAAAATGCACACGACCACACTGTATTGTACATATGCTAGCATATTGTACATATGCTAGTTTGAATGAACTAAATTTGATTACTTGCCTGCTCCTTACTTTTGCATTTTTGCTGCAGGTTGCGAAAAGTTTGGCAGAAGAGGAAGTGCACTGCGAAAAATGGATTCCTCACCATTTCACATGGCACTGTAAGCAAACTAAACTTTAGCTGGTCTGCAGTGGTTTTAGTGTACAGTACTGATACTATGGGCCTAAATGCAACTCTCCCATTCATGTTGATGTAACCGGATGAAAATGACGTTATTTTTAAAGATAAAGTTAGTCATTTGCATTAATTTGTCATTATTACCATGTGTATCTTTATATTCTGGTTATTCTCATGTCTGCTAAAAGAAACCATTCTTGGTCACTGAAATGTGTTTTTTTTTTTTCAGGCCAACAGACTGCCTGCAAAATTGAACCTGCTAACCTGCCAAGTGAAACACAACCCAGAGGAGAAGAAAAGCTTCGACCTCATCTCCCGTAAGATTATTATCCCTCCTTCACATCTCCTCTGATCACACACAGCAGCACTCAGTGCTCAATAGTTAAACTGTTCACTATAGTCTGAGCCGACTAAGCAGCTGAGAGCAACCCAGGAAAGTAACTACATCATCAGCATGATGCAGTCATAACATCATTATGATGACATAAGAAAGAGTGTATAATTCTCAAACAATAATTTCTCATAACTATGTGTGTAGAGCACCTTTAGCATAACTCTCTTTTCATAAATGCTGTTCTGTCTGTGTAATTGTTTCAGATGACAGAACGTATCACTTTCAGGCAGAGGATGACCAGGACTGTCAGATGTAAGTACTCTGATATAAGCACATACTTGTGCCTCACACACGGTCCATCTCCTGCCCATTACAGAGCCATCATAGTATCAGCTTACTCCTGCGCTACTCTTTTTTTATTCCTAACTGAGTTATCTTATCATTGTGTCGGCAGCTGGATCTCAGTGCTACAGAACAGTAAAGAGGAGGCTCTGAACCAGGCGTTTAAAGGGAACCAGCACATGGGCGAGAATAACATTGTACAGGAGCTAACCAGGGCCATACTTGGAGAGGTGAAGAGGATGAGTGGGAACGGCGAGTGTTGCGACTGTGGGGCTCCTGGTGAGTGCAGGCAACGCCCAGCATCACCTAAACTATTAGTTATGTGGTACTTATGTTATTGTTGAAGCTCCCACAATAGCTCAATACATCTTCAATAAAAGCTGGCAGCAATAAACTCTGTTCCTGTCTAACCCTCTTCTCTCCTGTCTCCCAGACCCCACATGGTTGTCCACAAACCTGGGAATCCTCACGTGCATTGAGTGTTCAGGAATCCACCGGGAGCTAGGGGTCCACTTTTCCAGGATCCAGTCTCTCACTCTTGATGTCCTCAGCACTTCAGAGCTTTTGGTATGTGGTGTTTCATCAGCAGGCCTTTATGTAACACAGTATAATGTATGAAATCACTACCACCTCATTTTGGTCAGATGAGAACTCCACTGACTGCAGCCCTCCTCTGACCACCTGTGGTTTTAGCTGATGACTGTAAAATACTGTTCTGATGTGTGTGTACTCTACAGCTGGCCAAGAATGTGGGGAATGCAAGCTTTAATGAAATCATGGAGGCAGGTTTAGCTACTCAAAGTGTGGTGAAACCCAACCCAGCGAGTGACATGTAAGTTATCTTCTATGCAATACAACATGAACTCGGTAATTTTTGTATTTTTATGTTATAGTTCCAGGACTGTAGAGGGGTGAGTGCTGTGGTAAAGCATAAATGTTACCAGGCAAATGGAATAAAAATAAATGTACAACTGTAAAAGTAATGGGCACTCCTAACCCTCCTGTGTCTCACCAGGCAGACCAGAAAAGACTTTATTGTGGCTAAATACACTGAGAAGCGTTTTGCAATACGGAAGTGTCCCGATGCAGTGTCCCGGTTGCAAGCGCTATGTGAGGCTGTGAAGTGTCGGGACATCTTTACCCTCCTTCAAGTGTACGCTGAGGGGGTGGACCTGATGGAGCCCATTCCTCTGGCCAATGAGCATGTCAGTGCCTGAAACATCATGTTTGATATTCAACCTGTTAAAAACTTGCTTACACTTCATTACTTCACCCAGGAACCAGGAGAGACAGCGCTACACCTGGCTGTGAGACTGGTTGACAGAACGTCCCTTCATATTGTGGATTTTCTCACACAGAACAGGTTAACTTTGAGTGCTATAATGAATCTTGTTGAACTGGCTGTGATGTGATAAATATCTATTAATCTTTTGTATGTGTGGCATGCTTACAGTCTGAACTTGGACAAGCAGACAACCAAAGGCAGCACAGCTCTGCATTACTGCTGTCTGACAGACAACAGCGAGTGTCTGAAACTGCTGCTGCGAGGGAAGGCCTCCATAGACATCGGTGAGAAAACACACATCATGCATTCTGTTATTCTGTTTTCCACTACACTCAGCCTCTGCTATTTGTCCTTAGTCATATGTCTTTTTCTGTACTTTTCTGTAATATAGTATATGGTTTTGTTCTGCAGCTAATGAGTCTGGTGAGACTCCTCTGGACATTGCTCGCAGACTCAAACACATCCAGTGTGAGGAACTGGTGAGTACCATATCACACATTAGGCTCTTCTCAGCGAGTAAACTCATCTGTCTGTTCTGCTGTCTGCCCGCATGTAGCTGAACCAGGCACTAGCGGGAAAGTTCCACTGTCATGTCCATGTGGAGTATGAGTGGTGTCTGCGCCATGACGACCTGGATGAAAGCGACGAGGACCTGGATGAGAAGGTGAGAGAGGGTAACCTGAATGTGTTAAGTCTGAGTAATTTCTTTGTTGTGATTTCTGTATTACCTGTGTGGAACAGCCCAGCCCGCTGCGCAGAGAGGAGCGCCCCCTTAGCTGTTATACCCCCTCCAGCAATCGCGATGGACTCAAGGACAAGCACAGAGCTTTCATGGTCAACAATGAGACCTACGGCACTATCCTGAGCTCTAACACTCAGCCCGGACTGCCCTGTACTGGGTCTGCCCCTCCACTGCCCCCAAGGAACCTGGGTATGCTAGTAAACTACACAATATTGTATACTAAACAGTATAAATGTATGCATTAAGACTCCACTTTTTTGTTTTTTAATGAGGGCACTATTTTGTTTCAAGATCAAAAAGCATAGTATGTGAATAGATTTCAAATGCTTGTATCTGCTTTCAGTTCAGTTGCCTAGTTTAGCAGGGACAGCTCAAACATCAACACCCAACTGGAAGCCCAGTACTTTAGATATGTGTGGGCGACAGAGGTCATCCTCAGACCCCCCCAACATGCACCCTCCTGCTCCCCCCTTCAGACTCGTCTCAGCTGGAGGTGAGGAAACCCTGTTTGTACTGCTGTATTATTCCAGCGTCCTATGTTATATATGAGTTTTGGTTTTCAGGACTGAATTCCTCTGTATTGAAGTCGAAATCGGGCTCTAGAGCAGCGCCCCCTCGATCGTCTGCTAGGTAAGTGTATTTACAGCGTCTTTTACATACCTGATGATGAATTTGTGTGCACACAGTGTGCCAGTTGTGTTCAGTTTGTCAAAATTTCATTGGTACTGGGATCTTTTTTGAAAAAAATTTTTTACTTTGGCGGAAAATATTTCAGGTTGCCTCAGAATTGTAAAGACAGTCAGGAGACTCTGGATGTCTAACACAGGAGACGTTTATTTACCACCAATAGTAGAGATGTGTAAATTCAATGTAAAATGATTTTTATTATCTAGCATTGGCCATGCTTCTTGAAATTGACCCCATTGTTTTTGTATGTTTTATTTTAGTGATGACTAATAGCAAAAGAGGAAGTTAAATCTGTCAACTGGACAAATCGTTGTAGGAGTGAAGATGTTTCCCTGCTCATCCAAGCCACTGCTTCAGTTGACAGATTTAACTTCGTCTTTTGCTATGGATCTGGACGACTGAGGGATTACACAGGGATTAGCGATGACTAAGATAATTGTACAGGAATATAACATATATGTTTTTTTCTGTTTTCAGATATGACAAAGGCTTCATCTGTGGAGCCCCTGCTCAAAGTGAATCTTCTGAAAGACTAGGTGAGTAAACTAAGCAACTAAATAATGGCTCATTCTGCCCACTGCACAGAATGTCTTCCTGTTTGACACAGAGAATGGGAAGTCTGTTTATTGTCAAACGTAATGTGATGTCACTGCCTCTTCCTGTTCCAGCAAAGGAAGTGCTTGGCTGCCCTCAGAACTCCAGTGGTCAGTCTCAGGGGCCGACACACAGAAAGGCCTACACCGTGAGTAACTGTGCAATACCCCTGTCCCATATTTTTTTCTACTGTGGTCTGGCTCTTTCCCAGCTCTGTCTATCAGAATGAATGCTTTCTTTAATTCTTCTTTCCTCTGCTTTAACCATCTGTTTTGTAAAGTAACCCTGTAGTTTTAATGTTAATGTCATGCATAGGATTGGCCCAAAAAGTGAAAGAGCTTAATCCTTGTTTTTTAGAAGCAGAGGCCAAAGAGAGTCAAAGCAATGTACAAGTGTGTCGCGGATAACCCAGATGAGCTGACCTTCTCTGAGGGTGAGGTGATTGTGGTGGATGGAGAGGAAGACCAGGAGTGGTGGGTCAGTATCTCTGCCATTTCTACATGTAATTTCACAGTGCAAAGAATAAATGTTGGTTAAGCATTAGTTAGTTGAGCTAAACCCAGGATATTCTGTATGACACATGGGGGCCGTGGTTAGATCACTGTAGCAACATATGTAGCAGAGTTAACATGATCATGGTTCATGAATATTTAAACATTAAACATACATAGGTGACATTAAAATTATAGTTATGGTTTTACTGTACTCTCTGAAAGAAATGTAATTGGTGTAAATATATAATCCCCTCGTAAATGGAATGACACACTTCAAGGGGATAACCAAAATACATAAATATAAAGGATACACATTTCTTGCACAAAACTCTTGGTTTTCAAGGTAGAATTTTCTGATTCCAGGTTTAAACAACAACATTGTGAGATTTGAATGTTGGAGAGGTAATTGTTTTTCAAATCGATCTCATAGTATCCCAGTGGTTGTGATAGTGGAGTTTTACCTTATTCTAATTTAGCCAACCCAGTGAGTAAATGTATTGCAACCCAATTATATGAGATACAGAGGTCATTGAGTAGCTGGATTAGATCTATATTATCCATCTTAGTTTGAAGCTTCAGTAGAATATTGTCTTGCACTGTTGGCTTATCTTGGTCTTTTAAGTTTTGTTGTTTTCACAGCTCGGACACATTGAGGGTGACCCCACGAGGAGAGGGGCCTTCCCGGTCACCTTTGTGCACTACATTGCTGAATGAAAGGGGCAATCGTGTTATGTTGCTGATCCATAGGGCGAATGGCATCTCCAGTGTCACTAGCACTTCCTGAACTAACACTAAAAGACTGTTTTAAGTCCTCTCACAATGAAAACAATTCAGATTTGTTTTGTAGCTGATTGTTCTGTCATTAGAGAGAATATCCAGCCCTTTCGCTCTTGCTATTGACTCAGTACAGGTCGGCTGGTGTAGAGGCCGTAACACATGATTCTTAAAACTGGGACCCAGTGAAGCAGAGCATTCCATAACAAAATGAAAGATAATATAAGTTAACTCACTGGACACTGATTTTTTTTTCTGATGTAAAAAGAGTTGTTTATATTTGAATGTAATGTAATAGTGAATGTGCTGGGGTGAAGCAGAATTGTAGCTTATCTTCTGTTAAACCTGTGCCTAAGTAGAAAAAGAGGGAAATAAACAAATCGTTAATATTCTGTCTGAGGTCTAGTTTGTTATAGATGTTTAAATGGAAGGCAATTATTTAACGAATTATCAGCACAGACTACTTATATTTGTACTCCCTCTACTGGTGAATAGTGATACATCAGATCATGTCATGTTAAACAATGAGATGCATAACTGGTAGCAATGTCATTTTAATGAGCATGTACAAAATCACTGTACCATATGCATGAACATAAAGTATATTAAGACTCGCTTAGATTAAGAAATGAAGTTGGAAGTACCATGTACGTTAGGTATATTACGTACCACCTAAATTATTTGAAATAAACCCACAAAACATTGTTGGTTAAAAATGAGTATGAGTTAAAAAAAATGCTAAAACAGGCATTATACAGATATTGCACATGAACTTAAGCACATAAAGATTAAAAACTAAAGGTAGCACATAAAAAAGGCATGGCCTATTTGGCCTTTCAGGTAAAAGTAAAACTTAAAATAGTCTGTTCATTTCCAATAAAAGAACAAACTGTAATGAAAAAAATGTAAAAAAAAAAAAAAAAAGAAAATGTAATGAAAACAAAAGTATGAGGGTTGAGTCCTGTGTACCAATAGAGACATTACAACACTGCAGCAAATAACTCACATTTATGCCTGTGCATATGTGCTCTTTTTGTACCAAATGCGTGAATATAATTTATAAATATACAGTACATTTTGAGGTACAAAAATATTATTCATTGTCTTTATAGGAGAATCTTGCATATTTCACAAGCAAAGGCACTAGTTGTTTGGAGTTCTACTTGCTGGTTAGGACTTCTCAGATGCCAGAGCACAGTCAAATGCTGTCGACAGTACCTTACAGATGGCCTGAGCCTGCTCCTGTAAATAACAGCAGGAGAAGGGTTAATACAGTGTCTGGAAGCTTAGAGCAGGCTTGAGTGCAGACTTACCGAGCTGTTACACTGGTACACCCAGATGCTGCACTCTTCTTGGTTCAAGTCTGTGGTTTTAAGAGCCAGAAGATTCTTTCCTGCACCGAGGCCATCATCGTAACACAACATTCGGACAATTAGGTACAAGGGGTGACGATGCAAGACATCCTGCACAAAAGAGCCCAAAAGCTATAACCTTTTTCAGAAAGAGCTTCATCCAACACAAACATTCAGCAGAAATGGAAGTCCAAATCAATTATGGTTTTGATGATATTTTATATTACATTTTTTTAACACTCACACACTGGTCAATTGAGGCCACTTTGATTCCATGCTTGGACACAACCAGAATTATCTCTTCCTCTGCAGGCACGAAAGGCAGCTTTCCATCTTGCTGTAGAAGGAGCAAAGTCATATTTTTGTTGAGAAAATGAACGCCATAGCATATCAAGTTACATTAAAAGTTTTCAAATAGTGCAAATGGTCAGCCACCCCACTGACTGCCATCCAGTTTCTGCCAGGACTAGCATATGAAGCACAGATATCACCTGGGCTGTGTCAATGTAGTTGATGAGGTCCAGTGGCTCCTGAAGAGTCCTGCTCACGTCAAACTGCATCTTCTCTAAGGCTCCCACATACTTCACCCTGAACTCTGCACATGCCTCAGAGCTGTTCCCTGCACACCAATAGCACTGACATCACTAACACAACATGTATTCTTTATTAACCTACTGAAAAGCCTAAAATTACTAAATGTCATTGAAACAAGACATGACAGTGGCGCACCTGAGCTCTTGGCTGAATCTGTGTCGAGGCTGGCAACAGTGCTGGACCTGGACAGCCCTCCTAGACTGGACTCCACAGACTGGGGAACACAGAGGAGACTTAGAGCTCTATCCAAACATCACCTGTGTGCATCTGTGAGCTGGGCCTTTACTTTGCTCTTGGTGCTGATCTCACTGCTCTGGGAGCTGCTGCTGCTGTGACGCTTCTTTACTTTCCGGAACATTCTTCACCATGACGCATCTACACTTGAGCCCTCAAACTGAATAACAAAGGGACATTTTCAGAACAAATGTGGGGGAAAAACTGCACAGTGATCATCTGACTCAGGGTGACCATCACTGTTCATACAGGCTCATCGATTTCACAGGTAACTACCAGAGTATTTTTGTATTTACTTGCTACTCCTTAAAAAAGGGTAGCAAGTAAATATAAAAAATACTCTTGGAGGTAGTTAAATGTCAAATACTATCCACTGTTGCACCACATCACATCTATGCTCTGTTAGTAGTAGTAATAAAACATTTATAACTCCTTGGCCTATTAGGTGCTCATCACATAATTTATTGAAGACAGGTTTGGCAAAGTTACACAGCCTTATACATTTTATGCATCCACTGTTGCATTGTGTAAATTTGAGTGTCTATATAAGTTTGCATCATACTAATTCAAACCAAATGCCAAGACTTTATGAAAACAGAAGCAGAATATTCATGAAGGCTGTAAAACCGTCGCCAACCTGGATCACAGCTATTCGCACCGATGCCTCTTTCGTATGACCCTTCGGCCCCAGATCTTACTTTTCATCCAAAAGTTTCTTGTTTACTTGACTTTGAGTGAAACGACTCGCCATCATTGAGCTTTAACGTATAGCCTCCACCCAAGGTCCTTAAAGGGAACGCAGCAAAGTACTTCGTCAATGAAGTTATTTCTTCATACAGTCACTAAATACGCATTTTTGACCCTTAAGACGTCACGAAGTTCTCAAATCCAATCAGTTTAACCAGAAGAAAAAAATATCAATTCACAAGCCCAATACAATACGAGAATGTGTCCGGCTTGTCGCTCGCGGGTGTCACTGGGAACTAATGTGATGGTAGCTTCTGTTTCTCTCCGGATGTATTTTGGTTCCGTGGCGGAAGTGCTCAATTTGAGACAGGCCCTCCCAGAATCTGAGGCCGTCCCACTCATTCAAACATGAGCTGGAGCATGTATCTATCTCATGGAGAGGTTATCATAGTATAATAATACATCGATAAGGCTGTATTTATGCACACATAATCATTCATGATGGCTGCACGACGCAAAGTCGACGTTATTGTTCCTGCCGAGGAAAGTGACCAGCTGCATATTCGACCACTGTAAGCTCTTTTTTGTCGTGTTTTGAAATGTGGATACTTTAGTATTTGCATACTAAAGTTTTGGGTTTTGTTTTTTTCTATATCCAATAGTGGCGCTGGGCAGGAGGTTGGCAGGTCTTGTATAATTCTGGAGTTTAAAGGAAGAAAAATAATGGTACAGTATTATGCAGTGCAATCAATTTCACTCTTATTATCTCTGAATTGCAAGCAACCATTTAGGCCACAGATGTGTGTGTTGCATTTTGTGTTTTTACTATAATTTGGGTAATATCTATATTGATGCATATGTATTTTAGATATTGGTATCGAAATAAGATAATAAAATAAAGTACATAAGGTTCATACATTGCATGACATTGTCAATTCAACTGACTAATGTTAAGTGTGTGTTTTCAGCTGGACTGTGGGATTCATCCTGGTTTGGAGGGAATGGATGCCCTTCCTTACATTGATTTGATAGACCCAGCAGAGATAGACCTGCTATTAATCAGTCAGTAAGTTCTTTGTTCACTTCTCTGTCCCTGCATCAATGTCACAAGATGCAGTCAATCAGACTTTTAACACATTCATTTGGCAGTTTCCACTTGGACCACTGTGGAGCTCTGCCCTGGTTCCTCCAGAAGACCAGTTTTAAAGGCCGAACCTTCATGACTCATGCTACTAAAGCCATATACCGCTGGCTGTTGTCAGATTACGTCAAAGTCAGGTTAGAATCATGTATTTAACTCAAATCTGTTCCATTCAGTAATTCAAACTTTTATAATCTTTTAGTAACATTTCGGCTGATGACATGCTGTACACGGAGACGGATTTGGAGGAGAGTATGGACAAAATTGAGACAATCAACTTCCATGAGGTCAAGGAGGTGGCAGGAATTAAGTTCTGGTGTTACCATGCAGGTCATGTGTTAGGAGCAGCCATGTTCATGATCGAGATCGCAGGAGTCAAGGTGACAACAACAGTTTTATTTAGCTAATTTCAAAAACAGCAAGGTGTTAAAATAGCTCATAGCCTGGACTGTGTTTGGCATAATTAGTACAGAAAGTCATAATGTCATATGATTATTGATACATTTTCTTTTTTCCCTCTCAAAGTTGCTGTACACTGGAGATTTCTCTCGCCAAGAAGATAGACATCTAATGGCTGCCGAAATTCCCAGTGTCAAGCCTGACATCCTCATTATAGTAAGTTAACCTTTACTTTATTAACCACAAAAACAACATCTCATTTCCACGTGGTCAATTTCAGGAGTCCACTTATGGCACACACATTCATGAGAAAAGAGAAGAGCGAGAGGCACGCTTCTGTAACACTGTCCATGACATCGTGAATCGGGAGGGCCGTTGTCTCATCCCAGTCTTCGCTTTAGGACGGGCCCAGGAGCTGCTGCTTATTCTTGGTTAGAAGGACCCCCCATATTCATGCAAGAAAGTGCGGTTTTACAGCTAATGTATACCTGTGTAGATGAGTACTGGCAGAACCACCCTGAGCTTCACGACATCCCCATCTACTATGCCTCTTCTCTGGCCAAGAAGTGCATGGCCGTGTACCAGACCTACGTCAATGCAATGAACGACAAGATCCGCAAAGCTATTAACATCAACAACCCTTTTGTTTTCAAACACATCAGCAACCTCAAAGTACGTGGGTCTTTTTGTCCACTCTGTGTTAGATTTTGTGCAGAACTTCCATTTTGTGTTTTCTGCAGAGCATGGACCATTTTGACGACATTGGGCCCAGCGTGGTGATGGCATCTCCAGGAATGATGCAAAGTGGATTGTCCCGAGAGCTGTTTGAGAGCTGGTGCACAGACAAAAGAAATGGAGTTATCATCGCAGGTTACTGTGTTGAGGGCACACTCGCCAAGGTCAGCTCACAGCCTACTTTTCACTGCAAATAGTACATGTCTGATTTTTCTGTGTTAAATGGTGATCATTAAAAGTATGTATGCTCAGGTAATTAATATTGATAGCCATTTGTATTTGTGTTTAATTAGGCCAATTCAAACTGGAAATTGAAGAAAAAAATCATTTGAAGACAGAAAATTGTGATATATTTTTGTAATTTCATCCAGCCCTACAGTGTACAATATAATTAAGAAAAGAGGCAATTAAATGCCTCCTTAATGCCAGTACTGTGTGTGCAGCACATCATGTCGGAGCCAGAGGAGATCACAACCATGTCGGGACAAAAGCTGCAGCTGAAGATGTCTGTGGACTACATCTCCTTTTCTGCCCATACAGACTACCAGCAGACCAGCGAGTTCATCAGAGCTCTCAAACCTCCACATGTGGTAAGAGCTGCCCTGGATCACTCAGGTTTGTGTAGTGGAACCAAAATTACCCCACCACCCGCTCCCATGTTTTAGATTCTGGTGCACGGGGAACAGAATGAGATGGCTCGACTGAAGGCGGCTCTAATCAGAGAATATGAAGATAATGACCTAGTGCATATTGAGGTCCACAACCCCCGCAACACAGAGGCCGTCACACTCAACTTCAGGGGAGAGAAATTAGCCAAGGTCATTCTCACCTGTAGTTTTTTATGTTATGGAAATTTTGGAAAAGTTCTCTGCAAGTTTAATAAAACATATTTTGAGTGAGTCTAGATGTCTGAGCCCTTTCATCTCTTTGTGCTTGAAGGTGATGGGCTGTTTGGCGGATCAGAAGTGTGTGCAGGGACAGAGAGTTGCAGGGATCCTGGTGAAGAAGAACTTCAATTACCACATCCTGAACCCCTGTGACCTGTCCAGTGAGTGCCTTCCTCCTCGTCAGCTCCTCCTGTCATCTCAGGCTTGAAATGTTTGCTCAACTGTTTGTGTTTACAGCTTATACAGAGCTTACAGTGAGCACAGTGAAGCAGAGCCAGGCGATCCCCTTCACTGGTCCATACTCGCTGCTCGTGTGTCACCTCCGGAACCTCACTGGTACTGCTCATGTATGGTCCTCTGATCTTGTTCAGCAGAGACACTGTTGTTTTGACTCTCTTCTTGTTTGTGTTAGGGGATGTGGAAGAGCTGGAGGGGACAGAGAAGAACACTCTGAAAATCTTCAAAAGCATCACTTTGGTTCATGAAGTGGGAATGGTCTTGCTTGAGGTTAGTCTCTATTTCTGCAAAACTGCAAATTACATCAAAATAGTAAATAACCCAATGGTATTTGGATGTTTTTAGTGGATAGCAAACCCTCTGAATGACATGTATGCTGACGTGGTCACAACAGTGGTGCTGGAGGTCCAGTCTAATCCAAAGGCTCAAAAGGGTTTGTCTGACGACCATCTAAATGAAAATCTGTGACGATAGTATTTGTGTATTTTTTTATCACTATTATTATTATTTTTTTAATTATTTAATGGAAATTATCCGATTTTCTGATTTGTTCAATGATCAGTAATGGAAACCCAGAGTAACATTATGGACATGGATTTGTTCCAGGCTAGACTCGAAGTCATGCTGCAGTAAGTGCGTCACTGTGACTCATATTTAAATCCGTGCCTCGACTTCACTTTCACTTTTGTTTCTTTGCTCTGTTCAGGGACATGTTTGGAGAGCAATGTGTGACTTTCATTGATGGTAAAACTATTGCAGTGACAGTCGACAGGAGGGTTGTCCACGTCTGTGTGGAGAGCAGGGTTAGACACAAATCCTACCATAGACACAGTCAATCATATATATCATATGTATGCACATATGTCTGATATATTTTATATCAGACCTATATAGTTTAACATATGTTTGTGTGTAGACGGTGGTGTGTGAGGACAATGGTTACGAAGATGACTCTTTAAGAGAAATGGTGGAGCTGGCCGTGCAGCGGCTTTATGATGCACTCAACCCTGTCATCTGAGGCCCCAACAGCCTACAATGTCATATATTTATTTATAGTGATTTTACACTGTCTTTGTAATTTGTCATTTTAATATTTCTACATGCAGACTAAATAGAATGTATTGTTTTCTTATCACCTCAGTCATCTCAGATGTGGGGGCTACGATTTCTTTAGACTGCAATCTTTGCTTAATCTGTATTCCTTTTTGTCATAGAAGCAGAATCTGTAAGCATGGATGACCAAACATTTATCTTAATCATGTTTAGTTACATTGTTGGATTTCTGTGATTTGACACAAGTAAATGTTTACAAATAAATGTTGGTAGAACACAGATGCAAACTTTCCATTGTTTTTATTTATTTGACAAAAAGAAATCACAAACCCATAGTCTAAATAAGTAATATTAAAACCATTTAATTTATGTGCCCACTCTCTGGATACTTTATTACATTGCTGCAATGCCTTTCAAATAAACAATCAACTTTATGAAAGTCGTAGAATACAGCAGTAGAGAGTGCCAGCAATGACAGTCATGTATGCCTGATGATTTTCCCAGCATCAATTCCAGCACTTTCTCAAAACAGCTGCTCTAGTGTTTGAATAGCACTTAAATACCAGTTCCACGAGTATTGCACAACGAAAATAGCACTGACAATGAAGCAGAAATGACAAAGTCGTCTTCATTTGCAGAAGATCTATTCAAGACATTTTAAAGCTTTTCATAATGTAATCATATTGCACTTTTCAACTCCGTTTGAGGCTTATGAAAATCCCGATGGCCATTGCCAGGAGCATCCCCACACCAAACCCCATCACTCGGTCCATTTTCTGTTCCGCGATGCTCTCTTCTCTCTTCTTCAGCATCTCCACTTTGCGCACGCGGACGTCCCGATCCCTCTGCAGCTGCTCGCCGTAGTGAGCTTTGAAAAACTTGTCAAAGTCAAACACCCGCGCGTTTTCCTCCTGGTCCATCATGGACTTTCTGGGATCGCTTTGCCGCCTGGTGGAGCTCGCTGTCGGAGTGTCTTTGGTTGAGGGTTTGGCAGAAGCTGTGAGGTCTGATGAGCTTAATAACCCGCGGTCGTACTTTTTGCGCAGAGCCTTGTTGCCAAGAACAGTATACGCCTCGTTTATCTCCGAAAAGCGCAGTGTAGCCTCCTCACTTCCCGCATTTCTGTCCGGGTGATAAGCGAACGACTGTTTGTAGTAGGCAGTTTTGATTTGGGCTTGAGTGGCATTTGCTGAAACTCCTAAAATATCGTAGTAGCCCGATTTGCTCTTGTACAGTGGCTCTTGGTAACTACCATTACCACTGTACGCCCTAACAAAAATTAAGTAATTTCTTGACCATGAGTTGTCTATAAATCTTCTCCCATAGTTCTGAATTCGCACAATGCGTTTCGATTTATAAAAGGTTGCTGACTCCTTTAGATAAGTGTCCTGGGTGGGAATAACGGCATTCACCCTTGCGCACAGAACCGATGTGGAAGAGTCCGACACACTGGGAGTTCCTTTACCGCTCGTGTTTACAGTGTTTTCCAGAAAAAAACCCGCCGATAAAGACGATACACGCCGTGTAGCCTTATACCACAGGGCCCCAGTATTTGGACTTGAAAAAAGATTCTGTTCTCGTCTAATGTCAGACCCTCTCCTTGTCAGACGCACTGGCCCCGCCGCCATGTTCACACAACATCAAAACAAGTCACCGGCTACGTCCAACTGACGCAGCGCCCCCTGGTGGACCGGAGCTGACCTCCTCAGCTCCCTAACCTCAATCAAACAAGATACTATTTCTTACCATAAACTACGGTTCATAAGGCTTAATAAATTCCAGTCTAGCTTCCATTCTAGCCTTAAAAAAAAAAAAAAAAATTGTATATTTTTTTTTACTTAACTTTTTCCGTTTTAAAAGGCTAAAATGTCACCACGCTTATAGGCCTATAGCCTTTAATCAAATTATATGGATAAGAAGAAAAAAACTGTAATAATTTAATTAAAACTAGATGTAATGATTTCATTATAAGCACGGCCTTTACTCTGATTTCTTTTACACTGAACCGGAAGTAGTTTTTAAAATGTCCAAGTGTAGAGCAGTCGTTTGGCCTAAAGTTATATTATTTGGAGATTCAATAACTCAGGTAGATTTGTTAAGCATTTGCTTAATTTAAAGTTCTACCTGTTCTTATAAATACTCTTTGATAACATGGAGTAATTATTGTACTGTTCGTGTTTCAGTTTTCTTTTCAGCCAAATGGATGGGGGGCAGAAATTGCAAACAAGTTGGCGCGGTAAGTCTGACTATGAAACACTCTTTTAATACAGCAGGTGCAACACTAACCCTAACCCTAAAATAAAATGCATGTTTCTCTCAGGAAGTGTGATGTAGTAAACCGAGGACTGTCCGGTTACAACTCCCGATGGGCCAAGATCCTTCTGCCTCGTTTCCTCGGACCTGAGGACTCGACTCAGAGCCGGATCGCAGCGGTCACGGTCTTCTTTGGGGCTAATGACGCTGCTCTGAAAGGTCAACATGAGAGGCGTGTAGCTGTGCCCACATGAGCACTCACTTTAGCAGGGCCTGTTATTTCTATAATTATTTCTGTGCGTTCTGTTCCTCTCCCATCAGATAAAAATCCACAGCAGCATGTACCACTTCAGGAATATTCTGAGAACTTAAAAGAATTGACCAAAATCTTAGGATCTGCAGGTGTGTCTACAGACAAAGTCATCTTCATCACTCCCCCTCCTATTCATGAGCCAGCCTGGGAAAAAGAGTGCATCATAAAAGGTTGACTCATTTTGTTGTGAGTAGACTATAGTGACTCAGCTATCAGAAGAATCTAAATTAAACAACACATTTGCTTCCAAAATTCTACTTTCAAACCTTTAGGGTGTGCACTGAACCGAACAAATTCAGTGACAGGCCAGTACGCCCAAGCTTGTGTGGAGGCTGGAGGTCAGTGCGGTGTGGACGTGTTGGACTTGTGGACTCTGATGCAGAAGGAAGGAGAGGTGTGCACCACATCACCACATTGGTTAAGTGGTTGTATGTATTTACTGTGATTCTGTTACCGCTTTCCTTCTTGACTTCAGGATTTCACTGAGTACTTGTGTGATGGGCTCCACCTCTCTCAAAAGGGAAACCAGTTTGTGAGTGAGCAGCTGTGGAGGCTACTGCAGAGGCGTGTGGAGGACCTCCCCTTCATCCTTCCTTACTGGGCAGATGTGGATGCTGCCAGCCCAGAGACCAGTTTGCTCTGTGACTGACACTGCAAGCACCACTATCAGACCTGGTAGTGCTTTGGTGCTACAGTATTTGTGCAGACAACGTTTAAATCAAGACCATGAAAATGTACAATAAACATTTAGTTTTTTTATGCAAGTTCTTCAATTACACATTTAAAATAATCAGAGATTACATGCCCCACAGGTACTAACTGTGACAGTTCTCAGTGAAAGCCATGGACGTCAATAGACCCTTTTTACTGGGCATAGATACAGGTTATAGGTTACAGTTATGTTAAAGTGATGCGCAGGTCGACTGTAACCTGCGGACGGGTCAGATAGCGCAATAAGAGGTCTACAGCGGGTGCGGGTGGGTTGTGTCCAAACGCCTATCCACTTTAATGTGGCTAGTCCGCACAATAAGCATCTCCTAATGATGTGGAGCCCTGTTTAATTAAATAAATTAGGGCTGTAGACGCTTGACTGCGTGTGTTTAGCGCAGAGGGTGACACTGTCCCTCAAGTGTAGTATGATTCACAGCTCTAAATGAAAAAAGCGAGAGAAGAGAAAGTCACTGAGCAGCCATAGTTTAAACCAGGGGTGTCAAACTCAAATTCACAGAGGCCAAAATTAAAAACTGGGACCAAGTCGCGGGCCAAACTAAATATTAATTTAAAAATGCCACAACCATATCTGCATGTTTTTCAGAAGGGGTGGATTAACTTTGAGTGAGGCGACAGGTAGCAAATACTAATAAGTGTCAACAGAAGTGTTGGGGGTCAGCGTCAACACATTTGCAAAGCATTCTGGGATTCGTAGTATCGTAGTAGTGGTGCATGCGCTATACTGGTGCCGCAGCCGGTGGGCCAGCTCTAATACATATTTGATATGGTCTCGTATCTCGTATATGGTCTAATAAATAAAATAAAAAATAAGGCAGTGTCTACAAGTAATCTGACCAGAACTGAAGAAGCAGCTTGGATGTATACATCTACTGCTTTCCTTCTTGACTTCAGGATTTCACAGAATACTTGTGTGATGGACTCCACCTCTCTCAGATGGGAAACCAGTAGTGAGTGAGCAGCTGTGGAGGCTACTGCAAAGGTGTGCGGAGCACCACCCTCAGACCTGGTAGTGCTTTGGTGATACAGTATATGTGCAGACACTGTCTAAATTAAGACATTAAAACTATATAATAAACATTTAGTTTATCCAAGTTCTTCAATTACATATTTAAAACAATTTGACATGGCCCACAGATACCAGCTGTAACAGTTCCAATCTCACAGTGAAAGCAGAATTATTCTGATCTAAACATTTAACATTATTCAAGGCTCAAGTGGTGAAATAAGTGCATTACTCTAAAATAAAGTTATAATAATAATACGTTTTATAGAAGGAATCTCATGTCTCAAAAGAACTTAAATAAGTAATATTGTTAACACTCACTAGATACATCACACAATTAGAAAAGGCACATTAAACACACTCACATACCATTACTGCTACAGATGATGATGTTCAGAAATGTGATGAGAATATTAACAGTGATGTGAATTAGACTATTGTTCCCACTGTAATCATTGTGAAATGCAGATAAAGAAGCTTGAGCAGCTATTAAAAACAAACTGTCCAGTGTTTAGAAAACAAACTTTTAGTCCAGTGACAAGCGACAAAGGTTAAAATGTCTGCATATATATGTATATGATGAAGGCTTTTAGCACTCTGTCTCTTTGGTGTCAATGCAGTCCTGCCTGTGTAGGCGGCGCCGCTCCCGGGCCGCTGGGTTCTCGTTCAGATCCTCGCAGGAGGATCTCATAGCCAACGAGGAGGCTCCTGCGGTTGTGAAAGCGCCGGGGGGCTCCTCTCCGAGGGGAGAGTCGCTGCTGTCCTCCTGGATTGTGGCCATCCGTGGGCCCCCGCCGCTGTCCGGGCTGAGGCTGGAGCTCTCCCCTGGAGCTGCGGGTCTGCTGGCCATGAGGGGCTGGTTCTGAGGGAACAGAGAAGAGGCCCCGGTCGGGTCTTCGGAGGAAAAGTGTGCTCGAGGAGGCTTGACGATGCGCACGGATGTAGATTCCAGATTGCCCAAGATTTCTTGGCTCTGCAATTAAAAACATTTATACTTGTGAACATCTAAAGAACAAGTATCTAGTACTACCACCGGAGATGAAGAGTGACTGATAATATGGTACCTGGGTGTGGATACACTAAACACTACTAGTTACTCTTTCTGTGCACCACTGTGCCTTTTGTGTCAGAATAATAGATCTGACAGTGCAGAGAGAAAACTAAGAATTTGATGACAGATCACTTGGAATGTTCCTTTATAATAGACCTGTGGTCTATTATGAAGAAAATTTACCAATAAGACTAAAAAAACTGACCACCTGAAGAACAGTGAGGCAAATAAGTATTTGAACACCCTGTGATTTTGCAAGTTCTCCCACTTAGAAATCATGGAGGGGTCTGAAATATTATTTTTAGGTGCATGTCCACTGTGAGAGACATGATCTAAAAAAAAATAAATCTGGAAATCATATTGTATGATTGTTAAAAATAATGTATTTGTATGTTACTGCTGCAAATAAGTATTTGAACACGTGTCTATCAGCTAGAATTCTGACCCTCAAAAGACCTGTTAGTCCACCTTTAAAAAGTCCACCTCCACTCCACTTATTATCCTAAATTAGAAGCACTTGTTTGAGGTGGTTAGCTGCATAAAGATGCCTGTCCACCCCATACAATCAGTAAGACTACAACTACTAACATGGCCAAGACCAAACAACTGTCAAAATGCACAAAATGACAAAATTGTAGACCTCTACAAGGCTGGAAAGGGCTACGGGGCAATTGCCAAACAGCTTGGTGAAAAAAGATCCACTGTTGGAGAAATTATTAGAAAATGGAAGAAGCCAAACATGACTGTCAATCTCCCTCGGACTGGGGCTCCATGCAAGATCTCACCTTGTGGGGTCTCAATGTCCCTAAGAAAGGTGAGGAATCAACTCAGAACTGCACGGGAGGAGCTGGTCAATGACCTGAAAAGAGCTGGGACCACCGTTTCCAAGGTTACTGTTAGTAATACGCTAAGACGTCATGGTTTAAAAATCATGCATGGCACGGAAGGTTGCCCTGCTTAAACCAGCACATGTCCAGGCCCGTCTTAAGTTTGCCAATGACCATTTGGATGATCCAGAGGAGTCATGGGAGAAAGTCATGTGGTCAGATGAGACCAAAATAGAACTTTTTGGTCTTAATTCCATTCGCCGTGTTTGGAGGAAGAAGAATGATGAGGACCATCCAAAGAACACCATCCCTACTGTGAAGCATGGAGGTGGTAGCATCATGCTTTGGGGGTGTTTTTCTGCACATGGGACAGGACGACTGCACTGTATTAAGGAGAGGATGACTGGGGCCATGTATTGTGAGATTTCGGGGAACAACCTCCTTCCCTCAGTTACAGCAGTGAAGATGGGTCATGGCTGGGTCTTCCAACATGACAATGACCCGAAGAACAGCCAGGATAACCAAGGAGTGGCTCCGTAAGGAGCATATCAAGATTCTGGAGTGGCCTAGCCAGTCTCCAGACCTAAACCCAATAGAAAATCTTTGGAGGGAGCTCAAACTCCGTGTTTCTCAGCGACAGCCCAGAAACCTGACTGATCTAGAGAAGATCTGTGTGGAGGAGTGGGCCAAAATCTGTCCTGCAGTGTGTGCAAACCTGGTGAAAAACTACAGGAAACGTTTGACTTCTGTAATTGCAAACAAAGGCTATTGTACCAAATATTAACATTGATTTTCTCAGGTGTTCAAATACTTATTTGTAGCAGTAACATACAAATACATTTTTTTTAATCATACAATGTGACATGCACCTAAGATGAACATTTCTAGACCCCTCCATGATTTCTAAGTGGGAGAACTTGCAAAATCACAGGGTGTTCAAATACTTACTTGCCTCACTGTGTGTGGCAGAGCAGTAATGCAAACTGAAAAGTTGACAGACAATGAGTGAGAGTGGGCACAAGACAACAGTGAGGTGCAGCGGCTCACTCTTCTGCACTGATCACACTTCACTGCTGCTGCTTCATTTAGTCTATTCTGTTCCTGGTGCCTCACCAAGGCTCAGAATAACTGTGCAGCCAACCAGAGCAGGCATCGCATTAAGCAGTGAGTGCAGAAATATTTAAATTCTGGGCCACAGACCATGCAGCGCCCTGGACTCATGGCAACACAAGCTACGTACACACACTCACCTACAGCTGGAGCACGACTACAAACCTCCACCATCCGCTGCAGTGTGTGAAGGAGGGGTCAAGGCAGAGAGCAGGTCAGTGTCCCAACCCAGCACTGACAAGCCCCGTCTATGCCCATGATCTAATCTCTGGGCTGATGAAAGCCAGGCCTGAGTCGTTCATAACCTGAGTTAAACTCCAGGACAGAAAAGCCAGGGGGAAAGCAGCAATTAACTAAACCAAACCTATATCCGGAGATGGAGTTCAATCAAACTAAGACAAAATTTAAAATAAACCCTTAATCGGCATCCGTAGTTCCTTGTGCATGTTAGTACTGTGGCATAGTCTTTTGAGCATGCGGTTTTAAAAATAATTTCTCTACTAATAAATATGCAGTGACTTCCGTTTGACTATGAGACTTCATTTGATGTTCTTTTATAGTTAATAATTCTTAAGTTAATAAGAATTGTCATGTTGCTCGGTGATTAAACATGCCATTTCCAGGAAGACACTCTGTTACTTAGGTTAGTGGGACAGACTCAAGTACATAGTTTATACAAAGAATGATGGGGTGAACTTACACTGGGAGGGTAGTAAAAGCACTTGGCGTTTTCCTCATACTGCTGGTCCAGTTTTTTATCCTGTAGAAAAGGACAGAATAATGAGTCAGAATGGTGCACATAGAGAATTAGAAGGGAACTGTGAAGACTGACGCTCACCACACAGTGCACCAGGATGCTCAGAGGGATCCAGAAGACCAAGGAAAACACTACCACTGACCCCACAATGTTATCGGCCAGAAACTTTCCTAGAGTCAAGCATAGCTCAAGGTTAAAACTAAAACCACCCACAGGCCTTTTTAAATACACTCACCAAATGTATTGATGTCGAGTTTGTCAATAAAATCCCACAGCCTCTCTATCACATCCTGGACCTGCTTCATGCATTTGCCCTTTGATCAAACAAAATAGTCTCTGTGATTGTGTTTGAATACACTGTTTAAATATGAGAGACATTGGAGACTTACTGCTTCATCGCAGAAGCCCACAGTGCAGGGCTTCCCTTTGCGGAGGAAGAGGAAGCTCCCATTGGCCTGGACAAAAGGAGAACAGGTCCCATCCTTCCTACAGCACACTTTACACGAGTGCTCCGTCTCTACATATAAAAGCCACAGTGCCAACATTACAGCTATATCATGGTAAAGGACATTATAAACTAAATCAATGCGTCTCATCACTGGGAATTAAGCCCATCTTTTTTTACAACCTATTCGATTTGTTGTGGTTAAAGAGTGGGTATTACACTTCTATGGGGTATTCATTGTTAACACATTTTCACCGTGTTACCTTTTATGGTTTTGAATGCTATACTTGCAGAAAACAAAGTATTAAAATGTTTCATTTTTGCCACTCTGAGTCTGTGCTTCCCTTGCTCTTCACATTAAGTCACTCCCCCTTCAGAGTGTTATCAAAACGTGCATCCCACTAACAGAACTACTACACATTGAATTATGTTTGTGAAGTTGTAGTGTATGGTTTTGTATCCTGCTTTGGTATGTTTATGAAAAATTGCCATGGGTGGCTATAGGACTGTGCGCTGAGCTATGGACAGAATCATATCGCCAACCCTAAAAGAGGGTTTGGGTAGTGCCTGAGAACAATTAAAATATTACTCAAAGATGCAGGGAACACTTCAGGCAATGTTTTAACATGGTAGAAAACTCAAAATGTTGACTATGCATAATTCCTTAAGGATGAGTTAATACCGTTGCAGGCACAGGACTGGAGGTTCTGCATGGCCTCACAGAAAGGGTTACACTCTCCATTGCGACACCTGCCATTGTCCACACACACTGTGTCATCAGCTGCGTTCACTGGGGGAGGGCATTTACTGCTGTTTCCTATGTTAAATACAGATAAGAACTGCACATGTACTGTAAAGGTTTTTTTTAATTATGAAAGTTAAAACTGTTAACTGACAGTTAAATCTGTCGCACCTGTACAGGAGGAAATGCCTTTACACGTTGCACTGATGGCCTCTTGGCACCTTATTCCTGCTGGCTTAAATGTGCAATTCTGACAGCACGCACTGTTTCTATCACTGTGTTTACAAAGAAAATATGAAAGCTGTTACAATGAGATATTTAACAAAATGTCAAAAGAAAATGTCTGCCCTGTAAATAGGTTCATGTGAATAGTTGAAGTCTGGGAGTGTTACCTGCAGTTAACAGCAGGTTTGAACTTGCAGTCGGCTGTGCAGCATGGGTCATCATTGAGGTGGAGCAAACCTGGGTCGCAGTCCTCACCCTCCTCCACACGAGAGTTCCCACACACTTTACTATTTCGCTCCTTGAAGCACACTGGGGCTTTATACCGCAGCGTCTTTCCAATAGATGTCTTGCTACAGTTGGAGAAACGCTAGAAGGAATTAAACGTTAAGGTTGCACAAGTCTTCCTCAGGTAAAGGTGTACCAAAACTGCAAAATAGGTTTACCATTGCATCAACAGCATTTTGCGCAGGTGTGTATAAATATTTGTATAGGTCCTTGTTTTCACTATATTGCACTAATAAGGACTGTCTTATGTGTGTACATTGACACATCGTTTGTAAGGTACCTTGTTGTTGTAGTGGTCCCCGCTCACAGCGATGGGGTACATAACGAATTTGCCCCCTTGGTCATCACTGGGGGCACACTGAGGGATGTTGTCAGGGTCATGTTCAGCTCCAAAGTTGTGTCCTAGCTCATGAGTGGTCACCAAATCTGCCTCCTAATACAACCATAAAGAGCAATTTTACTTTAAATTTTCATGAAAAAAATAATAATCAACTACCTTTGTTAGGATGGTTTTGCCATAATTCTTGGTGCTGGTCAGGCCTGTGTTCAGATAGCTCGGTTTCTTGGCTGAGGCAGAAGGATAGTACGCTACAATAAAATAAATACGAAAAGGATTAGCTACATGGGTAGTTTGAATGATCAACATCACAAGCCACACTTTGAATAAATTCGCTGACCTTACAGAGAAAAAGCAACATGACATTATGTGTCTTATTGTTCAATATTTTGTTTTAATAACAAAAACAGCCTACTTACGTTTGGGACAGAGGCCGCCCAGGGCATGGGGTTTGGAGGGAGCCACATAGGCTAGGCCCAGAGTGCCCTCGTCAAAGTCCTGATATGTGAAAAGGTGAGCCAGACACACACTGGACGCATTTTCCGCTATGTCTGCACTGAATTGCTATGAAACAGAAAGGCCATAAGTCAGAAAACCACAAACCTTTATTCTGTAGTATTATAAGATATGATTATCTTGTGATGCAAGGTATTTATGGTTTAAAAATAAATTCTCCAATCAAAGAAGCTACATGGATGACTTTTTTTTTGCTATAACATTCTAACTGTATTTTTATTGTATGCTCAATTTTATCACCAGATTCAGTTTGGAACAGTACCTCTAGGAGCTTCTTCACATCCCAGGCCTCCTTCCCCTTCACAGTGCTGTTTTCCATGTTGTAGTGGATCCAGGAGCGGGGGTCACGGCCTGGTGGAGGCTTTGTGGGTTCTTTGTTGATGATAATCTGAAACAATTTCCAAGTATTATTATGACATTAGATATAAGAGAAAACAACAAAACAATGTTTTCTGGCTTCCCAGGCATGTTGGCATCTAATTACACACAAAAATATTAGAAAGGAGAGCCCTCAGATACCTGTTGGATCTGTACCCCGTACCCTTTGAACTCCTCGTCCCATGTTGTGTTTCTATAAATGTCATCAACTCGATCAATCAGCTCAATCTATGGGATTAAAATAATATGTTATTGGTATGACAATATAGTAAAAAAAAAAAAAAAAAAAAAAAAAAAAAAAAGATTAAAAACAAGCCATTTGCTCAATAAGATTAAACATTTAGGTAAAAGAGAGTACCAGGTAGTTTAAAGTGACACTCTCTTGTCCTCTCCCCATGTGTCTGTAAAAGCGGTAATCAGCCACCAGCAGCAGTGGGCATGTGTTCTTCCTGTGGTCATGGACTTGTCTCCTCTCTCTCCTTTGGGGTTCTAAAAATCCAAAAAAGGCATTTCAAAGTCCTCTAAACACTTCAACTCCAACATGAGTTCTCATACCATGCTCCTGTGGCCCATGGTTTCTCCCTAACTCTGACAGAAGATACTTGTCCTCAGCATGCATATAACCACACACTTTTGAAGAAGCCATTCGACTCAAATTTTTTATGTCTTCAGAGCGATAAACCAGAAGGTTGCCCTCAGCTGCTGAATTGGTGAACCTCCATAATGGCTGCAAATATAGCAATAAAACTGAAACACAGCAAATAATAATCACAATATAATTAAAATGTGTGTCAATAAAGTGTGTACTTCTATTGTATATTCAGACTCTGCAGTAAGTATGTGTGCAGAAAACTCATCGCCATCTATGTGTGCTTGGACACGTGAGTGTTCTTCCCCTGTAAAAGATGATTGACAATTAAAAGCCATGTTCATCATCCACCTGAAAAAAAACAACCCAAAAAACGTTAACTCACCGACAACATGTCCTGTAAAATAGTTCTGAAGCTGAACATCGTAGTCCTTCCCTTCACCATTTTTATCAACAAACACAACCTTAAAGTCCTCAGTAAAAAGGCCAGTGTTAGAGGTCAGATACAGCTTGAAGTTCCTAAAAAGTCAGAAATTATTTTCACTTCAGATATTCCTCATAAACTGAGGGATGCTGATTATACAAAGAGCAGGAGATCACGTATTGGTGGTGAATGATTGGTGTCTTTGTCACAGGTTTAGTTGTAAATGTAGAAAGTAAAATGGTCAGATTTAATTAATAGTTTTATTTGAAAACTTCCAAAGTACCCACTGCATGTCCAATCAAACAGCTTAACTGGTACCACTTGTACAGCTTTTAAAGGGGTCACCTTTGAGAATCTAAATTTAACTGAAACGAGCACATAGACGACGCCAATACAAGATATAGGAAGCCGTTTGCAGACCTGTGCAGAGCAGTGAAGCTGACAAGTCTCTCTAGGTGCGAATGGGTGTGGACATCTCTTCTCCTCACGGAGTGCATCTGGAGACTCGACAGCGGCAAGACGTCAAAATCCGACAGAATTGTGTGAAGATCATCTATCCATATTGATAGGTTCATGCAATGAAAATTCAAGGAGGAGAACAAAGAGGATGAAAACCGTCTCACATGTAAAACAAAAACCAAACAAAGCAGATCTTGACCATACTTGACTTCTTATTTCACGTACCGTATTTTTTGCTTTGGTCGCGGTCCTCTTTGTTAAAAATGTTAATGGCGCCGATTACCCAATAGGAAACGACTAAATTGAACAAAACTAGTGTCTTCATTGTATACCTATGCATTAGTTTAACTCTGGCATGATCGGGAATTTAAGAATAAACCGATTTTGTCCGTTAGGTATGCTTTTTTTTCTGGCTACCCGGAAGTGGACTGACTGCAAAACATCCGCCGTGAACGGGTGCGCAGGAGGGACAATTCAGAATCCGCACAAAAATCAGCATTTTATGCGAGTCACTTGGTTAAAAAAAATTGTTCTCGTCACCCGTGTAAAATATTTTTTTCCTTTAATTGTAATATACATTTGATTTTAAAATAGGCTTATCGCTATAATGGAGCACTTTTATCCTACCTATGATGTAAAACGTGCAAATAGGTAGAACCTTACGGTACTCTAAAACGATATACTTTTTTATACGATATACGTTTTTTAACAGACTAAGAGACTCTTGGTAAAAAACACCGTGCACTGTTAAAAAAAAAATATATATACATAGTGGTTTATAAAATGCTTTATTCTTTTTAGCCAATACACTGGAATCCAAACAGTTTCTCAAAGGTTTTGAGCACTGCAAAGTGAATATCAAAACAATAGTGGTTTAGATAATTTATGACAATCACTTGACAGATGAACAAATCTGTATGGAAATTTACCATTTTGACCATTTTAAATGTGATAATAGCAATTGCCCCATTCCAGTGTGACATCTAAGACAAAGATTTATAGTAGAACCTCATTTTGATCAAAAGAGCTCAAGAGCCATGCTTCAAAAACAATGATACAAGGAAATAAGCATTTAAAACAACCGTCTTAACAATATTGGGTTAAAATTGTTGCCAGCTTGTTATGAACACTGGCTGCTCCATTATAAATCTCAAATGCTCAAACTGTAACCCCTCGTCTAAAGGGCATAGACAAAGGTTTGGAAAAGGCCCAGATGTAATATTTGCTTTAAAGCATTAGTCCAAAAAGCAGTATGAGAATTTCCAGTCAAAAGCTGATGGCAGGTTATGCAAGTGGAGGTAAAACTGCACATATACAAAACAGGACAAACCAAAAGGAATGGACAAGTTTTTCATTACTTCAAATCTAAACAGTGAAAATATTTTTTTTATTTGAAATTTCCATTCACAACTCTAAGCAATGGGAATCATAGGAAGAATGTGAGGAGCATTCAGGAATGAGGAAATTACTTAAGATGAGATTTAGTTATCATTTTCAACCTCTCCTCCATCTCCATCACCATCACCCTCATCACCGGCATTATCAGAGGTCCATAGCTGTGAAGACAAAAGGAAGAGAGATTGCGTTAAAGAGTCCATATTCCATTTTTAAAATGTGCTGGTTTGTCACCATCACGGGACCAGCATATTTTTAGGAGTTTTAGGGATTTACAGTTCCATAACAGAAAACAAACTTACTGTGAGGTTGTCTCTCAATAGCTGCATGATCAGAGTGCTGTCTTTGTAGGACTCCTCATTTAGTTTGTCCAGTTCAGCGATGGCTGCATCGAAGGCCTACAAAAACATGAGAATTATTAGAAATGCCTGAATATGCGTTGTAATTTTCTGTGTCAAATATACACACTTCTTTTGCCAGAGCGCAGGCTTCCTTGGGTGAGTTGAGAATTTCATAATAGAAGACTGAGAAATTCAGAGCCAAGCCCAGGCGAATGGGATGAGTAGGATCCATCTCTGACTTACAGAATTCCAGTGCATCCTCGTATGCTTTTTTGGAATTCTCAGTAGTGTCTAGAGGAAAAAAAAACAATCCATTATTTCACAACCATCATATTTCATCATAAGCTTAACCCACATACTGAGAAGACATGAACATTCTCAGTTTATAAACAGGGCATGTCTCAAAACATCCAGAATTCACTCACTGAACTGCATACAGTTCCTTTAGTAGCGAGTCACATACTGGCCTGTAACTATTCCAGCCAATGCGTTGGGAGTGGCATTTGAAATAGAATGCAACTTACCCTTTTTATCAGCATCACTGGCTACCTCAGCAAGGTAACGGTAGTAGTCTCCCTTCATCTTCAAATAAAAAACATAGCTCTCAGCATTGTCCTTAGAGTCTGGAATTAAATATTGATCCAGCAACCCCTGGAGAGAGAATAAAACAATGTCAGCCCACTTCCTCAATGTGTACAGCTATGGTTTTATTTCCTGCGTCTTTAGTGATGCACATGAAACAGAATAGATCCTCAATAACAAGTTCCAGATATTTAAAATGGTAATTTGAAACGGGAACCAATTTTCCTTTAAGAAATTCAGTGCCTCCAAATTAAATATTTAAATATCACACAGTGAAAAGTTACACTATACAATATTTAATACCTTGGGTTTGTTGCCTCTTCTGGGGAAATGCTACAGAGCAGTTATGCTAAAATACCAAAACGGTAAGCTCACACAGGAGGACAACAAAAAGGCGCTGACAGCAGTGCAAAGCTTAAGACTTAAGGGGCACACTCAAGCAGTCTGGGTTCTATCTGTAATCATCAGTTGAAATATTTTGACTAGTGACAAGGACATCCGAAATTGCCATTATCAGTTAAATGGGTGTGACATATTGTTATGCATCCCTAGCCTTAAGATATACATAAGCAAAATAAATCATTAGTTATTGCAGTACATTCAATGTTAGCTGCTCACTTCATATCTAGATTGGAGAACTTTTTCAGGATGCTCCGTGGAACAAATGTTCGTTAAAATCTACAAATAGCTTTTTTGTTCCCAGGGTTTGCTGAAGAAGAAAAAAGCTGCAAAGCTTACAGCAATACCACAAACAAGTTAAGGCATGAGCACTGACACATTCAGGCGTCTACTGAAAAAGTACCAGTCCCGGAAAAAGGCTAAAAGGATATACTTCACAATGGATAAAGCTGTAAGTGTAGGGAAAAAAAAAAAAAAGTACACATTTTTTATTTTCTTCTTTACTCTTGAAAGCTGGTCTTTACAGTCTACAAATCCAGGCTCTGAGCCAATGAATCTAAATTGCTGAAACAGACAGTAGGAGGACTACATACCATCACCAGTAGCCCTAGACCACAGGCCCCACAAGATAAGTGCAGATGACATAATAATGACGATGATAATATTAATGGCAATAATGATAAGTAAAACATGACAAGGCATGGTCATTACATTTAATTTCTTACTCAAATTGTTCCATATGAAATATTCAGAGAATACATGTTGAATAAGTTCAGAAGTAAAAACTCATTGATTACCAAGACAGTGTTGCAGATCGTTTTCAGCTCCTCCTCCACTTTCTCCTGATACTCCTTGACCAGCTTGTGTTTCGACTCGCTCGGGTCTGTTTTGGACCCAATGCTGGACAGCATCCTCCATGCAGACCGCCTCGCCCCGACCACGTTTTTATACGCCACCGACAGCAGGTTCCTGTGCTCTATTGACAGCTTTTCGCCCTTCTGTGTGACGCTCTTCATGCAGTTGGCCATGTCTTCAAAGCGCTCAGCTTGCTCTGCCAGCTTGGCCCTCTGGATGAGCTCTTCTATTTCCATTGTTTAAACTGATTTCTGGACGGGACAAAGAAAAACTGTCGAATTTCTGTAGAAGTTGAGAAGAAATGCGTGTCTTAAACACTGCAAGAAATGAACCTGCGGAAAAGGGTAGGCGTGAGAAATAACACATGAAGAACGTCGTGTACGGTCAAGAAATTATGATTACGTTAAACTACCACAAACGGAAGCGTTTAGCCGCCATCAGTACTCATTTAATGAAACTACCTACAAATAACAACACAATCAGTCATTCGTGTAAAACACCCGCTGGTTTCACGTTGAGCCCCGCCACAAAGCAGTCTGGAGGGGCTAACGCGCTAGGTAACGCTAGCACGAGCGAAATTTAGCTTTAGCAAGCTACACTGGCCACTCCTTTCTCTTCAACTCGACCAGGAGCACTTCTCCTACTCTCACAAAGCGTCTGGGAGACCACCCTTTTCTCGACTCAACATATCTACAACACGTGTATCAAAATCAAACGACAGAATAGTTCCTACCTGCCAAATTTCAATTTTGCTTCACGAATTGATACGGCTTGAAAGGTTAACCAGAGGAGCAGAAACGGCGGTGAAAAACCACCTTAACTTGCTTAGCTTGAGCAGGCGAACCGAGGGACAGCTCTCCAATTGTAAATCTTGCTCAGTGTTGATTGACAGTAGGACTCGGGGGAACAGACCAATCGCTGCGTTGCGTTGAGAGAGTGGGCGGGACTTGTGTAAAGGTTTGATGAGTGCGCTGCAGAGACCGCACTACGTCACCACACTGCCGTGCTGAGGAGCAGCCAATCAGCGCGCGCTTTTTGTCGTGATTTTCACACGCTGTAGGCTCTGGTCCGCGTGGTAGGCGGGCGTGGCACTCTACACAGTTTCACGTTGTATACATGGATCTATAATGTGATTTTAGTAGCTGTATTCTGTATAATCCTATAGTTTAACTATGAACTATAGACGTCAATGTTAGGCTAGAATCACACAGTATACACTCAAGAAACATAAACAGCTCCAGCCTATGCATTTACTATGAGTTTCTTTATCAAACCTCCTTATCCAAGGGGACATAGAATGTAAAATTGGCTTCTATGACGTGTTAGCCATGTTTTGATAATTTTCCCTCATCATGTACTTGCTCAAAGTATTATTTTGATTGATTGAGTCCACTGTCCTTCATTTGAGGAAATTCAAATCCTAAAAATATATGTTTTCACTGACCTCCTATTCCTACACAACTCTGTGCTTTAATAATCAGTATGATTATTTAGAAAATAAATAAATAAATAAAATTGAGGCTCCAGGTCATATGGCCCTAGACATTTTTCATCAGTAAATAAATAATATGAAAATCCGCTGCTTGCTAAACAATGTTATGCCACAATTACGAGGCCAGCAGTTTTGAACAGAAATCAGTGGACCAGTTTTTGTTAGAAGCCATTTTAGATCAATATGAACAAAATGTAAAACTATTATCTGTGTATGTCTAAGTCTAAATGCCTGAAACAAAGCATGTTTTTGAAGACTAATTTTGCTAATTATTGCAAAACAATCTTTAATATTGGCCTACCATAGACACACAGGCTGAAACAAAGCTTTTCTGAGAGGCAAATGTTCAGTAAGCCAACAGTGCTTGCATAGCCTATTATTATCAGTGATGCACTCCTTATTTTGTTGTTTCCTCTGAAACCAGCTCACTCAACTTCACTCACGGTGCAGCAGAGGCAGACCTTTTTATGGCATTGCCAGAATACCTGGTGTTCTCCAATATTCATTTGAAAATACATTTCTGCATTTTCTTACAAATGTTGAGCATTATTTATGCCTAATATTAAACGCTTCTATATAAGTCAATCAGTACTGAACCATTTAAACCATTTAAATTTGTGAAGAGACCAAAACTGCTCTCCAATTTCACACATTAGCTCAATGAGTTTTCTGAGATCAGTGTGCCACTCTCAGTGAGTCACATGAAGTCCCTTGTCACCAGTAGGCCACCAATATTCTATAAATAGCATTAGTTAATGGGTTGGGAAATCCCAGGGCTTTAGGTCTAGTTTTTGAAGTGCTTACAGAATGTTACCAGCACATGATAGACTACCACTCAGAGTTTAGATATTGTCTACAACAGCAAATGGAAGAATATGATCTTCTGTGAAGTTGTACTTGGTTAAGGGTAAGCACCCATCCATTCGTGATGATTATAAATGATGAATGAGGATGAAAGGTCCACTGTCTTTACAAACCTGTTAATGACCTTGCATCATCAAGGAGTGGAGCTACAGGCAACGTTTGTATGTCATGGATGGTTACATTGGAAGATCAACCAACAGATTATTTGGGTAAATCAATCTCAAACAAAGCTCTGTGGACCCCACAGTCTCCACACAACTTAATCTATACAATGCAGATATCATATACCCTCCAAACAGGTCACAGTCAGAATGATTATTGTCTGAGCTGTCTAAAGATCAGTTGATGAAATTGCATTGCTCTTTAATTTGGGAATGCATTGACTTTCTGGTGAGACATTCTCAAGCTCTGGAGCCTAGAAATATTGCACTCAGAATGTGCACAAACTCAGAACCTTCAACCACGAATACAAGGGAATGTGTGGAATAGACTGAGATCAACAGAAAAACAATGGCATAGGAAAAGGGTTTATGCCAGAGGTCTGCAACCACTCTAAAAAGAGCCACATGCCGCTCTTTAAATCCTCCAGTACAGCTCTTTGCACTTTGATTAAGAAAAAAAGTTAAGAAATGGGTATATTTTATTTTCAGTATTCATTTTATAGAATTTATTTATTTATTAATTTATTTTATTATTTTTTTTTAATTATTATTATTATTATTCGTCTGAGCAAATCCCATGCATAAAATTGGAAAGCATAATAATAATTTTGTAGAGTAAATATTACAAATAAACAAACAAAAACACTTCAAATAAGTCCAGAAAGTTCATAAATACAAAATGTTATATAGGCCTATCCATTATAATGTATTAATAGCTGCAAACATTTGACTTACTTTTGTTAAATAAATGTATTAATCACTTCGTCTCGTTACTTGTAAAAAAAAACAAAAAAACAAAAAAAACAAACAAAAAAACGTCTTTTTCTGACTTTCATTTGGTTTGAAATGGGCCAATGTGGTACTTTTGCTGTAAAAGGTTGCACACCTTTTGGTCTAAGCAGTTGTTTCAGATAATCAGAATGTGTTGTCTTGTACTGCCCTCTGCTGGAAGCAAGGGTCTTCGGTGTGTGTGACAGAAACAAGCAATGTCTTCCCTACTTTGTTCCTTTCTCATCTCTGCTGCATACCAGTCCTCAGGACTAGCTCTAAGGTTCAGAAACTTGGCCCCCATTCAACTGAAACCTCATGATGCCAAATGATTTCTGTAAAGACAATTTTATCCAGGACTAAATCAGGATCTGTGCTGAGTGAAGAGACCATGCTCTGACCCACGCTATGACCCACATTCTGATCTTCTGATCACACGCTGACCACACTCTGACCCACACTGTGACCAACAGACCTGACCCACAGACCACACTCTGACCCACACTGTGACCCACAGACCTGACCCACAGACCACACTCTGACCCACACTATGACTCAAATTCTGACTTTCTGATCACATTCTGACCCACAGACCACACTCTGACCCACACTATGACCCACATTCTGATCTTCTGATCACACTCTGACCCACAGACCACACTCTGACCCACACTATGACCCACATTCTGACCTTCTGATCACATTCTGACCCACAGACCACACTCTAACCCACAGACCACACTCTGATCCACACTCTGACCACACTCTGACTCACAGAGCACATTCTGACCACACTCTGACCACACCCTGACCACATTCTGACCCACAGACCATACTCTGACCACACTCTGACCACACTCTGACCCACAGCAAATGGTAGGGCTGTGGGTTGTGCCTGGCACGGTGCTGGGAGGGTTGTGGGAGGTTGACGGTTGGACTGAAGACAACAGAAACTGTTGCAGGCTTGTACATGTCGCAGAGATTCTGCTGAATGTGTCACTGGTATACACTCACGCTTAGACTCTGCCAACGAGTGTGAAGTGAAACTGAGCAGGGCCGATCCCTCAATAGTCAAATCTACACCAATAAATTATCAACTGTCTTGAAAACACTATTTTTCATTATTGATTTAAGTCAATTTGATTTATCCACCTTTAAGTACCACACATACGAGATATGTTTCTGGTTCAGCAGAGGATCTTCTGATCACGTCACCAGTCTGCATAATGTCCTCAAAACATGCCAGAGTCTGACATGATTAATGTCCTGGTCTCATGAACCATGCTGGTACAATTAGAATCCAGATGGAGGGCAGGTCAAAATTCTGTGGTAAATTTGCTGATTAACTGGATTTGTTTATCTTGTTTATGGTTAATCTCTGCAATTACTGGGCCAATGAAACAAAGACTGGCTCCAAGTTCCCTGTCAGCACAAATAAACTAATGTCTAATTATTTTTTTTACAATAGCTTCTTATTCATCCTCAAAGACGTGATTGCTGTAAGTTTAAAGGGCTTAAGTTTAATATGTCTTTTTTAGATGCCAAGAATATATTATAACTTCAACATTTGTGTATGGACTGTTTGATTATTTCTTTCAAAAACAATGTATGTTATAGGGTGGTGGCCTCCATTGGAAATTACAACATTATCGGGGATGCACTGATACCACTTTTTCCAAAACAAGTATGAGTACTTAATTTTGAGTACTCACCGATAGCAAATACCGATACTGATACCAGACATTGGTTTTACAGGGGTTCAATAATAGTTGTAAATCTTCATGGGATTTTTATAATACAGCATACTTTTTTATCTTAAAATACTCATTTGATAGGCTGCTTTAAATTTCTGCTGAAATCACTGTATCCATCCGTCCATCCATTTTTTTCCTCTTATCCGTGGCCAGGTGGCGGGGGCAGCAGTCTAAGCAGGGTCTCTCAGACTTCCCACACCCCAGACGCTTCCTCCAGCTCCTCAGGTGGGACCTCAAGGTTTTCCCAGGACAGCTGCTAATCTCGATGTGAAGGAGCAGCGGCTCTACTCCAAGCTACTTGAGCTCCTCACCCTATCTCTAAGGGAGCCCAGCCACCCAGCTGAGGAAACCCATTTTGCTTTTATCTGCAATCTTGTCCTTTCAGTTATTACCCAGGGCTCATGACCATAGGTGAGTGTAGGAACGTAGATTGACCAGTAAATTGAGAGCTTTGTCTTTCGACTCAGCTCCTTCTTCCCCATGACAGTTCGATACAGCTTCCACATCGCTGCATCGCTGCATCGGTCCGCCTGTGAATCTCACGCTCCATCCTTCCCTCACTCGTGACCAAGACGCCAAGATACTTGAATTCCACTTGAGGCAAGGACTCTCCACCCACTCAGAGAGGGCAAGGCTCCTTTTTACGGTAAAGAACCATGGTCTCGGCTTTGGAGGAGCCGCTTCACATTCGGCTGCAAATGACCTGCAAAAGATTGAATGCCTTCTCCAGATCGACAAAGCACATGTGGATCGGTTGGACAAACTCCCATGAGCCCTTGAGCACCCAATGCATAGAGTATAGAGCTGGTCCAGTGTTCCAGCACCAGGACAAAATCCACACTGCTCTTGAATACAAAGTTCGACTATCTGGCGGATTGTCCTCTCGGGTACTGTCCCCAACCACCATGTGATGTTGCAGAGATGTATCCGCCAAGAAAGCTCCACAACATTTAGAGACTTAAGATACTCAGGACAGATCTCATCCACCCCTGCAGCCTTGCCACCGAGGAGCTTGGCAACCACCTTCAGCCAGGGTGATGGATGAGTCCATCTCCAAGTCCTCAGTCTCTGCTTCCTCCTCGGAGGATGTGACGTCAGGATTGAGGAGATCCTCAAAGAATTCCTTCTACCATCCCACAACATCCCCAGTTGAGGTCAGCAGCTCTAAGTTTTAATGCATGCACAAACAAATAATCGGCAGCGCCGTTTAGTAACGTTAGTATGCTACTATGTAAACACAAGAACTACACTGAGATATCCTTTGTGAAGTATAAAACCTTTAAGTGTCCAAAATATTTTTACAGTTCACGTGACTGTCACATATGATTAAAGCTGAGCTTAATGTGCAGAACAGTGAATGTGCGTCTTTACAGCCACACTGCTCGAAGAGCACTGCTCAGAGGCGAGCTGTGAGCTTCAAATAAGACACACAGCAGTTACAGCGGTATTAGCTCTTGGTATCGGCATCCCATTGGTGAGAACGAGTACTGGCACCTGATATCAAACCAATACCCAATACTGGTATAAGTGCATCCCTAAACATTATCCAAGAGCAAGAACCCAACTTGTGCCCCTTAGAAACAACTCAAGTTACAGCTGTAGACTTTTCATACAAACCGCTTCATTCAATAGGCCTGTTGGCCACATACTGTTTTATCCTGATTCAGTACCTTTATTTATCCTATCCAAAGGTGACAAGAACACTTAAAGCAGAACTAAGTAACTTGAACTACAGGTTGTTTGTGAGAATGCACAGTCCACTCTCCCAATCTTCAGTTTAATGTGTTTTTACAAAGCCGGTGAACACTGTACACAACAAAATGTCCCAGGTGAGTAATGTTATTTTACTTTATCTTATGCGTAAGTCACAACCGGCGGTTGTGTAGATGTGGTTTGGGTTTTCCAATGTTTGTGACTATAATCAGAACACAAAGTTGTTTAAAGTAAATACAGCCTCGGCCTAACTTTACATTGGGGCTAAAGTTGCTCGTTGCTACATTTACAGACAGACTGACAATTCTGATTGCCAACAACGAACACATCCAGCTGCTAAAACATACAACATTACTGCATACAGATGAAGTCTGTCTATTAGAGAAGTAACCCCAAAGTCACAAGTGGTTTGATCACACGCAAATGCATCACCCGTTTGACGTTGGGCATGAAGTTAGCCATAGTCAGATATCAGGGTTAAAATTGCACCTTTCTCTTATGCACTGACAAGAAGTGACATTGGCTGCACATATCCTGCATGCAAATGTAACTGCGTACTAAAGCAAACAATTATTCCAATTACATAACTAGAACAATGATACCATAGCAATGCATATGAAACTTTTGTGATCAATAACAACATGGCCAGGTCTGCGTCGCTCTCTTTCCTTTCTCTTTCCTTGAGCTCTCCCCTCAAACACCTTCCGCGAAGCCATAAAGCAACTGTCCATCACGAGAACAAGAACAGACTCCTAAGAGTTGACTGCGGGTCAGTGGCAACCAAGTTGCATGTCTGTTTCTTCTACTCAGAGACAGCTGGGGGAACCAGTGGTCCGTTCAATCACCTCAAAATCACCTTTGTAACCACCAGAGGGACTTTGAAAGACATTAAATAAGTAAAAAAAAATGTACTTAGTTTTGCTTCGAGCATTGATTTAATTTTTGTCAAAATTGAAGAATCACATTGGTCTCTCAAAAATATACTGAGCAATATAATTATGACAATTATTAAGTATATTATTAAGTATTGAGACACCATGAATAATATTATTTTTAAATCATTATTTCACTTGAATTTTCTCAAATAATAGATGACTATATGTGACCTTTAATAAATTAGGATATTGTTGCTGTTAAAATTCCTTTGACATGAAACTGTCTGCAGAATAGATGGATCCAGACATCCCTAACTGTGATGATGTTATGCACCCATGTCTGTGCACTCATGAGCAGTTCACATGGTCTCAACCCTCTGCTGCAAGTTGCTACTAAAGATGCCTTTCAGGTTTGACCACACTTCTGTTCTGGGAGGATTCCTTTGAGCTCCTCTGTGGGCGAAAGAAGAGCTGCACCCAAAACAGCAAACTAACAGAACAAATTAGAACCTAGAAAAAAAAAGGGGTGTTTCCCCCTTCCCTGTCCTGTAAAGCTACCAAAATGTCACTTACACCATTTACAAGATTGTTAACTATCAGACAATATAATATGTGTTTCATTGCCTGTATTCCTTTATGCTCTGAGTGTGTATACTGTGATTTGTGGATTCTTCAAATCCGCCCAAAGATGCTAAACCTGATGAGCGAGAGCAGGTGACGACAAGTGGCAGAGCTGGTTTTCCATCCCTCACTAACTAACCTGCTCACTCAATGCCCACAGAGCACCAAGATGTTAGAAAAGGCCCAAGACTTAACACATGGGATCTCAGTCATATAAGTCCATCTGAAAGGGCTTTTCTGCCTCAGCTTCTTGAGAATCTCCGTATTTTAAAGGTGCACTATGTTACTTTTCTGGAAGAGAGTCTGTAATTTGCTTGTGTCCATGGAGATGTTATTGATATGCTTGTAATCCACAGTATGGCAATAAATCGGCAATAAAACTTATCAAAGCCATATTCTAACTAGAGGTGGGTAGTACTTAGTTACATTTACTTTAGCAGCTCTTTAACTTTTCTAACAGCATACAAAGTGACAAAAGCTTTATGTTAACAATATGAAATTATTTGAACACTGGTGTTTCTTGAGCACTCTCATTTTTGTGTCTGTCCTTTGATACAAGAGTTTGTGTATTACTTAATGTTTTGTCCTTCAAATCACATTAAATTCAAATTATAAATCAGATGTCACGTCCCGACAGTTACTCTTGAAGTTACTCTTTCTTAAGTATTAATTTTTACACACACTTTTTAAGTCTTACTTGAGTACTAATTTTTTGGACCACTACTTTGTACTTCTACTTGAGTAATATTATTTGGAAATAACTTTGCTCTTACATAAGCACAATGTTTGGCTACTCTACCCACCTCTGATCCTAACTAACAAATAAAACGTTACCATAAAGATTATCCAGTTTTGAACAGGAAGTCAATGCTCACATTTCTATTAAGCTATATCAATATAGCGATTTACAAATGAGCAAAATATAATGATGATCTATTTATATTATAGTTCAATACTAAGTACCTGAAAATAATAATTTAAAAAAAATGAATACATGAAGAATAATTTTCCATAATAAGTGATGTAGTGCTTTGAGTCTGACACTCTTATTATGAGTTACTCTTATGGGTTTTTTGGTAGCTGACAGGTGTTTGTTAGTGCATTAGCAGTGTACTTTTGACAGATTTTCTATGTTGTTGGAATGCAGCATGTTCTGTTCAACTACATTCCTTCTACCACAACTTCTACCGACTCACTTCCTCTGAAAATAGAATATGTTTGAATCAAAAGTGTTTGTGAAGTTAAACAAGTGTCTGAACATTTCATATTAGTTGCTGCAAGAAAATTGACCCAATAATGCTTTAGTGTGAGTGAGAGCGCACAACCAAGACAAGGTGTTTGTGAGAGCACGCATGAGACACCGTTGTGCCCGGCCCTCACTGTCTCTAACTGTTTTTACTGTCATCACTGTGAGGCTTGTGATAAACATCTCTGGGGCTCAGCAAAACGCTTTCACTTAGTGCCCCCCTCCACAGAGGCAGGTACAAGGCAAACAGACACTTACCAGGGCCAGCCCACAATGTCAATACCAACATGTGAACATCATCACTAAATCCTGCTTCAGCTAAATGTCAAGAGAAACAATACTTCTTTATGTTATATTCACTCAAGTACAGTTGTATGCTCCCAAAAAGGATTACAAAGCTAAAAGATACATGTCTTCTTCACAATGTTTATCCAATAATAGCCCCCAACACATCTGCTCAGTCAGATGCAGTTAATGTCCCCTCAGGTAAGTGCAGACATGCCCCACAATGTCAAAACTGGGGCTGAATTTGCATCTGATTTCCCTCCCTGCAGCATTCCCCGAGTGAAAGGATAACGGTCTTTCTATCACAGTCTGTGATGGGGGCACCAAACTGTCAGATGTTCCAAAGTAACACCAGTTTTGGTGAGAATGGAAAACAGCTGTACAACAGCAAGTCTACCAAGACACTGCTGCTGCTATTATTTTAGCATCCAATTTTTCGAATCCAAAGAGGATATGAACCTGCAGAGCCAACAGAGCCAACAGAGCCAACAGAGAGCAGGATCCAGAGCTCCGGGGGAGGGGTAGGAGTTTCTGCCTATGACAGGGGGCAGGGAGGGGTATGTACTTTGAATATGGCTGATAGCATCTTAAGCCTCTTCTCTCCTGAAAAAAGCTGTTTGTTGTCTCTGTTTTCATGCCATGCATCTGGGTTGCTGGATTTGTTATACATTTGAGGCCACAGGGAAGCTTCAAAACACCACAATGATAGTAGGAAATCATCATTATGGCATCTTAAATTGTAAGAATTTCACTAAATTTGAAATCCAAATGCTCAAAGCAACCACCCAATAACACTGTCGCCACACTGTCCAGTTATGTCATATGTGTGGCTAGATGAAACAGGACAGATTCACTGAAGTAACCCATATCAAACAATTAAAATATGATAAAGAATATATTGTTTGCTACTTCAGTAGATGTGCATAATTAAACACATAATTAAGAACATTTGTCCTTGACATAGCCCAACAAATGACATTATAATGTTTTGTTTTATTTTAATAATGTAAAAATATCTCCAAATGTCTTATCTGTGAAATAATCTTGTTAAATAAATGCCAAATTACACAGCAGGCAGTGGCTAAAGAGCCTTAAACAATAGACCTACAGTGACCTCGTGAAGCTGTGAGCGTGAAGTGCAGGTGGTTTCTCTCTCACTCTCAGGTGTATCTCGGTCTCAATCTGATCACACACGAAAATGCGACCCTCAGCATATGCAACAAGGTCCCTACACCTCAAGATGACCAAACGTCCGCGTGATGTCCTCACAGTGGCCATCAAGAAGGCTACCAATTCATCTAGTGCTGACAAGAAAATGAAGATGAAATTTCACTCCAGGCCAAAGCACTTACCCTCAAATAATGTGTAGTTTATTTGTGCTGTTTGCATCAAGCCTAATAATAGGCACCCGATGACGCAATGGCAGCGGTTTCTCCGGTACAGTTCACCGGTCCCCCCTGCAGCTCAGGTTGGACAGCTCCTGTCCAATCACAGAGCTCACTAACGAAATTTAGCGTTAGGCCCCGCCTCTTGGCTCACCTGTAATCCAATCCGCGGGCCTGTCACAGGTAAAACCGGCCTTAATTTCTCTGCGATGCCCCAAAAAGCGAGAAAAGCTGACAAAACGGGTTCTCCTGTTGTTTGTTGCCGCAGCCCTCATCCACTGCGTTAGAGTAAGCCAAAGAAGACGGATCGGATTTTCAGTACCAACTAGAAAGTCCAGTTCGACCGAGGAGATGTCACAGGAGCATGACAAGTAAGTAGTCCCAACTCCGGCACATACAGCCCCTCTGCTCTGGCCCAGTCACTGTGGGAATGTATGTCCATTTTAAGGATTTGACATTTATTTAACTGTCCTTGACCTGCTGCTGGCCTCCTGAAATCTGCTGCAATTTTGTTCACGGCATTTGAGTCTACAGCTTTTTGTGCAATTTTAATGTCTATTATTGAGAACATTGGTGTTTATATAGACTATTTTATTTCCACTATGTACCCCACTCAAATGCTTGTTTTTAGGATCAGGTGGTTGAAAAAGTTTTTGACTGTAAGGCCAGAACCACTGCAGTGCTGATTCTGTTTTTTTTTTGTTGTTTTTTTTTTTGGTTTTTTTTTTTGTTTTTGTTTTTTTTGTTTTTTGCTTGTTTGTTTGTTTTTTCAGCCTAATATACAACGTGCAAAAAGTAAATACTAGACTAGGCAAAGGGGTCTAGATTTACAAATTACTGTATTTTAAGATTTGCCTAATTCTATCATATGACTAAAAGAGTTGCTCATTTGAGCGGAATGCAAGCTTTTCAACAGCCTATTTCCACACGCAGCTTTTGGGCCCCTCCGTGTTCTGTTTATCATGGGGATAGGGCCTAGTGTACTGCCTGTTTATTATGGGGATAGGGCCTAGTGTACTGCCTGTTTATTATGGGGATAGGGCCTAGTGTACTGCCTGTTTATTATGGGGATAGGGTCTAGTGTTCTGCCTGTTTATTATGGGGATAGGGTCTAGTGTACTGCCTGTTTATCATGAGGACAGGACCTTCTTCATCGGAGCAGCCCAAAGGAAAAGTTGTCTCTGCGGTCGCGGGTGTTTTTCCCACGCAGGCAGCGCCTCAGCGCGTTCACCTGTCATGTCGAAGCCTGTACAGGTGTATCTCCACCTGTCGTGTTGTGAGAGTGTCCCGTGATCGCGTAGGGCGGTGTGTGTTTGGTTTAGCTCTAAGCTCCAACAGTTCTGTGGATTTGTGTTAATCATGTTTGTTTAAGGAAAGAAGCGTCCAACCTAAGGGCAGTGCCGTCATACTCCGGTCCCTTATGTGGGGTTAGAGGGGGTGAAAATAGATTTTGAGGATATGACAGGACTTTTGAGGGGAATGAAATTGTACACCTGTTAGGCGTTGGCTCACTGCTCATACACACAATGTAAAAACACACGGTGCTTTTCACGTAGCATAACCAACATCTTTTATCCCATCCCCATATTACACTCACAGAACATGACTAATAATCTATAGTAGTTGCCACTGGAGTGTGCTTGTTTGTAACCTTTGGGTTACATGTGATGTTTACTGTTTTTAATCATGTTATGACTATTGTGTAGGTAGGCTGGGATATGTGAATGGAGTCTGCAATAAACCTGTCAGTCATTGTTCAAATTAAAGCCCACTGCCCACTTGAATGCTTCTTATCAGGTTGCAATTTGTCAGTGGCACAATTAGATCTAGGATTACTAATCATCACTTCAGTGGTACTGTGGAGTTTAAAGCTGTATTTGTTGTAGATACTAAACTTGGAAACTGAGCCTGTTCGTTTACACTTAACAGTGAAATTTCCGTAGAGCATGAGCTGTGATAGTGGCATGTGGGTTTCAGAGAACAACCCCAACAGAGAGTCACAGGACCTTTACACAGATCATACAAAAGACAATTAATGTTTATGTTTTGACACAGCAAAGAAAGCATTCTGCTGCGACACTGTAATAGACATTATGTTATTACAATTACGATGATTATTTTTAAAAACAAGTTATTTCACACTTGGCACAGTCTCAACACAGTGCAGGAATGTGGCAGGGCCACCTTCGTCACCTTTGCGCAGCTCTAAGCCAATTAAACAACACTGAGGTCGACTCCGAGCCAATCAGATGCTGCACAGAGGGCAGAGCTGTCACACTGGACAGGGTTGTGGAGCATCTTTTCCCTGCTCAGATTTGTTGCACAATCATTGAAAATCTTGTACAACAGGTCTAACCAATGCACTGTTACCTCTGTCAATCTGCTCTGAACCAGAGCATGGTTTAAATAACTTCATTGAATATGTGAACGTCTTGCATTATATTTATTGTGTCATTATGATAAATTCCTGGGAGGGAAACAGTGCAAGTTATAGCTAAATGCTGTGGTATGTTGCAGTAAGCGAGCCGTGCTGGTGCTCCAAAATGAGACAGCCTATGGGGGGCAGCGCCGGCCCTTCACAAACGAAGACGAAGCGTGGAAGTCGTTTCTGGAGAATCCGCTCACAGCTGCCACTAAAGCCATGATGAGCATCAATGGAGATGAGGACAGTGCTGCTGCTCTGGGACTGCTCTATGACTACTACAAGGTTCTCCACTCACATAACCATTACCCTATAAGGCCTTTTATCCTTAAATACATTTTTCATTGCAAAAAGTATAAATTTCACATTATATCACACCTACCTGACACTCAACAACATACACGACTACCATAGAGCAGGCTGATGGGAATCTGGCCATTTTGCATTTCTGGGCTGTCTGACCATCACATATAATATTAAGAACAACTGGGGCTGTAGAAAGATGTGATCTAAGCGTATGTTTACCCTCTCACAGGTGCCCAGGGAGAAGAGGACAATAGCTCAGAGCAAACCCGATGCACTGCTCTCTGATGTGGATCACAACAAAAGGTACAAATATGGGCCTAACAGCTCACAGTAGCCGTCTGAACACAAGCACATCAAAATGTGATATAAAAAAAATCAATTACAATTTCATGTAATTACAAAATGATTAATGCTTACATCTGTAATATTTAGTAGTAGCACATTAGTAACTTGTTTATGAATAGTGATTCTGTTTCAGTTGTTGAGTATCATTGTGAACAAGGGGCGTGTTTGTTCACAGGCAGCAGATTCAGACATCACATGCCATAGGCCCTCTTCAGGAGGCTGGGATGGAGAACCGTATCCAGGTCCTCAAAGGGCCCTTTAACCTCCTCCACCTAAACCCGGACAAACGGAACCAATTTCCTTCTCCAGGTGAGACCAGATTGCACTTAGCGCATACAGTTCAGTCTGTCTTAAGATTTCAGATAGAAATAGATAAGTACAATACAAAAAAAAGTCTGGCTTGTTTTCAGACACCACTGTGACTGTGTCCATCGCTGCTGTGCCAAACTTTCCTCCCATCAAAACAGAAGTGCCTACACACGGCTTCTCTGTCACTGTGCCAAACAACTGTACTGAAGAGGCCCACGTGGGAGTGTTCGACCGACAGCTCGCCCATAATACAGTGCAGTTCAGCCCCAGCACCCAGGCCCGCACACCCCCCGACTCCACCTTCTCTGAGAGCTTCAAGGACGCTTCCCAGGAGGTACGTTTCTCTCTCACATCCTGGGAACAATAGAACTTTTCATCCGATCCATGCAGCCAGTGGTGGGCTCAGCCTACCCTGGTTTTATTTGAACATGCCAAAATAGTGGCCAGTGTGTTATTATGCTATTGTCTCACCGACACAATAAAGTGCTGTACTTTACTCTCACAATAGCCAAAGCCCTCTCTCTCCTCTTTTCTCTGTTTGACCTGGAGGGGAATTACCTTAGAAAACAGTAACACAACAAAAGACCTGGTAGGGACGCAGTACGTAGGCTGTAGAGGGAACTGCCACTAAAAAAAATTACAATTTACAAAAAATTACAAAAATACCCCAAAAAATAACAATAGACTGCCGTTTTGTTTGCAGGTATTTTCCTTCCCAGGGGAACTCCAGCTGCGGATGGCTTCCATGACACCCGAAGACTACGCTCAGTTTGACAATGTGCAGGGGTAAACCCAAATATTTTTTTCTAATGTGCAGCCCTAGTTGGAGGATAATATGTTATAGTGACTTCATTCATTTTTTCTCTTTCCTTTTTCACTCAGGAATAATTTCGAGTACACGTTGGAAGCCTCCAAGTCTCTTCGGCAGAAAACAGGAGATGGGACAATGACATACCTAAACAAGGGCCAGTTCTACCCTATCACTCTGAGGGAGGTGGATAGCAAAGGATTGCAGCAACCCATCACCAAAGTGAGGGTGAGTGTGTAACAGAGGAGGGGCAGTAGGAGAAGCTGTGGACTCCTGAAGGTCAGGGACTCATAGTGTATGGTCTGTGTGGCAGAGCGTAGTGATGGTGGTTTTTGGAGAGGAGAAGTGCAGAGAAGACCAGCTGAAGCACTGGAAGTACTGGCACTCCAGACAGCACACAGCCAAACAGAGGTGTCTCGACATTGGTAAGAAAGTTGTGTCAAATGTACTGTAGAAGAAGTGACAAAGGCCTGCTACTATTAAAGAAGTACTGGTGCCTTCCAGGCTTTGGAAAGCATGTCAATGTCCCCATCATTCCTCTTGATTCCAATAAAATATTATGTGGCCTCACTTCTAATCTTGCTTTACTGCAGCTTGAAGGTGACCAAAGGGCATAGACGCTTCAAGCTTGCTAACACTTTGAATCTTGTTTTTTTTCCAGCTGACTACAAGGAGAGCTTCAATACCATTGGAAACATTGAGGAAATTTCATACAATGCTATTTCTTTTACCTGGGATACTAATGAAGAAGCCAAGGTAAGATGGTGAAATATTTACAGTTCCCTTAATTTGCTTATTTGCTGACATTTCAAATTATAAGTTTTCAGTTTTATTAATATCAAGCATCAAACTTTTATCTAGTTTGATAAAAAAAAAAACAACTTTTAGTCATTTACAATTTCGAGGGATTGAGAAGTACTGGTATTTCAGAAAAAAATAGTTAGTTGTAAATATTTGAAATATTAAACATGAACTTGATGGAATTTGAAATGTAAGAGAATTGCCAAAATGGAGACCCAGTACTAAGATGAGTGAGTTGCATCTTAACTACTGAGCCACAAGTATTTGAAATCTTAAAAATCATGAGGGAACTCACATTGAATCCAGTTTTGAGGGGAATGGTGACAGAAGCTGATCACAAGGCTGTTTGTTGTGATCTGCAGTAGCAGGGTGATGTCACGTCTGTGTGCTAGGAACGGGTGTCTGGACTGGTCCAACCTGCCTGTCTTCACTATTGTGGTGTCCAATGCAGAGAGGAGGTATTTTTGAGCAGGAATGAGGAAACTCAGAGATGCGGGAAATGGATGGGAAAGTCACTGGTCCTGTTTAACAAGTGGCAGAAATGAAGGCAGCACAATGTGAAAAGTGATGAGTTACAAGGCCATGTTAGAACCAGGAAATGCAGCGCAAGAGTGGCACACTCACTGACGTGGATCCTTAAAACTCTGTGTTATTACTTTAAACGTTGAAGGTGTTAAATGGCAACCCCCTTCTCCCCCGCAAACAGCCTGGTGTATTTACTAAAGGCAGAACTGTTTACCTGCTCTGAGGCTGTTTGCTCAAATGATCTGTAATGAACCGTTTCTAACTGTCCTGGTGCCCTGAGGCTCCTTGTCTGCGTATGCATGTCACAGGTGGGAGCTAGCGGATTGAGTTGTAACAAGTACATGCTCAGAGGAGGGTATAGGGCACAGGCTGCGCCTGTGTGTAAAGCACAGACTGCATATATAAGCGCTTTGTTTATCAGAATAGTGTAATATTTTACTTTGACCAGCAGAGGGAGGCAAACGACTGTCAGCACAGGCACCGGGTTACGCAAGCTACTCAAACTTCAAATCCTGACTCTGGACTGAATAACCTGGAGATGGAAAAGGGTTACGCAAGTAAATAGGGTTTGCTATTTTGCGTTTATAACTTCACCAATGTAAAAGGTGTATTGCAAGTGCATTTCCAACAACAAGAAATGGCACGAGAGCATGAAACATATATGTATTCATCACACAAACATCATTGAGGTTTTATTAGCACTGAAACAGTAAAGTACAAGTCTGTAACAGTTTGTAACATTGTAACCTCTTGACCTCTTCAACGGATACTGCTCTAACCATCTGCTCTTGTTGCAGATCTTCATCTCTGTCAACTGCCTGAGCACAGACTTCTCCTCTCAGAAGGGCGTGAAGGGCCTGCCTCTCAACCTCCAGATCGACACCTACAGCTACAACAACCGCAGCAACAAGCCAATCCATCGTGCCTACTGCCAGATCAAGGTGTTCTGTGACAAGGGAGCTGAGAGGAAGATCCGCGATGAGGAGCGAAAGCAGTCCAGACGGAAAGGCAAGGTGTCCGACCTGAACCCCAGCCTGGCCTGTGAGTGCTCCGCTCTCCTGCCCTCAATGCCGCTGTCACATGCACAAGCTCATCTTTGTCTGTTTACAGTTGTGGACGTCAAAGTGCCCATCATCCAGAAACGCAATGATGTGACCATCTTCAAAATGATGAGTGACCTGGAGACTCAGCCAGTGCTCTTCATCCCTGACATCCATTTTAGTTCTTACCAGCGCCATGTGAGTGCATTAACCACTCTAAATTCACATGTGTAATATCAAGGGAAAATGTACAAGTTATGAATCATACATAAATTAATATGTGCCGTCAACTGTAATTAAAAGCAAAACAACAAAAAGCAGCAATTATGTCTGCTGGTTTAAGTTTTAAGTGCCTTCTGTCAGTGTCCTACTTTATTTGGATCAGTCTGCCCCCTGCAGGCTGAGAAACGTATCTCCATATTTCTTATCTGTGTGAAAGGTCTGTGCATGCGGAGCCCATGCAGCAGAAGCACAGTATTTTTAGAGCAGCAGCGGAGGGGAACGTGACTGGACTGGACAGGCTGGAGATAAGGCCGGGTCATTGCTCTGAGCAGATTTCTATTAACAGCAGCACTCGGATCAATGTGTTTGCAGAGTGTAAGGTCCCATCGAGTGGTTAAGTTCCTGGTGTCCAAAACATATGTACGAATCCGGCGGTGATTTTACGAATTTATTTTGATGTGGACTGTAAACAAACAGTGGGTATAATACGACACACCCACCTCAGGCTTTATTGTAATAAAAATAACAGTTCATGTTTCAGCGTCATCAAAGTTTAAGTCACAAAGACATATAGTTTTCTGCTCTTTGACCTGTGTGTAAGGACAGTTACATAGGGCAAATTCGACCTGCCTATGGGCTTCACCTTTAGCCCAATTTATTCATTCAGCGTCCAATGTCCAAAACAACTCAGATTCCCCTTCTGTGGCTCAAAAAGACCTATCTGTACTCTTTATATTGTGCTTGAGAGAATGAAATAACCCATTTAAAAAGCTAAAGTCCGTTTTCTTGTTTGTTTTGCAGCCATTCACATCAGAAGAAGGAGAAGACAAGTAAGTGTAAATTCAGCAGCATTCCTGTCAAAGATATATGTGCGCATAGACTTCTAGGAACTACAGGCTCTGTGCACTCACTCACCCTGTGTGTGTGCGTAGATATTTATCACATTGTGGGGACTAAAATCTATGTAGACACTGAATTCATGGGAAGACCCTTATGGGCACTAGAATTATGAGTTTAAATATGTTAAGGTTAGTGTTTCGGTCATAGGATTATAATGACTGACTATAGTTAAGGTTAGATTAATGTAATGGTCCCAGAAAGAATTTAATGTGCATGTGTGTGGCTGTGTAGTGAAAACTAATGTGTAATTTGTGTGTTCATACACAGCTCAGGCATAAAAAGATTACCCTTCAGCGAGGATGAGTTTGTTTCGCCTCCCAACAAAATGGTTCGACTGGATGAACCAAAGAAAGGTATGTGTGTAGCTCTCACATGCTGATCAGGAGAAGTCCATCCCCCAACTCAAAGCCATGTGATCAGGGCTCTTTCAAAACACTCACACGTGCCCAGTGCTTGCAGCCCCAACAAACACTTCAACTGTCCTTTTGCCTAATTTACACTGACCTGCACACAGCTGAACCTGTTTTACTCTTTCATGTGATAGTGTTACACTTTTATTACAGTCCAGTCACAAACTTGATTGTATGCATGCAATTAGGGGTTGACCTCATACATTAAACACAAATAGTATATAATTCAATCCTGACCTCTCAGCATCTCAGTCAAATAAGTGTCAGATTGAGAGGCATAGGAAGGGTTTAACTTTTACATTGAACAAAGAGAGCATTTGTCTCATTCTGGTGCCCCATGTTTCCAGACACTGTGAAGACACTGTTGTATTTTAAACAGAGTAGTACTGATGAGGTTACAGGACCTATAGCTCAGCCATGGACCATAGATCATACTGTGACATCTTCAGCTCCTGATATTAACATAGAGAGATGACGGGTGGACTTTTCTTGTCTATCTCCCACAGTGCTGCTGTACGTGCGTAAAGAGGCAGAGGAGGTGTTTGATGCCGTCATGTTGAAGAATCCCACTCTCAAAGGCTTGATGGAAGCGGTGAGTCTCACCGGTGAACCACACATTTGTGTTTGAACAAGAAACAAACTATAATTAAGTGAATCAAACTATTTTTTTTAGATCTCTGAGAAGTATGACCTGCCTTTGGACAAACTGGGAAAAGTGTACAAGAAGTGTAAGAAAGGGTGAGTATATCCTTAGGAGTTTTCTTTCCTTATTGCCAAATCATTTGGTCAGAGGTAAGATAAAAGGTTAATGACTGCATGAATACATGTAAGAAACAGTGCAATGAAATAAAATGTGGAGTGGAGATTGAGAAGTTTAACTGATTCTTTATGTGTATAGAATCCTGGTGCACATGGATGACAACATCATCCGGCACTACTCCAATGAGGACACCTTCCAGATGTCCATTGAAGAGAGCGGAGGCCTGTACAAACTCACTCTCACTGAGATATGAACGGATGCACAGGTGACACCATCAAGGAGTGAGACATCACAACCATAAGGCTAGGACCGGAGCCTACAGGAGGTTTACATGTCCCAGAACTCTCTTTTGTGTCAAAAATAGAAACCTGAAAAGCCATATAGCTCTTAAAACAGACACTGTGTTTTACATGATTTACCAGATTCATCTCATTCTATCTCACTTCTGTGTAAATATCACTTCAGAGCATCTGAGGCTTCATTTATTGAAGCCATAGCACTGACTCCACTGTAAACGCATGCGCCAGGCCCCCAGGGGCCACTCAGTGTATACATACAGCAGTATTTGGTGTTGATGTTCAACAGCAGAAAATAGGACATTTGTAAATATCTTTTTAACTAAAGGAGACATATTTTAATGATCAATTAAAAAGGACTGCAAGTATTAAATGATGGCATTTTGCTGCTGTCCCTGTAGACAGTATAAGAGAAATACTGAGGAGTGTCTGTTACTTGTATTTTCTTAAGTGAGATTTGGACATGGCACATTCAGACAATACTTACACTATAATTACACATCATATTAATATAAATGAAAAGGTATTTCTTGTATATAAGAAGTGGTATCACAGTACTTAATGCATATTTATTATTATGACATGGATGTGGGTTGATATTTTTCTTTGATTTTTAACAATAGAATATTTGTATTATTTCTTTGTGTGTTTTTATAAGAACTTATTCTATCATGTAAAGTGCACCTGTTTTAAACTTTATAAAGGTTTTGATGCACAAAGTGCTGAATAAAAGTCTTGAGCTGTGCATTTGTGTGAAAGCATCTCTACATCACACCAAAACAGCCGTGAAGTGACAGTATTTATTTTTTTGACAGAGACAATGTAGACCAGGGGTGTCAAAAACATTTTCATCGAGGGCCACATCAGCAAAATGGCTACTGTCAAAGGGCCCGATGTAAAATAAATCTAACTACTTTTTTAACTTGTAAATAAACTGTTCCTATATTTATTACTTATTCAAGTTACAAATATTACATATGCATTTGCCTAGATGTAAAAATAGGGCTGTGTAACTATGTATCTCCTGATAAAATGACATTTTAAGACCATCATAACTTAATTTACCCTGTAAAGGGCCACATAAAATGATGTGGAGGGTCACATTTGGCCCGTGGGCCTTGAGTTTGACACATGTGATATAGACATACATCACACTAACTATTGCTAATTCTCAACTGCTGTCAAAGGTTGGGCTTCTCCTGTACAAAGCAGTTCAAACACTTAAGTAGGAAGCCAGGTTTTTAAGTGACATTGCCAATGTGGGCAAAAGCCTGGATTGATTGAGATGACTGCATGAAACTTTAAGCCTTGCCTTAAAGTTTCATGCAGCATTCTGAACTTTAAGTCTGAGAGCAGAACAAGGCAGACGGCACACACAAGCTGTCTCACTGGTGCTATCATTCAGTGGAGACAGAACAGTAAACCTTTAACTAACCAACTAAAAATGTTAATACAATAAATAATAATAACAACAACAATAATAATGATAAGACAATAATAATAATAATAATAATAATAATAATATATAATTATTATTATTATTATATTATTTGTATTATTTGTATTATTATTATTATTTCTATAGCACTTTTCTGAATAGGTCCCAAAGTGCTTCACATACAATCACAACAGAATAGAAATTAAAAACATGTACAAAACTTTATGTTGTGGACTAGTCATTCTCTCATATTGCCTGGACTGTAATCAGTTATCAAAGTATATGGAGGGCATGTTTCTTAGATGGAATGCAACGTTATACTTAAATAAATTGAGAGATTGTGACTGTATTGTTTTTAAGTTGATGATTCCATGGATCATTTTGATAATTTGATTTGCCAGTCCAATTAAAAAGTGGAAAAGACTGCAATGCACAATGTAACATGAACACAGCAACGAACTTCCTACGTTACATTACATAACAGCTTCAAATAGGTTTTGGGTTGTGATTCAGTGATTCAGTAGATGCCTCCACACTCTCCATTCACAAGCTGGCACCCTCGTGAGTGCCAAGAAAACATTTAACAAGCACATATGCATTTGTAAAGGAAAACGATTTGACTATTGGTTCCACACATGCTCAGATGATCCAGTGTGTGGGCAATGAGTTGGGGCTCAAACCTGCCTCTTGTTCCTGCTGTTACCAGGACGACAGACAGCAGCTAGCAACACACAGTCACGTCTCTTAGCAACAGATTGGCTTTGGAGTCTGGGCTGGACCAATCAGAAAGCTTGCTCTTGCAGCATCCTTCAGTGGGGACCATAGGATTGGTGAGGGAGGGACCACACAAAGCGTCATCGGGAGTAAGGAGAACAGTGATGTAAGACTACCAACGACCAAAACAAAAGGATTATGAAACAGGAAGATCGCATTTATTAGACTCTGAAATGTCATTCAAATATGTTAGCATTTTGCATTTGATTTAAATAATCTGGTACTGTTTATGTGTGGCAATATGTCAGATAAAACTAATTAAATTAAACCACCATTCAGAGATTCATTACCCCACAAATAAGGTCCACTTTGCCCCATGCTCTGGACCAATATCTGTGATGAACTACAAAGAGCGTAAATCTCATTTTTTTTCTGTCACTCTAAACTAGAGTCCCAATACCAGTCTGACTCTAGACGACTCTTGAAATAACAATAGTCTTGTCTTTTGCTTTTTGCCTTGACCAAATTTCCGCCAGGGCAAACAGACGCAGGTTTGTGGAGATACAAGCCCACTCAGAGTAAGGATGCATGTTTTTTCAATGTTTTTCACTGCAATGAACACAACAAAAATGAAGAAAGTAATAATAAATAATAATAATAATAATAATAATAATAATAATAATAATAATAATAATAATAATAAACATGCTTTTTAGTCCTTTTAGTCTTGTCTAAAAGGTTACATACAGTGCCTTTAATGTACATACATCAACTGAAGTGTCTGAGCAGCAATCACCAAATTCCTATTATTCACCACAGTATTACTTGAACAGGTGACAGGAGATCTTCCAAAGTTCATGTTTGATGTGGGTGATCTGAACTATTCCTCTCTAAAACACAGTGGAAGCTTGCCATGCAGAAGCAACACTGTGGACATGACAGTGGATGTATGTGCTGACAAAGCCTGCAGTGGGCCCTGAAATGCAGCCTATGGCTGGTATATTTAACCCTCCCCTTTTGGAGTGTCTCATGGTGGAGCTTAGAGTTGGGGAGTTGTCCTGCCCGGGGAGGTGCGGAGGCCCAAGTCAGCCTGTAACCTTTCCTCCAGATTCACTGACTGGCCCACTTCTGTGACAAACAGGCAGCTGCTGAGCCAACCTGCCAGGTCTCAACTGCTTTTCCTAACAGCACCGCCCTACAGCTCATAGAATCCACTGGGGCCCAGGACCAGTGAGGTCACAGAGAAGCAGGCTGGTTGCATGGTACTCTTCAAACACACCTGCTGCATCCTGGTGCATTACTGACAGAAGTGGCAACCAGTGACTTTTTAGGGGCATTCAGCAAACCAATTTAGAGTCAACATTTCACCTGTAGATCATTTAAACACTGAAGCCACAGTATCTGGAGACAGTCCAGATAAGCACAGTGATGAGCAGCTGTGAGCAAAATTGAAATATCTAAATACACTGACTGATTGAACACTGATTGAACTTTTGACTTGCATTATACCCTCAACATATGGTCATCTCCACTATTGTGTGTCCTAAAAAATGTATTACACTCAAGAATAGGATTTTTTTCAGTGCATACTCTTATCTGTGCAGTTAATTAGCTGTGTAGAAGAGCAGTAGGCCTATATCCCTTTTGACTTACTTAGCAAATCTTTGTGCAGAGGAAACGTTCAAATAATTTCTGCCATAAGTGTAAGCTACATTAAGGGGGGGATACAGGCCCCACCCAGTTACTGCTCTAAAGAGGCGACACCCAGGGACGGAATAACAACCTAAAGATGAGATCATGAACATTTTGTAGGTCAGCCAGTTATACAAGGCCGCTCATATAAGGAAAGACCCAAGGGTTTGGATAAAGAAATGCCACTTTAATCTGAAATATCAGATACGGTCCAGTGTGACATTCTAAAAATAAATAATAGTTCATAAATCTGTCTTATGTAATATTAAGCATAGGCGACGCAAACAAGTCTAAAAACTTTAGACGTGCACTCAAAACTCATTCAGCTGAGGCGTTCACTGCATTTAAGAAAAAAAATAAATAAAATAAATAAAACTCCCACGAAAAAGGCAAACATTGTATTTTGTTTTTTTTTAAATGACGGACTGTCTATTATAAGTAGGCTCATATGTACTCTGACATAAGAAACAAACTGTAGCTCTTATAGTATTTTTATAGTATTTTTTTCGTTAACAGGGCTTTTGTATTGCATAAAATAATTGCTTACTTTTTTGTATCTGCTTTTTAGATATATTTCTCTGGTCGAGGCATTAACAATGTTCATTTTTCTATCTGTCTAAAAGCTCAGTCCTCATATGTGAAGCTACGCTGGGAGAAAGTCGCTGGGTCTGAGCGACTAGCAGCGGTTGCTCGGATGTTCCGTGAACGCTGCATAGACTGGATCGACCTTTTGCCTAGTTTAGCGGGCGGCAGTTCATCGGGTTTACTCTGACACGGCTGACTCCTGAGGACACGCCCCCCATCAGCCACGCACCCCGTTTCCTCCAACCGCCCCGCGAGCACGCGCTGTTCACGCGGGCAAAGCGCGAGGATTGGCCACCGCCCCGCACACACCCGCCTCTGATTGGCGGAGTGTTGCCACCCTCCAGTGCGTGTTGAGTTTTGTTTTTCTTTTTTTCTCCTCCCCATGTTTTACACACACAGCTGAGAGAAAGGGGAGCCAGTCAGAGAAAAAAGCACTTCCATCTCCAGCCGAGAGCAGGCAGCGGCACTGGCAACCGCTGGCTCTTTGTTCTGGACGGGCTTTGACAACACTTAAGTTATATTTAGACTGCTCGTCTCTTCATGGCATCGCGACATTTTACTGAAATGGACTCAGAGGGGGTAAGGACAAAGCTTTACTATTGTTTTAGCGTTACCTAACCTTTTGTCTGGTGGTAGACCGTTATTGGCTACTAGTTGTTTACTCATATGGAGACGTGATCTGCCACTGCTTCTGAATCAAAGTCATCATTTTATTTTAATTTTACATTCATTTTACGTGAACGTATACACAATCAAATGAGTGGCGACTATAATTTAAAAACAAAAATCGCTCAAGTCACATCGACACAGTTACACAACATGCATGTCGGTGTGTTTATGGATACAATAAACAGATGTCCTCATTATTATTACTTTGTTATTCCGTATATTAAGAATAGTGAGTTATAGTATATATTGTTACAATTGTAAGGAGGCTACTTCCTGGTGCAAACCCGCTTTATGGGGATTTCACATGGCTCATCTCAGCAGCACGTCACTCTGTGGTCTATATTTGGAGATGGGAGGTGTCCTGGCCTCGAGCCAAAGGCAGTGAGTGCACGGTGCACCGGGGGTGTAGTCCCACACCCCTAGCTTGCTACTGCCCCCACTGGAAATCCAGATTAGAGAATTTACCAAAGACGTAGTTTTGTATGTTTTAATAAGTAACATTTTTATTTTTGAAGCTGAAACAGTTACATTCAGTTCCATTCTACTTTGTCAAGGATAAATAAATAAAATATATGTATATAATCAGAACAGCACAAAACCAGTAATGTTTGTTAAAAAAAGATGCAATTCTTAACTATGCGTGTTGCTTGCAGCTAAGTATTTGAGCCTTAAATTTGCTTGTTTATGTGTTCAGACTGTTTGTATAGAAAACTGCGGGCCCCAGCTGAAGCGCAGGAGACATGACAGTGAGCAGAGTGGGGCAGGCACTGGGCTGGAGTACACAGACCTGGAGGCTGCGGAGGCCTTGGTGTGCATGAGCTCATGGGGCCATGCTCCTCTGCTGCGGAAACCCCGACCCCTCACACCTGCGTCTGACTCCTGTGACTCCCTGCTTCCCCCGGAGATGTCAGAGTCACCCAAGGATTTTGTATCCCTCTCTTCCCTGGTGAGACATTTTATATTAAGTAGAAAATCTAATCTTTACACAGACTATTCATTTTAATCTGATTGTTCTCCCCCTTTCTCCCAGTGTATGACTCCTCCACACAGCCCAAGCTTTGTGGACTCTTCAACCTCAGGTTCTAGTCAGCGGTGTTCCACTGTTCTGGCCCATATCACGGAAAAGCCCTCTTCCGGGCTCCGGCCACAGCAGCCTTGCAAAGCCATGGCCACCAGTGTCATCAGACACACTGCAGACAGCAGCCCCTACCACGTTCCTGCAGCACCCAGCTCAGAGAGTCCTGTCAGTCCAGGGGTGTGGCAGCATCAACAGCAAAAGACTGTAAACAACCCCTGTGCTTCCTTCCCTACAGCACAAACTTCCACAAAACCTTTGGACAATATTACACATAACACACCCTCTGCCCCTCCCACGTTGTCCCCTCCTCCCGTCTCCAGCCCCCAAATCATCTGCCAGATGTTTCCAGTCAGTAACCAATCAGGCATCATCTCAGCATTCATCCCTAGTGCGGTGCAGACTTCATCTCCTCTGCGACCCTCCTCTGGCTGCTCCACACCCACTATGCATCAGCCTTCCTCTGGAAACAGCTCTTCCCCTGTCCCGTCACTTCTGGTGGGCTCATCAGTACCTCAGGGGACAGTCATGCTGGTATTGCCCCAGCCCAGTGTCCCACAAACTCCCCACTGCCCTCAGACTGTCATGACCCTGGGCAACACCAAGCTGCTACCTCTCGCTCCAGCTCCTGTGTATGTCCCAGCAGGGCCTGGGGCCACCACCACAAAAATTGACTTTTCTCGTAGAAGAAACTATGTTTGCAACTTTCCTGGCTGCAGAAAAACATACTTCAAAAGCTCTCACCTCAAGGCCCACCTCCGCACGCACACAGGTATGTATCCGTGGTAGCAAATACTTTACACAACACTTAAATGTAATTTTAGAGAAATCTGATGTAATGCATTTGGGTTCCCAATTGTAATGTACTTGATCCTTCCCCAGGAGAGAAGCCCTTCAGTTGTAGTTGGGATGGTTGCGATAAGAGGTTTGCCCGCTCTGATGAACTGTCCCGTCACCGGAGGACCCACACTGGGGAGAAGAAGTTTGTGTGTCCTGTGTGTGAGCGCAAGTTCATGCGCAGTGACCACCTCACCAAACATGCCCGACGTCACATGACCACCAAGAAGATCCCCTCTTGGCAGGCTGACGTCAGGAGCCTCAACAAGATGGCTGTGGGTAAAACAGCCTCCAAACCAGGCCTGGCAACCCTCAGCATGCTGGTACCTGCTGGCTCCAAATAAACTGAAAAATGCCATTCAACAGTTTCTGTTCTTCAGAATCACAGGGAGCAGCCAAGCACAGAAGGCTGTCACTATTCTATTCATTGGAATATATAAAAACATGCACTGGAAAGACATTCTCTACTGCTCATTTGTACATGGATATTTGTTTACTTTATAAAACCTGAAAATGAATGCACATTGCCAAAGCCTTTGTATGAAGAGTATCTTACACATTTCACCCTCTACACTTGTGTCTAATTTGTGTATTAAATGTATATGTGAATGTATAGTTTATTGAACTATAAAAAGCATTTATTTGTCACTTTTGAGAAAATGTAACACCAACAGAAAATTTATAATCTATATTAATCATTACTTTAATTAAACCCTCATGTCTAACTTTTCATATTTAATACTTAAATATTTGTAATAAAAACGCTGAAGAAAGTGATTTTGTGACGTTTCATTATTGTCTTTAAACTATAAGCCACAAAAATAATCTAAATTCTGGTAGACTGAAAAGGAGTCCTGTCACCCATGTGGTGTTTGTGTGATATGCTCAGATCCTCCATCCGGTGCAGTTCCTCCTGTCCAGCCGCGTCACACTAGTGTCACACCCGTGGGAGATGTGGGGGGTGTGGCACCCACACTTTTTGGAACCACTTTTTTTGTCCCATTTCACTAAATGGGTGTGAGAGGAGGTTAAACTACAGCGACTGCGCTGAAATCTCCGGTGATAAGAGGCACGGCAGCGATTTCAGCCACCTAAAACCTTTAGTAAGTTAATTGAGATCGCTACATGGCCTCTGTCAACCCCCCTGGGTTTTCCCAGATTGTTTAAAGGCATAGCAATCTTACTGTATGCAAACTTCTGTTTTTGAAGAAAGTAATGAAAAATTGTCTAAAAATCCTTCACTCATTATTCTGGCATTTCGCGAATAGAAATAATTTTGGTAATCCTAACTGACCTAAAACAGGAAAATGTGTATATAAATAAAACACATGCATATACATAATATATAAACGCCTAAAGTGAGTGAGACAGCATGTTGTATGTTATATATGTATTACATACTCAACACCCACACCTTTAAGAAGCTTGAAACGTCCCTGCTGCTGTCCCACTCACTTTAGGTGTTACAAAAGCGTTTTTGGAGTGACGGTCTGGTGACTAATGTGGTGTGAGAGCAGCCAGACAAAATGCTGTGAGCTGGAGGATGGAACAGCTCTATTGTTTGGTCCGGATGATAGACACACCCCAGGTGAGGAAGGAGAGTATGATTCAGATTATACTGGATACTACTGGATTAGTGTGAACTAGGTCTAAATTATTTTGGGAATATTATCTTGGGGATAATTAAATAAAGAAAGCAAAGGTTCCTTATGAGAAATTTGGAAAGTCTTGAAAAGTTGGAAAAGGCATGCATAATACAACATTTTCAGCAGAGGTGCTGTTTGTGACCTCTGCCTGGGTCCATGCCGCACACACACTGTCAATGGCCCCACACCTAGTAACAGTGAGTTATAACCAATCAGACTGTGCGCAATATGAACAGTTAGGGGCGCGCCCAATGAGCTTCCTCGCCTTTGGACCCACCCCTTTGCCTTACTGACCGACATCCACAGACTCAGCGGCCTCGCTTCGCTCTGTTCAGCCTCACATAAACCGCAAACGATGGAGTGCAACGACACCTGCTGGTGAACAGGCGGAACAGACGTCTTTCAAGGTAAAGAAGAAGCAGAGTTTGACTCGGGTTATAAAGGCGCATATGTATAGTTAGTAGCATTATTACTATATTATTGTAATACTTTATTATTTACTTTTTGATGCCTTTGTCGGCATTTTGTAGCTTTTGTGACCAGTACTTTTGGGGGTAATATTTGAATGTTACACCGCTTTTCGTTGCCATGGTGATGTCAACACAACTGCTCGTCTGAAGTTTGTCCCCTTTTTTAGCGCTAGTGTTACTTGACTAGTTTTGCTCTGTCTGCTTCATCGCGTTTATTTATCTCGGATTATTATAAGATTTTAAACAGTCATGGAGCACAAAGGTAAACTCTCGGAGCTAAATTTCACTGAAGAAGAAATAGGAAGATTCACAAAAGCTTTCAAAGATGAGAACTTCAGAAAAATGCTGCGGGACTACGCAGATGAGATATCCGACCCAGAGAACAGAAAGAAATATGAAGAAGAAATAGCCATCCTGGAGAAGGAGCGAGGCAATAGCGTGCAATTCATTCACCCAACTCCTTTCCGATGCATCAGGACCAGCGTTAATGGGCAAAACAAGTGCTACGTTAATGTATGTGCCAATGACAAAATAGGAAAACCTTCATGTAAAAGTGGACTGTCTGAAGATGGAAAAAGTGGGCATCACTGGTCTCTTCCACACAGCCTTCACCCAGAGAGGAAAGAGCTGGATCCAAAAGGAAACAAAATCCTTATTTATGATGTAATTTTTCACCCTGACACTCTTCACATGGCCAGCACAAACAGTAGATTTATGGATATGGTGACGGCTGTGGCACTTCAGAGTATTCAGGATGGTTTTAATGTGCGTCTAGATAAAAAAAACATTAAGACCATGAGTACAAAATATAAAGGGAATCCACAGCCCTGTGTCATTCGAAAACCTATACCTGGATTTAAAGCAGAAGATACCTCAGATGACCCTGATCCTCTGGCTTTTCCATATCCTGATAATAAAGCCACCATCTCCAAAAAAGAGCTAAATGGACAAAAATGTACCAAAGATCTTGCCAATACCCAAGGGCCGACAGAGCCTCACTACACAGTCAAATACCGCTCATTCATTGATCTCCAAGACTTCACGTGCACTAGAGATTTAAAACAGAGCTCCAGACCCAAAGAGATTATTTTAACTATTAACCTACCACTTCTCAAATCAGTAGCAGCCATCACTCTTGAAGTCAAAGAGAAAAGTCTTCTGCTTGAGTCACAGGACCCTGCCTACAAACTGGAGCTGTCTTTAGCCTATGCTGTAGATGAGGACAAAGGAGCAGCAAAGTTCAACAGACAGGCCAGGCAGCTGGTTGTCACACTCCCTGTACGGCCTCCAGAACAGGAGTTACAAATAAGCAGCACTCCTCGGGATTCTGGTAGTGACATGCAGGATTCTGATAATGTATTTGAGAAAGAAAGTGAAGTGAAACAGGATGACACAAAGCACTGTGCTGAGGGGAGAGCAGTAGAACCACCAGAGAACACTGCTGCAGAGGAGACTGGTGACATGTGTGAAAGAGAGGAGGAAGGTGCAGAAGTCAGTCAACAACATCAGGACAGCACTGATATGAGGCTGTGTGAGGAGCACCAAGGTGGTACCAAGACAGAGGAGCATGAGGGAGTTTCTGATGAGAAGGACCAGAAAGGACATGTGACAAAGCACCGAGTTCATGTCTACGCAGAGAAGGAAGCAATACATGATATACAAGACAAAGAAGAGGAGGGGTTAGAATCAAAACATTTCATCAAAATGGAAAAAGAGCAGTCAGGAAATGTACATAAAATGGATTTTCTCATCATTCTATCTGTCCAGGGGAATGAATTACATCTCTGTTTTATTTGTTAGGAATCGGAAGATGTACCTGGAGCCTCAGAACCTGTTACAGCTGCAGAAGAGGTGGGTGAAGATCTTCTGAAATCAGAGAGGGACTTTCCCCCAGTTTTACTGAGGGAGGTGAGAGAGGATGGTTCACAGTGGGTCATCAGTAATCATGTGACCACTGCAGGCTTCACCTTCCACAACTCCCTCCTGTTCGAGCTCGACTGAGCTGAGGTGATACAAAGGTCCAAATATTGTGGAATATCTTCACTTTAACCACGTTCACATGGCAAACATTAAATGGGTTACTGAAGAGAAATTTAAATATGAGATGTTTAAATATTAGAAAGTGATGCATTATTTTCATGACTTGTGTCATCATATTAAATTACATTTGCCATTTTTTGGATGTCTGCTTAACTGAAAATTTTCTCCTAGACAAAGCCCTCCACTACACAAAGCTACACAACACAACACTACACAAAGCCCTCTATGTACTGGTGAAATGTTACTCCGGGACAGGGTCAGAATACTCTGTTTATTAAATGCTTAAACATATAAAAGTTACATGTAAACAGCCCGCTCAACTTGACCCTTTAAGAGACAGGAGATGCAGAGAAAGGCATTTAAAGAAAATCTCGTATCTTCATTAAGACGGTTGAATGAAGATACCAGACTTTCATGCTATAGTGAATGTATTGGACAAGTTGTAATAGACTCAGTAGCAGCCTTGAGGATGTTTGGCAGGTTATGTTCTGGAAAATACTTGAGGGTTCATTTATGGTAAGTTGAACAGGTAGTTGGTATTGTAACAATTGAGTCTTACATCTTCACTGTCAAACTGAAGCTCTTATCTGGCTGCCCTCTGGAGGGAGCTGTCTAAGAAGTGAGAGTAGCAGGTGAGTGAGCAGAAGTACTGCTGGATAGGGGCGTCAGTGCCCCCCATGTCATCCACTAACACCACTGTGTGGGACACCTGGTGCAGGTTCATGCTTACGCTGCTTTGGATGTACTGACTGATACACACTTCTCCACAGCAGCAGATCTTTGCTACCTCCAGGTCGCGACACAGGTGAGCCGGGATGAGCTGAGGGCCAAATACTATCCTGTCAGAGAAAAAGCACAAACTTAATTTAATTTAGAATTTAAAATATAACCTGTCAATTTAAATTAAACTGGATAAATATTACTTTAAAACATACAAACATTTCTGATAATAAATTTCTTATTTGTTGAACATTTTAATGTCTTAATTAATTTGATTAATTCATTTATTTGGCACACTGTTACAGTAATATAACCTAGACATTGGTGGCCAAAAATCTCCATCAGGATGAGATTTTCAAAGTATCATATTTTATCATATAATCTACAAGGAAGAAAACTGAACTAGAAGTAATTCTGTAGAAACCAGGGTTGTCAAAAGTATCAAAAACCTAATCTATACTAAAACTAGTATCGAAAAAGTAGATAAGCATTTGAGCAGGTATCGATATTTAAAAAGTCATATTCACAGGGCAGAAATGAATCTTTCTTTGAATCTTGGCTGTATCAGACCAAGGATAAGGCACATAGACTAGTATACACCCATGGACAACTATGGAAAGTACTTGAATGACTGAGGGGTTACACAGCTATAAGGCCACATGATAATATAACAGAAAGTACTATCATTTAATGTTGAAAATCACATTCTATTGTCTAAAGAAAGTGTGTTTTAATTATTATTGTGGTATCAAATTGGTATGTGTCAGTGTATTCCTTAGTACCAAAATAGAGTTTGCAATTTAGTATTGTGCCAACGCTAGTAGAATCAGTGTCCATAAAGATGGTAACACAGCAGTATATTCCAGAGCTAGAGAGTGTTCTGACCTCTGGTTTGCCACAGCTCTGGAAGCGATCTCCTGTAGAGGAAGAGGGAAAGTGAGTTTGATAGTATGGTCTAAGGGGTTAGGCTGGATAAATGGGTTCCCAAACAAGTCCAAGTTCTCCAGACTGAGCTTCCTGAAGTCCATGGGCAGCACAGACAGTTGGTTGTGGGCCGCTGACAGGAAACGGAGCTTGGACAGGCGGCCGATGTGGAAGGGCAAACAGACCAGCTGGTTGTCGTCCACTTTGAGGGTGACTAGTTCTCGGAGCTGGCAGAACTCTGGGGGTAGGGAGCGCAGCTGGTTGTGGGCTAAGTCCAGGGAGTGCAGGGTCTTCTGAAGTGTGGACAAACACAAAGCCTCACTGAATGACTCCAGGTGGTTGTTCCGGAGGTTCAAGTGTGACAGGCAGCCCAGGTCTCCGATAGTTGCTGGCAGCTTCTTTATGTGATTACTGCTGAGGTCCAGTACACGCAGAGCTACACAAAAACAGTGATGTAAGAAGATTGTGATATGATAAAATAATTGTTTCACAATATTTTTAATATTAGCTACTAACAACAGCTAACAAAGAAATTACTGTTACTAACACAATCAAATGGCTACAATGATAGCAAGCATCTTTTCTGCAATACTGAAGAATGTGTGGTTAATACCATATTAATATGTAGCAAAACTGATATACTAACTGATAAACTAGTTGCATTACGTACATTCTTACACAATTATTATTGTGTAAAAATATATATATATTTTTTATCATTGATTAAGTTAAATGATTGTGTACAGTTTGAAGCCTAAATTGCATGATCAGGTACCAAATGAAGGGGCCACTGTACTCTGAATACCTATTTTTGGTACATGTAGAACTTGCCAACATTTTTCATATGACTGACCTTTCAGGGAAAGCATGCGCATATCGACTCGCGTCAGTTTGCACCAGGACACCTGCAGCTGCTCCAGAGAGTACGGGAAGTTGGAGGTCAGAGGGTAGTCCTTCTTTGAGAGGATGGAGAGCTTCTTCTTGGGCTGCTCCACATCTCGAGCTCGAACCGGAGTGAGTGTGGACAGAGGCAGGCTGCTGGTCTCATTCCCCCTGTCTGCCAACCGTGCAGCAGACAGGAAGTTCTTTAGACTGTTTGGATCTGCCTGGAAGACATACGGGTTATAAAAATGAATAGGTTGTTGATTCTTATTATAACAGCATAATTTTAAATCAAGTTATACTGTAACAATAAATAGTAGATAAAAGTGCCCTCAACTTATCGTTTTGATTTGCTTTGCTATATAAAACTTACTTCAAAAGGCATGTCAGTGGCTACCTCACTGACAATAAAAGCCATTTACAGTAAGGGCACAAGCTCACAGTCTGACCAGCAAAAGCTACAAATGTGAAACTGTCAGAGAGCACTGAAAGTAGAGGAAGGTAGTACCTTGCTCAAACAGATGTCAACTGCTGGCTCTTTTAACCGCACAGTAGCTTTGCCTTCTTCAACAAACCATGTGAAGAACTTCTCAATGTTGTCCTTGAGCTGCAATAGAGAATTATTGGCACCATCCACGGCAAATGAATTAATCACAATAATACTGTCCAGTTACTTTAATGACATTTTAAAAATTTACCAGCACTTTACTTTTGAGTTGAATTATCACTAATGCAGCAATATTGGGATGAATGAAAACAGATCTTTCTCTGCATGTGGATTACATCCACGATTTCTGAGGTTAGATAATGATCAATTTAACTGTGAATATTTACAGCTGGGGTGCAGTACTTTGTGTCAAAAACACTACTGAAAAGTGCCTCAATTTACACCTAAAGTATGATTAAAGGAACTGTATGTAGCCTGTGCACATATAGAGGGCACATGCAAGTTTTTTTTTTCTCATTCTCGGTAGGGCTATATGGACAGACCATGCCTCATGTGAAAGCTCAGAACCTCCCGAATTCAATCACTGGGCTCCTGAGGCTGCACCCACTGGTTGATGATTGTCTGCAGGTGCTGAGGTTTATGTAGTGAGGATTCAGATCAGAGGGAGTCCTTTTAGGTTCAAGCTAACTGGATTTCAGCATTGAAACTGGCACAATAAATGACTGACTCATGTAAGGGTCATTCTGCTTTCTGATTGGATAGTCGTCGTGAGAACAAAACACCTTGTCTTTGTAATTAAGAATAAGTCAGCATTACAATTGTTATCAGTAGAAGCTATGGTTGATTTGAACAAGTGTATCTCGTGTCTGGGGACACAGATAGGGTAAGTTTATGAAAGTTAAAGTCAAAATCGTACATACAGTTCCTTTGAGAAGGCCAGCTTTAAAGTATAAACTGAAGCATAAACACAACTGTAGCTAAGATAACAGGTATAAAGAGTAGAGCAGCAGAAGCCCACAGTTTGAGAGCCACTGCTTTGATCATACATGGGTCGGTTAAGGCCACTTCCGCGGTTAGATAATATTTAGGAGCGGGTTTAGCAGGGCAGAACGGAGCATACGGACCTTATACTTTGAACCCGCTCGGTCCCTGGCGGTACAGATCAGCAGATATACGTGGCTACGTTGACTTGTTTTGTCCAGATGTTTCCCGATGGACAGAACAGCTCTCGTCCCCTTTCCACGACCTTTCATCCCGTACGTGGGAAGCTGGCGATTCAGTATTTCGACATCGCACTGTAGCTTCATTTTGCCCAAACAGTGCACAGTGGTAGTATTAGTCCTGTTACTGCCGAGTGTGCAGAGATTATAGGGAGCATTTAAAAAAACGTCCGTGTTTCCTACTTTGAAAAGGTGCAGCTGCCGTCATGGATGTCAATAACAGAGCACCGTTTGCCCCAAACAGCGTGAAAAATGCCTCAGAAAACTCTCACCATCAAAGAAAGGCAACCCAGCAAACAGCACAGGACACTGAAGTATAAATTAACTAATCTGGACGAGTAAAGCCTTCTGAATAAGTTGAGTTTCTTGATCTTGTTTCTGAACAGAAGTTAGCAGTCTGTTAGCGGGATCTCGCGCGCAGGAAGTGACGTCACTGAAGTATAACAACAAACTGTCCGAGGAAAATGTAAACTAAAACGAGCACGTGATCACAGATAATTTGTCATTCAATTAGTGTGATTTTTACAATAATAATTAGAACATGCAATTTATTAAGCTACATATGTGTAAATTTTAAGTATGTTTATGTTTATTTATACCAAATGTCCAAACCAATAAAATAATACCCAACATGGTATATCAGATATCAAGACCAATATTTATTAGCTTATCAATTTACATTCGTTTCAACTTTCAACAGCATGCAGTTTTGGGATTAACTGTAAATCATTTGTAAACACAGACCCCCAACACCAGCCTCATGACATTGCACTAACCCTTTCACTCAAATATTTACTCCAATGTAAAGAAAAAGATGATATTTAAAGAAACATGGCACCACTTTGATTTGAACTAGCATGCACTGAGTTTTTCAGTTTACAGTGTAGTGTGATATTTTAAATTGTCACAGTGCTGTTTCCACACATGACCCCCTGCGTAAGCAACAGCTCCTCCCCTCATGTCCAGTCTCACCACCTCTGCTTTCTGAATGCTGCACTATCAGTACAGGGAAGAAGTGTGCGTCTCTGTATGAGGGGGGGCTGACACTAGTGCTTGGCTGACAGGACTGCTCACACCAGGGTTCACTGAGGCTGCTGCTACGACTCCTCCAAAAGCCCAAAGTGCGCTGGGAACCATACATGCGGCACAGAGAGAAGCGTGAGGTGTCTGAGGACGGATGTGAAAGGTACAGTGTCCCATGACATGACAAGACAGAGGAACAGCTGCTTGTGATGGTACTCCTTCTTTGTCTCCCCTCTTGTTGGGTAGGTCCACTGCTTTGCTCACAGATATCTGGAGTGAGTACTGCACCGTAACTGACCGGAGTCTGACTTCGGTCCAACAGGAGGCAGTCTGAAGAGGAGGTGTAGTCTGTGTCCTGTAGAGAGATGGAATCAGTGGTGCTTGTGTTTATTAGCATGGCCTCAGAGTAGCTTGGAATTACTTGTCTATTACAACGTATGTGCACCTCCATCTCTGTGCTATCTAATGTGTCCACTCTAGGAATAACACAGCCAGTATGATTTTCAATTAGCTGGTCATTTTGTTGGCTAGAGGGTGTGCCTGGAATGTACTCTAAGCCAAAGAGTTTTTCTATTCTGTAATGTACAAATGCAGTGCGGTATTCACTCAGGACTCGAAGTGGCCAGGACAACATGAGGAAAGCTGCGAGCCAGAATGCCACCTGTGAACTGTACCAAGGCATCTTATCTGGATCCACATAGACCATTATGTTCTCTCTAAACTCCACATTCTTCAGCAGCAAACCCTCCCTAGCCTCCATGTAGTCATCCAAACCCTCCACTTCAGAAAAGAACCTTGCTCTCTGGTTTAAATAATCATTTTCAGGGCCTGTCTCAGTAAAGCTGAAGCACTTAGTAAATCTGAGTCTTGTGGCTGCGTGGGACTCCAAACCCTTGAGTTCACGGGAGACATCCTTCACACCACATCGGCTGTAGTCAAACTCCCCCTCGGCCAGATGGGTGTTCACTCTTTCGTGGTACACCTGAGTAGAGATGTAAGCGTCACCACTTCTGTATCTAGTCACCTGCCGAGTCCGGCGAACAAAGTGGTAACTAATGGCTTTCCACCAGATGCAGGGTTGGGCTTGTCGCATCTTTAGCACACGTTCGTATACGCTGTCAATGTCTGCCTTACGCTGCAGCTCACTTCTGGCTTGACAGTGCCAGCATTCCACTATGTACAGCACATAGAGCATCACAAGGAATGCCAGAGGGATGTAGATGTAGCCGTCAGAGCAGGGGCTGTCGTGGTAGATCATGGAGTGGCCCCCAAAGCCCACCCCAGTAGGACCCCGCAGAGGTGAAGACAGAGGAGCAGTGAGAGGGGGGCTGAAGGAAGACTTGAAGCTGATTTTGGTGACAGTGGTGAGCTGACACCAGGCCACTGTGCCCAGGCAGCTGTACATTAACAGAGAGAGGATCAAGCAGCGCCAATGGGCCTCCCGGCACATGCACGCTCCCAGAGACTGCTGCTCCGGACGCTGCTGTAAAGAGAGCAACAGAAGCACTTAGAGCAATGAACCTATCCACTCACACGCGCAATACTAGCAACTGTGGCAGAAAGCTTTTCCATAGTCAAGCATTAAGTAACCTGAACTCAAGAAGACATTTGGGGACACATTTGCAAAACTATATTGCAAACAAGTTAACTTGCAATAATATGTTGATAATCATTGATAGCTTAAACCAACATCATAATAGGTTATTTGTTCATGGTACCTGCACACATTTGCAAACTATGAAGTACAAGGCAATGACATGTAAGTAAGACAAAACCAGAGTTTGATATTTTTCTTTCTGGAAAAGTGGAAAATTTAGTTTAGGAGATGATTTATGCCCAAGTGCCTGAGGCTGTCAGCTTCCACCTCCTGTTTAAAGGTACCATCACAATTTGCTTCTCAGATCTTTGAAGTATTATCCTACTGGTTAGACTGTAAAATTCATTACGATTCATGCCACGGTCTATACTGAGTTTTGCTCATAGAAAATGGCTCATGATCTCTTATTATTCTTATTATCTTCTCTCATGTAACCTTGAATAACCTCTTCCTCACCTATAGAACGATGGATTAGGATGTAAAAGTAAAACTAAACTGAATTGAAACAGAGGGATGCAGTCTTTAAAGGCCTTTATGACATCTCCTGGCACCAACTATGTCAGACTGGGTCATAGAAACACTTTTGGCTTTTGGCTATTAGCTGGGATTAATTCGTTTCAATTACATTTAATTTACTTTAAATGTAATGGAGCCTAAATGTAGGATATTTTAGTTTTGACACAAGTGTATGACTCAAGCTCAAGGAAAGGGCTTGTTTGGGGGTTTTGGGGGAATAGTTTCCCATTTAAATAATTCTATTATTGGGTAAAACGTGGCCCACTTTTTGTGTACATAAAAATTGTTATCCGTGTGTAGGCACCTTACCTCCTCAGGGACATCACTGGCGCCTGTCAACTCCTGTCTTCCCCCTGTCCCATTTTCACTTGGAGCAGTGGCCGCGGTTACCTCCTCACTCTCCGGATTTAGGGAGCTCATACTGTGCTCTTTGCATGTCCGGGAATAGAAGTTTTGCTCGCTGTACCTGCGTTACTTCCGCCTCTATGTACCTCCTTGGAGGGCTGCACGTCGGGGATGGAGCCTCCGCGGTGCTGATGCTGCTGGGAGTCCCGTGGCGGTGCTGGTCCTCCCGTCGGACTGCTGCACCGAGGGGGGCGGGGGATTTCACCGCAGCAGAGGCAGCAGAGGTTCACCATGGTGCAGCCAATCAATTGTAATAGCAACCTTGTCACGGCGTGATATACTGTCACTTCAGCGCCTTGAGAAAGTCTGTGAAGAGATGATCTGTCCAGTCAGAAAAATGCAACATGCGACCTTCACTGATGTCCACACGGTCAATAGTAAACCATAACAATGAAGAATGAATGAAGCATTTCAGACTGATGCAGATAAAGATAAAAGATAAAAGATAAACATCCTCGTGCAGGATCATATGTGTGGGATGCGTTAATGGCTGGCAGATGTAGTTTTATTTTGAAAACGGAAGTGAGAAGCTGCTGGTGTCACACAAAAAGAGTTCCCCGTGGTTGTCATCGGCGCAGAGCATGGAGAGATACATCCAAAATAGAAAGTAATCACTGTGCCTTAAGTAAATGTTCACATTTTTGGTTTGATTATTTAATGTTTGGGTTGCAGTGTGAGATGAGGCTACATTGGCTCAACTCTATCAATAAGTTAATGTTAGTTGTTTACTAATGTAAAGTCACTTGCTGTTCCTCGTGAAACAAAGTCCCTCCTCCTCCAGGTTTGAGAAACGTTTTACCAAGTTTGGATAGTAGCACATGAGCATATGTTATTGACATAATTTGGGTACTATGTTATGTGATGTGAAGGATGCTGCGGCGCCCCCAGCCCACAGATTCGGAGGAGGACCTGTTGAGGGAGCAGGAGATGTTCCTGAGCTCTGGAGCCCAGGCGGCTGCAAGTGTGGTCCGCCGGCCGGACAAAAGAAGACCACAGAGTGGAGCAACGCAGGAGCCACAGGAGGCTGGTCATGTGCAGAGGGATGTCGTCTCCATAGAAGGTTTAACATGCGGCCTTTGTTTCTCATGTCCAGTATTTGTATTTTTCAACAACAGAAACTTGTTCTAGTTATGCTGAAATTAACAAACCCCAATAATTTAGTGTTAAGGTGCACACACCCTAGTAATTGTCAGCCTCATAGCATGATAATAACTCAGGAATACATGAACTCTTTTGTGTAATGCATCTGAATTACTGAACCTGTTTTTTGCAGATCTTCCAGATGAAGTGCCCTCGCTGACCCCGGCGCCACCAAAGAAGTCCAGGTTCAAGTCCCGCCATGTGACCTTTGAGCATGAGGATGCAGAGGAACAACTGGACAGACATGACACACACATCAGTGCTGTCCTATCTAGAATAATTGTATGCTAATTGAGAACATGTTGTTTATTTGTTGTTTGTTTGGCTAATGTCTTGTAAATTATTGTATCATTCTTTAAGGAAAAGGATACAAGCTCTGTCCCTGTGTCACTACCAGAGTTTACTGGCATGGCTTTTCCCAAAGTACTCCATCGCTCTCAACATTGTGAGGTAAAACAATTTGCTTATACTTTCCTAAAATACTGCTAAAACTAAAAAAAGTTAAACTTTTATTGACGCTGAGTATGTCTGAATGAACTCTTGTCTGACAGATGCCTAAAACTTTTGATCCCGGTCGTAAAAAGAGCATCTTTGCACTCCAACTCACTGCTCAAAGACTTAAAGAGGGAAAGACACCAAGTTTAACTTCACAGGCACAAACCAAGAAAGACTTGGTGATGAGCTTCAGTATTAATACAGGTTAATATTTTTCAAAATAATATTTCTAGCTATGCACTTGCAACTTCTCTGTAACAGCTGTGTGAATGTGCTCTCAACAGACCAAGCTAGAGAGGCGGGCCCCAGGCTGATTTCTGGGCAGTGTCTTGGGGTGCGAGGTGGTGCAGAGGAGGCCATGAGAATCCACAGAGAGAATCAAGAAAAACTACACGGAATGTCGGAGTTAGAGATCCTGAATGAGCAGAAGAGACTTCTGTCTCAGCTAGGTACAAAGTTATACACAGTATTGGCAGAAACAAACTTGAATAATATTCTGGTGGAATTATATGGTAAACAATTATAAGAGGCCTGCATAGTCCTGCATACTCTTTAAAATCCATGCTACTATGTGTATATTGATATGCAGTTATTTAATCACAGTGGTATATTTTGGGTCAATGTCAATTTCCACACTTTTATTTGCCATTCAATTAACTTTCTTCATGTTTATATAACTATATATTTAATTATTCATATGAAGCTTTTTTTACTTCTTCCATTGTTCCCTGAACGTAGATCCAAGGTTGGTAGAGTTAGTAAAATCACGCAAAGCCGAAGACATTTCGTCCTCTGCACCAGCGCCCCATCTGTCTAGGGACCAGAATGCTCCTCCTTGTGATGCTGTGGGTCAGTCCCCAAGTGCTCTTGTGGATGTGAAGATGGAGCGAGAGCAAGAACCTGTCACTGGTAATGTGCCTGTGTTTCATCTTGTTGGTAGATAAGTGCTTTTACTATGCACTGCAATTTGGCATAGAGTTTTGAGAGGTTTAAAATTGAATCCCTTGTTGGTCTGATAGATGGATAAATACATGCATAAATATTTAAATAGGGAGAAATCATGTCTGTAAAATTTCACAAAATATATGCGCTGGTTTTCAAAGTCATCTAAACATTCTGATGTAGGTTCAGCTCAATAAACACACAGTGAATATGTTGCTCTGTGTGTAAGCAGAAGCTGACCTGCCAGTGAAGCCTCACAAAGACTGGGTGCATATGGATAAGTTGGAGCCTGAGAAGCTGGAGTGGATGAGAGACTTGCCTCCACCAAGAAAAAAAGGAACCAACAAAGTAGGAGTTATATTCTTCTAGATGTGTTTTTTTTTTCTATTAGAACTCAAAACAGTAGTGTGTTTTGTTAGGCCATGCAGGCACGCTTCGACTTTGCAGGGACGCTGATTCCGCCGGCTGAAGACCTGCCTACTCACCTGGGTTTGCACCACCACGGAGACGAACCGGAGGTCAGAGCTGCTACTTCTGAGTGCAGACAGCTCCCTTTTAATTTGTGTATTAAATAAATTCAATCCCTTCTGTTCTTCACAGCGAGCAGGGTATTCTCTCCAGGAACTATTCCTGCTTTCTCGGAGTCAAATAATCCAACAAAGGACTTTGGCTCTTAGCACTCTGGCTAATATTATTTCTAAGGTAATATGTCTCATACATATGACATACTTCATTTAGGCATTGGGTTTATGTATGTCTAGAGATGGGCTGAAACCCAACCAACCTCATTTGTTGGACTCCCTCAAGAAGCATTGTAGTTTTAGAAAAAACACCCATTAGCAATATGCGTTATTAGCAGTATTTGTAAATTTTCCTTCCTGCATACTCTCCTCCAGGCCCGATGTGGTGAGTACCACTCCTCTCTGAAGGGCTCTGTGCTCTCCTCTTTGCTCGACGCTGGCCTGCTCTTCCTGCTGCGCTTCTCTCTGGATGATAGTGTGGAGGGCGTCCTGTGTGCTGCCGTGCATGCTCTCCACGCATTACTCGTGTGTGCCGAGGATGAAGTAAGTAACAGTTTCTTTTACAAGGTGGGTGACATTTGTCTTAGTTCAGTATTAAGAGAAAATTAAGATTACTATCTGTTTGTGTGAAAGACTGTTGTTTGTGTTTTGGGAAGATAATAATTTATGTTTTTCTTTGCATGAATGGTATTAAGATAAGATAAGATAAGCCTTTATTAGTCCCACAGTGGGGAAATTCCAGATTGTATTGTATATACAATATTGTGTCTCCACCACAAAATATTATATTCCTGCAGTACTCCACGCTGATCAGAACCAAGACTCTTTTCTTCTATCTTTCTTTTTTCAGGCATGTATGGACAGTGTTTTCTGTTGGTTTGGTGGCATTGCCTCATTTCCTCTGCTGCCATCTGCCGATGAGGAGGAGGAGGATGAGCCTCTCAAAGAGACCAAAGAAAACCAGGACGAAAAGAGTGATTATGAGGTGGCGAGGAAGGATGTTGTTAAGGTACATCAGATCTCCCTGGCCATTTCCTTGTATTTGTTTCTGACTGATTGGAGTTTTTGTTTTAAGGGTTTGCTAAAAATGAAGCTTCTTCCTCGATTGCGATACATTCTGGAAGTTGTCCGTCCATCTCCTCTGGTCATCCATTACATAATGGAGCTCATTATTCGGCTTGCGAGACACTCCACTTCCTCTGCCACTGAGGTGCTACCTGCTACATATGATTACAGATCAAAATAATTCCTTTTTTTACATTGTAATCATACTAATATTGTGCATGTTATCACATATATGTATCAAAAGACGAAGTTTAAATCTGTCAAGTGGACAAATTCCTGCAGGAGTGAAGACGTTTCGCTGCTCATCCAAGCCGCTTCTTCAGTTTTGGGTTGAAGTGAAGCGGCTTGGATGAGCAGCGAAAACGTCTTCACTCCTACAACAATTTGTCTAGTTGACAGATTTAAACTTTGTTGATATGGATCAGACTTGGACGACTGAGGGATTACACAGACACATATATGTATATGATTCCTCTTCTCCTGTGTAAATGCATAACGTAAATGAGTGTATTATTTCCTATCAGGTGTTGGACTGCCCTCGTCTGATTGAGGTCATTGTGCGGGACTTCCTGCCTACCACTTGGACGGCCCCTGCATCAACCCCTCCGAAGTCTGTGTATGGACTCCCTCAAACCAGTGTGCTAAAGCTGCTTAGAGTGCTGTCCACAGCTGGCAGACATCTCTGTGCCAGAATTGTAAGTTTTAATTCAAGTGTGTCTGCCTGGACTTCAGGTCACACATCAGTCTGAATGCGCCTGTGTGTGCTCCAGTTGAACTCTCATGGGGTGAAGGAGCGCCTCTCCTGCCTGCTCAGTGCTGAGCCTGGCGACCTGCTGCTGGGGGAAGCTGAGGCTATAAGGATTTGCACTGAGGCCTACCGACTGTGGGCTGTGGCAGCTCGCTATGGACAGGCCTGTGACCTATACCTGTGAGTGCGCATTCACTTTGAGATGCTGGTGTGTGTTTAAAATGGCTGTTTCATATAATTATAAAAGCATATGTTTCCCCTTGTTGTCTCAAGTGATCTGTATCCAGCCTTACTGATGTCCCTCCAGTCTCCTGGGTGCCTAGCACCATCAGAGCCTCTGTCACTGAAGCGGCTGCAGAGGCTGCTCGCTTTGGTTTGTCTGCTCACTCAGATCACTCACACAGCTGGATGTCACCAGGAGCTGCAAACCGCTATGCTCAGGTTAGATGCCAGATTGTGGCTCTGCACATGAGTCATGATTTTGCAAGTACTGTTTTTTTTCTTATGAACTCTATATGTAGTAGTGGTGGTGAAGAGTGCCTGCCTCCTCCCCCTGTTTGCTGGGAGCATGTCTCTGGACTGCAGCAGACCTTGGTGTCTCATTTAAAGAGCTTTGTGAAAGGCCTTGATTGTGATGAACAGAGGGAGATCAGCCTGGCTCTTATCCCTGCTTACCTCATCTACCTACAGGCATATTATCATCAACTCTCTCTACAGGTATGGGCAAGCATATTCAGTGCACAGCTTCAGCAGGTTACAGACTCACAACACCGTAATAATTTATAGTGAACATTTTTAAAGTACAAAAAATGTGTTTGTAATGCAATACCAGGATGTGATGCATATAATGCTATACCGTAATTTCCGGACTATAAGCCGCTACTTTTTTCCTACACTTTAAAAACTGCGGCAGTGCGGCTTATTCATTTTTTTTTTCGTAAGATATACAATAGTCCCTCATTTATTATGTTCCAAAAATAACTTGCGATAAATGAAATCCGCGAAGTAGAAAACATTATTATTATTATTATATTTTTTTACAATTATTTTATATGTTTTGCGGCTGCAGGTGTATTTTTCAGTTCCTCTGTCTCTGCCTCTTCGTCCTGGCGCCGCTCCGCTGTAATGTCTCGTAATGTTTTTTTTCCTGCAGTCACTGATCCACAAAGCAGACTCCATCCGTATGGTTACAACCCTTTTTGCATCCTTGTTAAAACTTATTCTGCTGTCGTCCTTATGTTATTTTCCTCCTACTTTATGTTATTTCACACGTAAAGTGTCTGTGGACGTGCGTCCTGACTGCACTGCGTTTCTTTTCTTTCAAGTGTCAGAGACGCTGAACGTATTCTGTACTGTACATGAGACACAGCCCATCCTTTAGCCAATCAGGACGCAGAACACGAGCCTGCATACACTGTAAAAAAGCATGCAAAACTGCACAAAAAAAAATCCGCGCTATAGCGAGGGACCACTGTAATGAACGTTTTTGAGCTGATTTTTCATATCACTACGTGGGATACCTCCGGCTTAAAATCCGGTGCGGCTTGTACAAGTACAAAATTGATTTTCTGATTGCGGCTTTTAATCAGGTGCGCTCTGTAGTCCGGAAATTATGGTAAATAAAATAACATTATAGATATAAACCTAAATAAAGCCAAACAACACTTCTTCACAGAGGAGCTTCAGTCCAATACACACCCTAGAGGAATTGGAGGGGCTGGCATCAGAGCTCATCACACTGCTGTCCCATCGTGTGGTACAAGGCCTCATTAAGAATCTCAAGTGGGTTTCCATAAGAAATTGTATTGTACTGTAGGTATGATAATACCTACTATATATACTATATACTATACTATACTATATACTATACCTGTGTTATATTATTATTCATTATATTTTCATAGGTCTTTCTCAATGGTGTGTAATGTTCTCCAGTGCCATGCTGAGACCACTGCAAATCTACCTGGTCTGTCTTGTCCTGGATGGAGGGACTCTCCTGGGCTAGCTTCAACCACTTCCCCTTTCCCTCTATTGGTAGGACTGGCCCTTCTGCTGGACACCATCACAACCATCCACAAAGGCCTCACATTAAAGGCAGGGAAACGACTGTAAAACATTTTAACTTATTTAATATATTAATTTATAAAGATCTTTTACGATCTTTGTGTTTCTTTAGTTCTCCGGTGTTCTTTCAGAGCCCGTTCTTGAGTATCTTGAGTGCTGCACTGCCCGGGCCACCCCTGCCATGTCCCTCGCTAGAGCATGGCTCATGCGCCATGAGCACCATCTCCTGTACCTTCTGCTGCAACTGGCCCACAGGCTGGTACGTTTCACCTCCACTGCACTCAGCCACACTAGCATCTGGATTACTTTACTTTTTATCCAAGGGGTATACTTTTTATTTATTTTATTTGTTTTCATCTCTTTTTATTCAACTATAAAATAAAGTCAGATTATCGTGACATTATTATTATCATTATTATAAGTCACACCAGCCAAAAAATGCAAAATAATGAAGAAATAAACTGCCCTGGACTATAAGTCACATTTTTTGGGGACATTTATTTTACAAAATCCGAGACCAAGAACAGTCAATTTATCTTTAAAGTCAAGTTATAATCATAACAATAAAATGGAGAACAATCCTCTGTCGCTTCTCCGCCAACTCCGGAAGTAGATGAAGCGCCGCTTCCGGGTGACTGTCATACTGGTACAAGCCTAGAGTGCCCTCGCACGGTTGTCAGTGTGACAATAACGAAGATGTGAAATTATATATGTTAATAATTTCACATATAAGCTTCATCTGAGTATAAGCCGCACCTCCGGCCAAACTATGACAAAAAGTGTGATTTATAGTCCGGAAAATATGGTACTTGTTTCTAATAAAACCAAGGCACCGTAAGTATTAATCCAACTTGAATTGTTGTTTTCGTATCAAAAGGAAAGGATAAGAAAAGAAGCTTTTAGAGTTTCAGATGTGTTATTTTCCATTGATTTTTGGGCTCACACTGTAAAGCAAAGACAGCAATAACATGGTGACTGTAAACGCATAGACTAAATCTAAAATATAATATAAATATAGTACAAACACACTGCATATTCTGTGCGTCCTCAAGTCTCCCAGCTTCATGTGACACTGTAAGACTGTGCTATTGAAGTTGAATAAATGTAAATGACACTACACCATTTACAATGATTGCAAACTAAGCTCTGTTGTTGGTGCAGAAAGATAGGATAAACATGTTGTTTTTTCTTTTCAGTTCAAATATCTTTCCTTATCTATTTTATTTGTGCAGGTTCCTGTTAATCCAGAAGTAGCCAAACAAACCCCACTCTTCCACCGGATGGCGCTGGTTCTGTTGTCTTCTCTTTTACCAGGAAGTGAATTCATGGCTCATGAGCTTCTCTCAAACACCATTTTCAGCAAGTCCTTCATACCGTAAGCTACATTTGGATTTCTCATGTAGTTCTGATTAAGTTCAGAGTTTCATTTGAAGAGTGCAGTACTTTTTCATTGTTTGCATGTAACACTTGCAACCAGCAAAGTATTGCTTGATGAATGGAATGCTTGTAATATAATAAACTTTAGCTTCAGATCTAATAAATGTGATTTATTTCCAGTAACAGTGACGTAGGTAGTCAGACAGATTTTTTTTTTTTTTCTGTAGTGAGGGCCACAGTGGAGGACCGGAGGCAGTTGATCTGGGGGAGCTAAGGCTCAAGGAGGACTCCCCCAGTTCTAATCATGCCCTAGGCTCTCTGCTCACAGAGGCCTATGCCCAGCTGCCCTCCATCCGGGCCTGCTTCCTCACCCATTTGGCCCATTTGGAACCGGCTGTGGTAGTGTCCAAGAACTTGCTCCTCGATCGAACTCCTTGGATGACATCCCAGTTCCTCCCAGAGCTTAGTGGTCCCATCCTGCCCTCCGATTGGCCCTATCTTCCTCTAGTGAGCCTGTATGAGCGAGCTGGGGTGTCTGAGAATGGGGGGCTGTCTGTTCAGGAGCTACCCCTAGGAGCACTCATTGCTGTGACCCACTGCCTCCAGTGGCTGCTGGTGCTGGAGGTCTGGAGAGAGGAGGCTCTAAAGGTACACTGATAATTGTCCTGAATATGTTTCATCACTTTGTAGATAAGTTCTTCCACCACCGCTAATTCACCATACTCTTAAAGTTTAACAACCTTTCTGCATTAGATTTCTGTACTCAAGTTGAATTTTGCTGAGTATGTGACATAATGTTCTTGTTATAGGTGATTTCGCCTGTAGCGAAACTGTCCCGTTTGTCCTGTGTATTCCTCTGCTCCAGCGACCTGTTCCTGGAGAGACCCATCCAAAGTCTGACCTGGGCTTTGTTCAGGCTGCTCACCAGGTTTCTCTCTTTAACTACCTCCTCTTCAATCATTATAAGATCTTGTGATCACAGAAGATATGCTGTTTTTATTTCCAGAGCATCCCGCCTGAACTCTCTGGACCTCAGCATCCCTCCTCCAGGCCTGGCTTCCTTTCAGGACCTGTACTCAGCCCTGCTTACTCAGTATGAGGCAGTATCGTTTGGGGACCCCCTGTTTGGCTGCTGGATGCTGCTGCCTTTGCAACGGCGGTATAATGTGGCTCTGAGACTGGCTGTGTTTGGAGAGCATGTCGGGATGCTCCGCTCACTCAGTGTCACTGTGGAACAGGTAATAGCCCTGCCAGTAAATTACACCCTATTAGTTAAACACAAACTACATCATTTGTGTATAATTTTATAATTTGTACATTGGTTTGATTCATTTGAAGCTAATTTTGATTCTATTGATCTTTTTGTCAGAAGAAAATGTAAATGCTGTGTCTTAATATCCTTAGCTGCCCATTGCCCTGGAGCACTTCACTTCTCCCCCAGAGGACTGCCTGGCCCTGCTCCGTCAGTACTTCCGCTGCCTGCTCACTGGAGCTCTGAAGCAGTGCTGGTGCCCTGTGCTCTATGTGGTTGCACTCTCTCACCTCAACTCCTTCATTTTCTCCCAACACGCTGCAGCACAGGTAGCATATACTTGCCTGTAAGCTATCTGCCAACAAACTATCTGACCTTTTATGTCTAGTTGCTACATTCATTTATTTTGTAGATTTCTGTTCAGCTCCCCAGCAGGAAGTCTGTGATAACTGCCTCCTGTCAAAATGGTCTTTGAATCACACATTTATAAACCCAAAAAATCATACAAACCTTAATTTAGAACAGAAAAGCTTGTTGTTAAACCAGTTGTTAACCCAGTGTAAAGGAGTCTGGAGCCCGCAGCTTATGTGGGGGGACCCCTGGGGGTATTCGAGCACTTGGAATGGTTTCAGATTTAAAAGAAAGATGGCATTGAATGGCATTTGAATGTCTTTGTTGTATATTTTAAATCCTTGAGAATGTTTCTGTTGAATAATTTTGGTGTTTAGTAAAATAAGAAAATATAACTGGAAATGCAGTAGTAAATTGATTTTTTTTTTTTAACAAAAGAAACTCCATTATCATTAGTAGAGGACAGAAGAGAGTGACAGAAGAAATTGTGAACCACTGACATACTTTACATAGTTAAACACTGTAGCTGCTGCACTGAAGGAAGCACACAGGTTTAAGGAGGATATCTTGTTTCTTTCTGTACAACATTAGCCAAGTCAAGGTCATAATTCTCCATTACATTTTTCAGAATCCACTACCCATTTGTGTTCGTGGCATGTCTCATTCCCAAGGTCATTTTTCTTAGCTCTAACTCTAAGAATGCTATTGCTAATTCTATTGATGGTTGGTGCATGTGTTACAGGAGGTGGAGGCTGCTCGCATCAGTATGCTCCGGAAAATATTCTACCTGACTGATGAGGTACCTCTCTGCTCCAAACTCTGCACATTTTTTTGTCCCATTCTGCCTTTCACTTCCATTTGAAAAACTCATATTTTCAATCTCTTTGCTCTGACTACAGACACACTGACCAGTCTGTACAGGCACAGCTGAATGAAGCCTGGTGTGATTGGACTGTTATACTGTATCTGTGTGTAAGGTGTCTAAAGCCATGTGGAATTTTAGATTCTACAATGCTCCATGTGGATACTCTCTGGTTGTCACATTTATGAGTGCTCCTGATGAAAGCCAGGATGTATGCACACACTAGCCCTGTGCTCAGCACTGGCTGCCAGTGGTTAAGATGTGCATATGCTTGAAAGGATTTTATCTGACTTCTTCTCTTTTAAAATAAATTTTAAATATAATTTCATAGTGGTTAGATAGATGGATAAACAGACATTTTATTGATTCCGAGGGAAATTCAAGTTTAGTTGCAGCAGCATACTGTGCTTCTGTGTCGCCTTTGTCTCAGTCAAACGTCTCAGTGCAGTTTAACAGGAGGACTGGTCAGGTAGGATCAGCAGATCCTGTGTCAGGGCAGTTTGTGGAGGGGGAAGAGCCAAAAATGTCCCTCCTCTTTGTCCTTCAGCCTGGGCATCACTGCGGAGTGCACACAACAGGAAAGGTTCTATGCCTTACTCCTCTCTGTTGTTTCATTGGTGATGAAATGGGCCATTCCCTCAAAGTATTTCCTCTGGAAGGTCTTCTGCCACATTTGCTACTACATTTCGTGTAAAAAGCCTGTAGCCTCTTAAAGGTCCATAGTTAAATCCTTAACTAACCTCTTGCATACAATCCAACTGTCCCTTACTTGTGTCCTTTGAACTGCACATGCTGCATCTTAGTTGGTTAAAATACCATGTAAAAACTGAGCTCAAAAACCATACATTTTAAAACTGCTCAGTCTGTGAGCCAGGTAGCAACAGCAGCAGCCAACCACTCCACTGCCATAATGATTATTAAGGATTGTTTGTTTTTATTTGTAATACTTAAATGCATTTCCCCTGTTCTGTATAGCACTTGGAATTACTATGTACAAATTGTGCTCTACAGTTTGCCTTGCCTTGCTCTGAGAACACATGTTAACTCAACATTTTTTTCTTTAGGTGTTGAAGAAGCACCTCCTGCTGTTTCGTCTGCCCCAGCAGCAGTCAGACTGTGGCTTTGACCTGTACGAGCAGCTACCTCCCATCAGGGCCAGGCGCTTGGAACAAGTCCTGCGACCACAGGACCCTGGTAATGACAAGGACCACCAAGATGAGAGCAAGAGGTGAGACAGAGTAGGGAACAGGTGCTATGCTTTTTCAGTCCAAGCAGACCTGTGCTGTATTAGTGAAGAGATCCTCTGAAAGTCATCTTTAAATTGTAAAAAAGTGTTTATGGATGTAGTGTATTTACAGGCAATAATCATAATGTGTTTCATGTTTTTTTATTTTTAACAGCAAATGTTAATAATAAAAAAAAAAAAACTTGAGGATGAGTGAAAAATTAGTTCCATAGATTTTTCCTTTGACCAAGCAAGAGCTCAATGTTAACCACCACGCTTGTCTGGCGAAAACAAAAAAGTGTGTTTACAAGTTCCTGTCTGGGAATAAAATCTGATTCTCACTCAAACTTGTGCCTTCTCTTGTTATTAAATGGGACATACTGTGTAAAATAATATTTTAAAGTGTTTAACACTGTTATAACAGTGAGATAACTCAGTTGTTTTTTGATTTATTCATTCATGTCCGAGTAATACTACATTGTCCGGCATTGCTCAGAATATTTCAGTTTTCACCTACCTCCTATCTCTGCCTCCTCCTGTATTTACTTGCCATGATTCAACTAATTCAACTTTCTGAGTTTGGGTCGTACATGGAAAATAAAAAAAAGTTGCACTTTTTCAAGAATAAACCAAATAAAATGTGCTGTTTTCTTTTGTGAAATGCCTCAATAAACAGGCAGACTCTTATCAGTTCTGCTGTTTTGAACAGAAAATCAACATGTTTTTATTATGAAGCAGTTTTTAAGTTTTTGCAATATTGTGGTTAACAGAGTGCAAAATGTCAAATAGTGATCTACATATGTTCTAGTTTGATACTAAATACCAGAAAAATATAATATGCCTTCTTTAAATACAAGAAACGTAATGTTAAAATACAAAATAAACATTAACCAAAAGGATTAGAAGGAAAATACAGGTTCATTCTTGTTGAAACCTGTTTTACATATAGTAATGCTGTGTGCTCTGGTTTTGTCATTGATCAGTCCCTCATTTAGTACCTCTTTACAGGACACCATTACTGCTCATTGAAGTTGGATTAATTGTGGTGTTTGGTAAACATGGGAGATTGGAAAAATGTCCAGAGGGCAGTCTGTACTCACAGTTTGATGAAAGCCAGTGGTGATCAATACAGTGCTGTTTGAGAGCCCAAAATAAGTTCCATCAGTCGCATTTATGGACTTCTCCTCATTAATGAAAGTTAACAGTTGTACAAGCATGAAAAACGACAGCCAAACTGAACTGGACTTATGTGTGAGGGCTGCTCGTGATGATCTCAGTTCCATATGTGAACTGGTCTTCCATACTCACACTTTAATCTCTTATTTTGGTTAAGGCAAGGCAAGGCAAGCTTATTTGTATTGCACAACTCATACACAAAGTAATTCAAAATGTTTTACAGAATAGAAAAAATTTTTAACGTAGCTTTGATTAAAGGGATTCCGTTACAATTAGTTCTTACTCAAAGTGCTAACTAAATATGCTTCTTATACATTGTGTTAAATGGGGAGAATTTGAAAATGCTTTTTGTAGTATGTGGTAGTTAAATCCTCACTATGTTCATCATTTTCATTACATGCCTTTTTTCTTTACTTGGAATTTATTTGGACGTCTACCTTTTTACTACTCTTGATCTTGTTACATCTTTCAACTGTGTGAATATTCAGTATTGGGCCAAACCTGAAACTTTCACTCCATAGCATCAAGAGAACGCATAGCAAAGGCACTCTAGTGCAGAGATGAATTCTTAAATATTCAGGAACCAAATAGTCCTGTTTATAAGACCTTACAGCAACCACATATAAAAAGGCCCTACAGAAGGGCACGTGATGAGGTCTTAAAACTTGAGCTTTAACAAGCATCCACATGTGAGAATGATTTAACACTAAAAGCACCATATATTTTTAGTACAACCAAAGCTATGCAAATACTAAACCGCTACCAGAAAGTATATGAAAAGACTATTTTACAAAGCATAAGGAACTAGTATGATACTAATACAGACCAGGTGTACTTTTTATATGTGGCTATGTCTATATGTTGACCCCTGTATGTTCTGATGCCCTGTTAGGTACTAAGCTCTTCTGGGCTAATGGACTTGCCTGGTTTGAAATTTTTGGTGATATGTATAATTTTAAGGTAGTAACTTCACTCACGGGCTTTTTGAGAAATTTGTAACACTATTTATCGCCACTACAGGTTACAGACTTTAAGAATGGAAAAACCTGTTTCCTCAAGGCCTACTGTGGCAGATGAGATCATCATGAAAAGAGTGAGGTCCCTCTCTTTGGGATTAATTACGTGGATATTACAAAATGACATAAAACTCATTTTAAATATTTGTAGTCAGGTTTTGGCTGCAGATAAAAGGCTCTCTGTTCCCCATGAATATGTGTCATTGATTGAAGACACTGAATATTCATAATGTAACAATGTAATAATATAGAATCATTATAAGAAAGTTTTTTCAGTTCAGTCATGTGGAGACTCAAGCATTAAGCTACTGGCTTGTCCTGACCAAGCGGTGGTGCTGTTCATACTGTAGTGTCCAACACAACAACCTGCAGGACTGGTCTAAATGAGTATCAGCAGGTCCTAATGCCATTAGGCCACCTTAATTTAGTGAAACTGATTTGATTTGGCACAGGACACGGCGCTCTCATGTTGGACACTAACAAAGGCTTCATTCAGCCGCAGCTTCTGCAGAGCAAAACAGACTGACTGAATGTGAGAAGAGGGGGCGCTGCACTCCACACATCAGGGAGGGGCCTTCACAGCGGCTCACATCTGAGGGAAGGTCAGCTCACACCTGAGGGAGAGGATTGTGCAGCAACTCTCACAACCGAGGGAGAGACGACTCACACCTGAGGGTGGGGACTGTGCAGTGCAGCGCCGCACACTTGTGGGAGGGGCCTTCACTGCTCCCTACACCTTAACGAAGGGCCTTTGCAGTGGGTTATGCCTGAGGGAGGGGACATTGCTGTGCTGTAGATTATTCAGATTATCTAATTTTTCTCATGTCCCCTCTATGTAGATGTAGTAGAAAAGCTTTTGTTTGTGTAAGATTCTCTTCTCAGCATGTACAGATCAGCAGGACAGAAGATTGGTGCATAACTTTTTAAAAATAGTTTTTAATTATGTAATAAATTTCTATAATTAGTCAGTGAGAATGAAAGATGCATCATCTATCTCAAAATATACCACTTTAAACAAAGCAAGAAAAAAATCTGTGGAATTTTATAGCTACAGCGTAAATATGTTGCACAGTTTTTCATCAGCAGCAAGGAGATGTCTACTGTTATAACCTCTTATCCAGTAGCCAGGGCTTCACGTCATGGATGAAACACTAGGATCTGTGTTTTATCTCATTTGCTTGGACAAGCTTTTTTATAAGCCAGAAATTGTAATTAATACTTACAATAGAGCCCAGTGTTGCATTGTACAGTATTTCATTATTGCACCTATTTCTTTACATTTTTTTAGATAAAGAATGTGTAAAAATGAGCTCATTTGAGTAACCCCTGGAGTTTCCTGCGCCCCGTGATCAGAAAGGGGAACGAGTCTCTGCCTTTCCTGAATTCATGAGAGGCTTTGAAGCTGTGCATGTCCAGCTGATTGGCTCTACCCCTTCCAGAGCACTCTGCGGACACTGCAATGCTTTTCATAACAAGAGCACTTCGGGCGTCACTTTGGGCAAGTGTGGGAGCGCACACGTATTCAAAAACTACCGTTTAATATTCTGGTGAAGGTAATTTCTGCTGATTATGTTCCCATAAATTGTGCATTTCTTGCATTGTAATAAAACAGGCATACGACCTTGGAAAGCGTTCTTAAAAAGGAAACAAAAATAATTGTTTAATGTTGTTCTTAATGTTTTGTACTTTCAAATGACTTTCACTTTCATGTGCCCATCTAACCTTTCCATCTGCATCCGTAATTGTGAGGTGACTTTTACGGTCACAAAGAGGTGGAAATCTCACTGATTCTGTTGCATTGATGGCATTACGCTTGAGGTCAGCCACTTTAGTCATTCAGCACTAATGAATTGGACTGAGATGAGAACCACTCAGCCCTGGCCAATCAATGCTTCACCGTCAGCTGCCCTGTGCACTCACCCTCTGTGTGTTACCAGTCTATCACTATAGGGAGGTGGAATTATGGTCTGGTCAAGACGCACAATATATGTCCATTTGATAAACTGTAAAGAAGGAGAAGAAGGTGCCGTCCCTGAGCTGCAGAGTGGTCTCCTCTCCAGCTCCTGTCCACAGGCACACCTACCTTACAGAGCTCACCTCCTGGAGCCAGCTGGCAGACAAGAACATGTATAGGAATCCACATACCCCAGTACGCCTGTAAGATCAATACTACTAATCAAACACAAGCTCATTTAGTTCATTAAATAGTTCTTGAATAGACATTGTACAAAACACAACCAAAGACATAAACTATCATCCGTGTTTTGTGACTAAGGGGCTGGTTTGCTTTGCCCATCTCTCAATGGTTAACCAAATAATTTGGTTCTGGTCAGGAAATTGGACATTTACTGTGTTAGTGCTCAGGGCTTTGTATGTGATGGAAGACCTAGCCTTCTTTCTTATCACTATTCACCCATTTTTTTTTTCTTATCACTATTCACCCATTTTCTTGTCCTATCAGAGAGATAAGATCGCCATATAATGGCACACTTCCATTCGGCAATACATTTATTCATTTGGAAACAATGTCATCAACTATTTTAAAAGTGGACATGTCAAGTTGTTTTTTTGCACCAACAAAGTGTATTAACGTAAGTGTAAATGGAAATGAATTCATCATTTCACTTGCACACTGTTGTACTGCTGTGAGAGGTGCTCATCCACACAGCGTGTTTCTCTGGATTTAGCCTCATCCTATTCTGCAAAGGATTCGCTTCAAAGTCGGATTAAACTGGAACCAGCTCACCTACACGCTGTTGACCGCAAGACACTGGCACTAACCATTTTGTTTGATAGAAAGAAGACTTTACAAAGCGTGTGAAACATGGCATATCAGCATACGCACACTGACAAACTGACAAAAATAGTTCTCTCTGATGCTCAGATGCAAGTTACACTCCTTTTACAGTCGCTGTTCCATGCGTATGTATTTGGATGAACCATAGTGAACAGAGAAAGGTGTAGTGAGGCAGACCCTGTGTTTTTTCAGAGGAGCTGCCACAGGGTGATCCAGTCAAATAATCATCTGTCAAGTTTTTACACCAGATTTGAATGGACACTACATCACGTGTGGCTGAAATGTACTGACCAGGGACATGAAAGTAAGAACTGGAGCAATACCATCATATCAGCCATAAACCAGTGAGGATACTAAATACTTGAGCAAGCACTGGAGCAGACTGTATATAAATAGAGTTAGGTAGTGCTTTAATATAAACTCCTGGGAAATTTGTGATGTGGCCCATTTGTCACACATTCCTCCTGAGCTCACACATCTGCTACAGAGAGGAGTCGTGAATGTGCTGCTGCCCTCCTGATCAGACATTTTTGCTGCACCCTCACCTGATGTATATGTAATCCAAATGCTATGCACCACAATATTTTTACAGCCTTAACCTTACATACGTGATATTATGAGGTTCAGGGAGGCGCGTGGTTTTAGAAACAAGAACCAATGGTGATTATTATTGTTGTAAGTCAAGATAGCGTTACAATATTGCTAATAAGTGAAAAATAAAGTAGATTATTGTCTATATATACTCACACTGACAAACAGGAGGCTTGTTGCATTAAACCGAATAGCAATGAATCACATTATAATATCACGAAGATAACACGATCACATACTCTGACAACGACAGGAAAAAGCTTCATTAGGGTCAAAGATTAAGGGGCTGCTCCACTCTTCTGGTTTAGGCAAGAAAGTCGAGGCTTTGAGTACTTTTACTGCGGTATTTCCTCTAAGATTTATCTGATTTCATGAACGGCCGGCTTTAAAATGCACAAGTAAACTAGCAGCACTTGTCCAGTTGTAGAAGTGCTCCGCCTGTTAGGCCTTATTAGGTAAGTATCACAAATAAGACCTAAGTTATGAAATATATATCACAGGGAAAAAAAACCTCATCAATATGCAAACTATGCCTCACCCACAGTTCATCAAAAGCATGACTTTAGTAACGGACGCATATGTGGTACATATGGAGTATACTGTAAACACTGTTATCGGTCTGTTCTAAGTAAGATTAATGTTGCCGAATCTATCACTACGTTGTGTAAAATAACTAAGGTATAGATTGTTGTTTTTTGGGTGTGTTTTTATTTCCACACCATCTTGTCTGAGCCAGCTCTGAATTTGGATTTTATTTTTTCTGATAATGAATGTATAGCTAACAGTTAACATTATTGATACTTTGAAGCTGATGTAGATTGACCAGATTAAAAAAATTCAAAACAGGGCTGGATGGTTGGTATAAATAAAATTGGGAATAGAGTTTGTCCATTCAGTCACAATCTGATGGATGCCTCTTGGTGCATTTTTTTGGTCATTTTCAAGCATGTTTTTTTTAAATATTTTTTTTTAAATGCCAGTGGATTCCCCTCTTTACTGTTGTCGGGTGTCAAATTGGTCAAAAAAAGGGACACTTGAGACATTTCTTGTATAAAACTGGGACAAATCAATGGTTTTGGATAAATCTGCTGGGACATGGGACACATGGCTCAAAACTGGAACTGTCCCGTGTCAATAAGGACGTCTGGTCACCGTAAGCTGATGTTGTCAACATTCCATGGGGGTGTGATGCTAACTGTTGGCACTGCTCTGTCTAAAGCTCACTTACTCAAGTCAGACTTTAATCTGAGATTTATTTTAATGCAATCTGACTGTAAAGAACTGACTTAGTTAGAACTATAAAGTGAGCTGATTTATACCGTTAAATAAGTCTCTCAAATAAAATTACGGTTACACGCTAACTAACATTACCCAACAGTTTTTACCAGCTTAGTCACTCTCATTTTTTAGTCACTTTTTTGTTGACATATTGATCATATTGATCACAGGATCCTGAAAATGTGTTGTCTAAATCAATTTTGTATTTTTTATTGAGTTGTCAAACAATCTTAAAACTTTTTTCACAGCATTTGCTAATGTGTGCATTGTGTCACCATGGCAACTGCTGAACATGCTGCCATAGAGATAAAGGCAGAACACCTCCAGCATCATGTTACTGCAAAGTATCAATATGTGACTTAATTATATATTAATTTAGCAAACTTATTCATAACCTGCCTGTCTCTGGAAATGTTTTTGCTTTGCCTGGAATGTTAGACATGGACTTTATTCATGTGGTCTGTATTCATTCTTACATTTTAAATGTTACTTGACCTGGTGGCATTACCTGCTGGTCTCCATAGACAAGTTTAATGCCATACTACTGAACATTCCAGCCAAAATAGTAACTCCTCTATTGAGACAAGCAAGAGGTGGATGTAGTGCACCATTAAGCAGTGACCATTGTGTTTGAAAAATAATTTTGAGAGTGAAAGATACAGCGCGGAACTCATTCTATGCACGCTCGCCAGCTAAGTGTGCCCATCTATTGTACAGACTACCAGAACTACTTAAATCCTAATGTTATGTGCCCAATTATTACTATGTGCAGATAATGGGGCACTGTAAAGGAAATAACCTTTGCTATATGGAGTTCTCTTCTGTAGGGTGCTATTTGTGTGATGCATGCTCTTTTTTCTCTACCTGATCCACAGACTGAAAGAATGAAGCAAAAGGTTCCTGAATGTGATCAGGGAATCCATGTTTTTTATGACATAGTGATCCTTCCAAACTATGCATGGATTCAAGTTTCTCTGCTACTCGGCCTGGTTCATTTAAGAAGAAATGTCAAGAAATGAGACACAAGACAAAGCATTATTTCTCCAGACCATTCAAAGTAATGAGCTTCTTGTAATTCAATCAGCTGATTCAATTTAAGATGATCCCGGGAAACTGTGCCTGTGGATAAAGGTCAGAGAGGTGTGGTGACGTTGGGTGCTCAGTGACCTAATAGTGCTGGGACACATAAGGAAAACCCAGTGTTAACTCTTCAAGTAAACGGGAAGGAATCTGAGAGGCTGAGAGGGCCAATGGTTGTGCTGCTGCAGTGGAGACAGAATTGACTCTATACACAACGGCTCTCTGGTTTTGGTTACTGACACAATTATCAAAGCCTCTTTCACTTCCATTAAAATTTGATGGGATTGTCATTGGTTGTACTAAAATTGAATAAATACAAGGTGAATATCACTGAGATCATGTTAAGCACTTTCTACATTAAGTCAACACTACACTGGGGGTCGTTTTATCTCAATGCTAACACTAACTTTACACATTAAGTCAACACCACGCTGGGGTCACTTTGACTCGATGCTAATTCTTACTTTAATTTTGAAGCATAATGATTATAAATTAATTAATCACAATTAAAACAGTTGGCTTGTCTTTATTATTCTAGTTATTGATTTACATTTTATATTTTACTTAAAGTTTGCACTAGCTTTCATTAAAACATAACACACAGACATGTCCTCCAGTATCAAATATTAACTTAATTTGTTTAGTTTTAGCTTCCAACATGTTGTCACGTCAATAATTATCAGTTGATAGACTTTTAATCTGACATGGAAGAGGTGCAAATACTGAGCTACTTCAGAAAGTATAGAGACTGCAAGGCTCAACATGCAGGCTGGATCTGTCTGTCTTAAAGCATGTGGCTATAGAGCAGCCTCAACTTTACTCATCCATTTTCTATTTTCCTTGCAGTTACAGAAGTACAAGTCTAATTTTCCTTCATCCAGGATTGATTTTAGTCAAAGTGAGTGGTGTTCTAATGGACAGGGCCTCCAGTTGTACTCTCCCACCATGCCCACCCTCACTGTGCTATTCTCTCCAGCTCACTGATAGAGTGGATGGCATTTTACTGTTATCCTTTTATTAATGACTGATGTTTTAAATTATCAAATTCATGGATTTTTATCACACTGTGCATAAAACATATGAAACCAAGTACTTTAAAGATAGAAGTTTAAGTTTAATGTCATAATGAGGAAGATTATGTGTAAAGCAATATCATGGAGACAAGCAGACCATCAGAAAGGTTACATACTACTGTTGTATTTAGGATCATTGAATTTCTGGACAGCTTTCTGTCAGGTAAAGCAGTGTCTGTGAACTGGATTGTTCTCTACCATATCATGCCATGTAAGATCACTGTCTGAGTCACACTGTTGCTGTGTCTCTGGGAAGGTTAGGTTAATGTACACTTTACTGTCCCCATAGGGAAATTTGTCCTCTGCATTTGAAAGACACTTCACCCTTCCTCTCAACCACTCCAGTTATAGTGATGTGGCTGGTTAGTTGCATGTGGAAGGGCATCTGGTGTAAAATCATCTACGCCTTGTTCCAGTAGCCCACTTATCGTCAAGGTGCTCTGGTTCCCCAACACCTGATGCAGACCTTGTTTGGGCGACGTCTGAGCCGGCATCTCGTAAGTTTCATTCGCACTCATCATTGTATGAGGTAGGCAGTAGCTTGAAGGGTCTTGCCTAAGGACCCAGACTGGTTGTTGGTAATTGCTCTTTGCGCCCTTGGGGGGGGATTCGAACCCGGGTCCCCCATGTGAAAGTCATAAGACTTACCAGTTGAGCTAACCAGTGAGTGAACGCAAGGCAACCCCAACATTGAACACGAGGCAACCCCGACACCACCTGCAGAGACTAAGTGAAGTACCATCTGAAAATCTCCTAGAAGATGTGAATGCAGCATTGAGAGCGATCCCTACCCTACATGATCCACGCTTACTGGCTAAAGAAGCTCACTGCTCTCCATGAACGCCTGGCAGCACAAATGAACCAGCTGCTAACGGATGGGACTCACCCTGAATGGCTAACCGAAGAGCATATGATCCTGATCCAGGATCCCTCAAAGGGTACAGTTCCATCCAACTATCGGCCAATAACCTGTCTCTCCACAACATGGAAGCTCATGTCAGGCATCATTGCGGCTATCATAAATGGGCACATGAATCCATACATGAGCACAGCACAGAAAGACATCTGCAAAGATACCAGGGGAGCCAAACACCAGCTCTTGGTCGACCGAACAATCTCCCAAGACTGCAGAACCCGCAAGACCAACCTGTGCACTGCCTGGATTGATTACAAGAAAACCTACGACTCAATACCACACACATGGATCACTGAATGCCTGGAGCTGTACAACATCAACAGGACTCTAAGAGCCTTCATTGCAAACTCGATGAAGTTGTGGAAAACCACCCTTAAGGCCAATGGCAAGCCACTTGCACAGGTGACCATCAAATGTGGCATATACCAAGGAGATGCACTGTCCCCACTGTTGTTCTGCATAGGTCTGAACCCCCTCAGCCAAATCATCAACAACACTGGCTATGGATTCGTCAGTCACCTCCTCTACATGGATGGCATCAAGCTGTACGCTAAGAATGAGCGAGACATTGACTCACTGATCCACACCACCAGGCTCTACAGCACAGACACTGGAATGTCATTCGGGCTTGAGAAGTGTAGCCGGATGGTGACAAAAAAAGGAAAGGTAGTCCACACAGAAGGGGTCTCATTCCCAGAAGGAACAATAGCAGACATTGAGGACAGTTACAAGTACCTTGGTATCCCACAAGCAGTCCTAAGGAGTCAGCTCAGTGGCAAGAATAAGACCCAGGCAATAAACAGCTACGGCCTGCCAGTAATCAGATACCCAGCAGGATCATAAGCTGGCCAAAGGAGGAGATACAGACCACAGATGTTAAGACCTGAAAGCTCCCGACTATGAATGGCGGGTTCCATCCCAAATCCAGCACCCTGAGACTGTACGCAAGCCGTAAGGAAGGAAGGAGCCGTAAGGAAGGAGGCCGAGGACTAGTGATTGTGAGAGCCACAGTCCAGGATGAAACATCCAAGATCCACAAGTACATCCAGGACAAGCCCCCAACAGATGATGTGCTCAGCGATATACATATATATATATATATATATATATATATATATATATATATATATATATATATATATATATATATATATATATTCCAACAGAGCCTTGTTCTCGCATCTCGCCCATCTCTCCGCCTATCTCTGACCCTAGTCAGAGGGGTACATGAACAGGATGTGGGAAAAATGGATACTTCGAAACCCGCAGTCCAAGCTTACGCTAAAGCAACTAGTAGCTCAGTGTTCCAACATCCGCAAACGGCAACTGCTATCACAACTTGAGATTGACGAGGTACAACACAAAATATGCTACGGCAAGGGGGAGCCAGGACGCCAGGTCAGAGGGGAGTTAACATCAACTCCCCATCCGGAGATTGGGTACGAAGCCCCCCAATAAGTATTACGCTGAGCGAGGCAGCGACTGACCTGAAAGATAAGATCATGGCCCGAATGAACACAAGGCAACCCCGACACCGCCTGCAGAGACTAAGTGAAGTACCATCTGAAAGTCTCCTAGAAGATGTGAATGCAGCATTGAGAGAGAGCAAAGCCGTTGTGGTGGACATTGCAGTACCAAGCGATGGGAACATCAGGAAAAAGGAGCATGAGAAACTAGAGAAATACCAGGGGCTCAAAGAAGAGCTGGAGAAAGCCTGGAGGTGAAGGCCTCAGTGGTGCCCGTGGTCATCGGAGCACTAGGGGCAGTGACCCCCAAACTGGAGGAGTGGCTACAGCAGATCCCAGGAAAAACATCAGACATCTCAGTCCAGAAAAGCGCAGTACTAGGAACAGCAAAGATACTGCGCAGAACCCTCAAGCTCCCAGGCCTCTGGTAGAGGTCCCGAGCGTGGAAAAAAGAGAGGGGATAAAGACCACCCGCGGAGGGTGAGGAGGAGATTTTTATATATATATATATATATATATATATATATATATATATACACATATATATATGTATGTTTATTATTTTGTTTTTTTTTGTTTTTTTTTTTAGTTGCTCACTCTGGTAAGATACTGGAGAACTTTGATGCTCACGGAACACCCAACTGTCTCTGAGAACTGACAATAAAGACAATAAAGAGTTAATTGAATAGGGACAGGGTCTCTCAGAAGGCCCCTGGTCATGTTAAGACATCAAACATCAATTTGTGACTGTGTCTTTGTGTGATAACTTTATGTGTCACAAGGTGTTTATCCATGATAAGCACCTTGTGACAAAACAGTCACAAGGTGTTTATTATGAATGTGTTAAGACAAATCAAACAACTGAAAACAGTTATCCATAGAAACCAGTCCCATCGCATAGTTTATCACATCAATAAAGCACATTCGCTCTAAGTTCTGTCTGGTATTGGAATCTTGTAGAGTCCTCGAACTGTAAAAGTTCTTCAAGACAGAAATGTCACTTGGACTTTGCTTTACTTTTGTGGCTGTGGACTGTTAATGCTTAATGCTCTTTCCAAGACTAGATACAATCAGGTGTGAGAGAAGTATGTTTTACTCTATGCGCATCTTAACATATTGTGACTCTTTTCAACAAACATGGTGCTATGTTGGTTGAATGTCTTTGTCATGTTGGGTGTAGGCCTAAAGTAGAGCCTTACATACAGTGGGCTTTCATACAGGATCTGGTTCAGTTTACTTTTATGAGTTCTGTTTTGGTTCTCAACATAATGAGAACTATCATAATGATTCGCCTCTGTCTCCCAAAGTCCACATATGATGCAGAGTGAACTCCTTTGGATAGGCTCACTGAAAAGCTGACTTAGGGTTACGTGGCCACTTGTAAAACTGATGAGTGCTACTCCATCAAGGTATTACATGGAAATACAGGCTACTAAACCCATATAACTTCCTTACCACTTTAGCCCACAATTAAATTTAATCCTGAAAAGTGGACAGATTTCCAGACCTTGTGCAGAATGTGACAGAGCACCACAAACTCCACTGTACAAACCATGTGCTATGAGCATTTGTGGACAGATAACTAACCCTTAACATATACAGCCTTTACCTAGATGTAGAGGCGTGGACACGCTGAGCGTACACGTTTTGCTCGTGCGTCATGTTGGTATCTTCAGAGGGGCAAGAGTTTCGTCACAGACGCTGCAGCATCAGCAGCCTCAACAGACGAAGAGGAGGGAGAGCAGCAGACGAAGAGGAAGGAGAGCAGCGACCGCTTCTCCTGGAGCCCAGCGCCGGACCAGTTTCATCAATGTTGACCTACCGAGGGTAAAAGCGCACGGACCACGGAGCCATGGAACATTTTAAACTCCGGACTGCTCTTCTCTCCGCTCTTATTCTGATGGGTAAGTAGCAGAAGATATAAACTTCATCCTGACCACTCTTTAAAATATTGTAGCCTACCCCATAGGCTACAGCCTATTGAGTATTTGCCTATAACATTGTGTGGCTAGATTTTATTTTATTTTTTGTCAGATATAAGGGGCTAAACTTTATATTTTAAGAGTATATAGTCCACAGGTTAAGTTGGCCTTGATCTTTTTCTATTTCAAAACCAACAGGTCACATGACTGAATTTGCTCAGTCCTCAGAGTCTGCAGTGCTGTGCGCATTAAATCTACAGAGCCTAATGTTTTTGGCATCGCTAGGTTCAGGCTGCGGCTGTGGCTCATGTAGAGTAGCTCATAGAGTTAGTTAAATGCATTTTGCTGATGGAGCGCCAGAGAGGGACTGACCGCTCTATGCGCGCTGCGCTCCAGTTGTTAGACATCAGCAGAGCTTTAATTGCTGATGAGGGATTGGATTTGTGGAACTACTATGTACATTTTTCCCAACAAAGGCATGTAGGCCACTCTCACCAAGAGTATGATTGGAAAGGTTCCTACAGTGTGAAACAACTTTATGTGATGTGTGGCATACCTGGACATTTGGACTGTCTATTTTTTCCTTCTTGAGTCTTGTGTCAGTGTGACTTGTCTTTCTATGGCTGACTTCTGGAACTATCCGTGGAAGTTTCAGTGCAGTATATTTTCTGTAGGCCTATCAAACATCACTGTAGCATGTGCGTCAGTATGCGTCAACAGTGAGATTTAGTCTTTTTTACATATATTGATTTAATTACACACAAAGCTCATCAGATTCATATTACTGTCTCTGGTTTGTGTGTCTGTTGCTTCATTCAAAAACAGATGACATTAGGTGGAGTGCTATGGTTTTATATACAGGCAAGTTGGCAATAAATCAACTGCATGATTCACCAGTTATTGAAAACCATTACTCAAGTTTCCAGTATAGTAGCATTTATACAGTTCAGTAGGACTGCCTGTTCACAAAACGCACAAGAAAACCCTGATGACACGGACCAGCACATTGTGGCAGTGATGCAGAGTCTCATGCACTGATCCTGGAGTGCACAGCAGGGAGCACCTGGCATAGCTCCACAAATGTGCAATGTAAGTAATCAAATAGACGGGTATATTGCAAACAACATCACTGGGTTTCTATAGTCCAATCATCACATTGACATCATCACATTGTCGAAAACCACCAGCGGAGCTGTGCTGAAAGTCACAAAAATCAAGCAGATTAACGAGAGAAACCCATGGACTGAGAAATTGCTCACATTTCTGCAAAATCAATTAACAAAGCAAGAAAGTAAACATTTAAATTTATGCTAAAACAATTTCTATATTTTGTTTTTAATGATACAAGGATATTTGAGAGGAGAAGTCTTCTGCATCTAAGAGACACATAATTAAGCGGCTATGATTGGAATGTCCCAAATTGAGTAGTTGTTTGTTGAGCTCTAGATGTGGTTTCAGATCGTCCCGCATTTGAATAGAGAGCAGAAAAGACCAAAAATCTCCAAGCACATAGCAGACCCCCAGAAAGGTTAGTGCATGTACAAAATTCCAGAATAAAGTCCAGTATTTAGCCGACCTCTTGACTAAAGGAGATACATGTTTGAGCAGCATTAACCTACGTTCACATAAATCTGCATCAGTGTATCAGGTATGGAGCTCATACTGGTCCACCTCTGCCCACTATGCTCGTACAAACAGTAGAGATGCTTTTCACATGGCTTAAATAATACCCTCTTGGAAGGAATATTCTCCCAGTTATTGCATTTATTGACAGCCTCCTGTTATTTTCTCACAATCATCACTTTGTCAGAAATTTTAACTCATTTTAACTTTTTATTCCCAAAAATGTATATTTTGCATTGTAATATTGGGCATACACTTGGGACTGTGATTTCCCTGAAGATGTTTATTTCTATGACTCAAAATCCAGTACAGAACAACTGAGCCTATATCCTTTATCTACATTGTTTTCTCTGTGTATTGATGAAATAATATAACAGATTTGTGACATACATGGAGTTTCCCATTGTTCCTCGGAGGAAAAGTCAGATTTCATGGTTGAAGATCTAAGCTGGTGTGGTTCATGTGACTGACATTATGTACAAGCATGAAGAGATGACAGCTGTCTTTAGTCTTGATGGCTTTGTGTGTTATCTGCTTCTCTAAGTTCCTGACTCCTAACTGAAGTTAAAGGAGCTGTGTGTAGACTGTGCTCTTACAGATTTTTTTTTTTTTAGGTATTAAAATAGCAACTGAACCTGGGTTGGGTAAAGTGCCTTAACCTGCAAATAGAGGACACATACAAGTTTTTCTCATTCTCAGTATATGGACAGGCCATGCCTCACGTGAAAGCTCAGAACCTCTAGAATGCACACGCTGAGCTGCAGAGGCTGCACAGCACTGATTAGTGATTGGCTCCAGGTGCCAGGGTTTAGGTAGTGAGGATTCAGATCAGAGAGCCATCATTTCCGATTTTAACCAACTGGATTTCAGCATTAAAACTAGCAACTAGCCTTACATGAGACTCATTCTGCTTTCTGATTGGATAATCGCCTTGAGAATCTAAAGACAAAATGATAAACAACTTGGCCATCATATCCAGTGTTTTTGTCTTAGTCTAGGAATGTTTGTCTTTGTTTTGCACACATTTACTGTCTTTAACATAGATTTTTTAGTTTGTAATTTCTGGAACATCTTATCTTTTCTTCTTATTGGAGGAGGCTGGTTCCATCATCATCATCAGTAGCATCATCTTTCCATTCTACCAGTGGTTTCTGAAGTTGCTATGGAAACAAACTAGACTTTGACTTGTTAATAGGGCTGCAAAATTAATCGCAATGGAATTAAAAATTATCATATCAAACATTATTTGTGAAATGCAGCATTTCCTCAGTAAGTAACTAAACATTCTGATTTGATGGACTTGTGCTTGTTATGCTATAACTCCACAAATGTGTCCTGGGATTTATGGGATCCTTGCATTAATTAGCCTGTAGTTATTTCTTAGTTAACTTATATTTTCATCCTCTAAAATGTTAATGCTTCTTGATATGTTTCATATATGTCTGCAAACTTGAGCAGCCTTACTGGTTAATATGTACAGTGCCTCACACGTATAGTTCTTTGGGTAATAATGACACTTGGGCTCTCTCCTCCTCTGTTTAGTATTCATATTACCGCTGTTTGTGAAGGTTGCAAAAGTCTTTTATCTGTTCATTGAAAGCATTTGAAAGTGCTGCGTGCGTCAATCACAGTAACATCTCCTGCAGCGTCTTTCTATGATGGCAATGTCAGAATTATAGTTGGCAACAGCGGAGGTGGGTTAAATGAGAAGTGCTCATCACACTGATTAGACAGCAGGACGTGTCTGCAACACTTCAATCACCCACTGATACACCTGTACCTGAACGCCTCACAGGATTTAGGAAAAAGCTACATGCACTTTATGTTCAAAATGAGACAGATTTGTAGGCAGATAAGAAAGAGAAGAGGGATTTGAATCTCGTGTTGCTACATCATGAGACACTTACACTTACTCTGTCACGGCAATGTCATGACCTCTGCTGTGAAGGGACTGTTGACAAAGTCCATGTGTTTTTAATGGAGCATGAAGACCAGAGCAGGGGACATGTTGACAGTGTTTCTGCCGTGAAAGCTTTTTTTTTGTTTTGTTTTTACTAATATTGGTTTTGATTCAATGAAAACAAATAAAATGTCTTTCAATAGGAATTTCCTCAATAAAAACCTTTAATTATTGCCATTCAGTCAAATCTAATTTCTTCCTCCAATGTCTGAATTCTGCTCCAAACCACATACTTAGACTGGCTGTAGACCTCTCCATTAAAAAAGTAGATCACTGATCATGATGATGTGACTGAATCTCAGTTCAAATTTCATTAACAGGCCCTCTTAAAAGTAAAATTTTGTCCAACTATAATCTTTGGGTGTACCTATGTGAGCATTTACTAGAGGAATGTATGACCACAACACAAAGTTTTACGGATGACAGTTATAAGGATCCTGAATGCAGTATGCATATCAGTTTATTTACTGAGCTTAAACAGATGTGTACTCATTTGTATGTGCAAAGTATTTCCATGGCGTCCAGGGTGTTTCTGTGAGTACAAAAATGTCCCCGCAGACAGCAGGTAATTGAAACCAAGCTGCAGCCACTTACATCCAAATTGAGTTACAAACCTCTTGACAAACAGAAGACTGGCTCACATGGACAACTGCAGACGTGTGCACAAGCAGCCCCCTCTGTGGTCCAGGCAGGGAGGAGTGCTCTTATGAAAAGAGGGGAGCAGGTCCAAACTCTTTGGTGATGGAAGATTACTTTACAAATACTGCAGCAAAAGAACTATGACATTAAAAGTAAAAGTATTGCATAAAACTATAGTAAGATACCCATCCAATACCTACTTAAAGTGTACTTTAAATATGACATCTAAAAATGTAGTAAGACATGTGAAGATTTTGATCAACAGATTTTTTTGCTCAAACCCAGGTTTGACATTCCTATCAGATGGGGTAAGTACGTCAGGACATGAACGTGCAACAGACTATTCCCTTTGCTATCGCAGCCAGATCCAAACCACAGGCACAAATACTTACGTGCATGTATATGAACCCAGTACTAACATGGACCGCATTGGAAAGATACTAGGGTCGAAAGATACCAAGAGGTCTACCCATAGGTTTACATAAGCGAAAGAGGATCAGATCATCCATCTCCAGGCCACTATCAATACTGGAATTGAAACATGGACTATAGAATTGTCTTTTTCTTTCTTACTATTCTTTAGACTTGCAGGGTTGGGTGTTAGTTCATACTAGTTGCTAGATCATTTGATTTAGTTGTTTGAATAATTCTCAACACATGTCATGAAATTGCAAAGATTTTGACTTTTTGTTGCTGTGTGCCTGTTTTGTCGCTTAGAACAATCAGATGCATTGACCAAACTACACACAAGTCAGTCAGCTCCTCAGAATATAGTGTGGCATGACTATTTTTGAAATGTTGCCAATGAGAGCTGGAGCATCCTATTTTGGTCACATCTGCACCAAAGTGTGATAAAAGCAGCACTGCCAGATATATGCTTTAACATAATATAAATGTGAAATGTGCTATGTGATACGTGTTGTTTTCTTGAGAGAAAGAGAGAAGTGAAACCGCATTCGTCATTATCAATTTTGGGCATTGATTCCAAGTTGTTTTCATGTAAACAACAGATTTTGTCTTTGATTTGGTCACATCAGTCACTTAATCTAATGATGCAAATCCAATTATCCAAATTGCATGCATATGACCGTAATCATAATCAGTTCATATGCCACAGAACAATATAATTAACTTGAAAACCTCATTTAAAATATGGTTTGAGGTTCCTTGAGAGATTTTGTTTTATCTTTTGTTTAAAAGCACATTTTATATATATATGAAATGGGGGTGAACAGCGGGAAGGACATTCAAAGTTTCTGGGTTTTGCAACACTGGGCAGCACAAAAACAAATTGTGAATTTAAAAAAGTGAATATGAATAGTTCAAAGAAAGGATTCCATCATTGTAATTCACTGCACTGACTTCAAAGCAAAAACAATGTCTTAGACACAGAGAAATCTAACTTCAATAGTTTCATGCTTTTCCTTGTTGTCCTGGTAACATCTCTGGTAGTGGTGAATATGGTTCATGTTTGAGATGTCAGGTTTCACTCTGTAATACTCCTCACAATCTTCATGTGTGAATGTGTCCAATCAAGTTGGACACATTCTGGTGCAGAGCAGGAGCCACAGTCCAGTAGAAACCATGCATTATGTGCCAAAGCCAACTTCTATGCTCTGGGGCTGGCTGCGCACCAGCTACACCCCCTCCATTCAAACCCTGCTGCTGCTGAAGAGGCTTGAGGTTTTTAATAAATGTATACAGTCACAAAGTGTTTGCGACAGGGGAACTAGGATGGGCGATATGCCAAAATACAATTTTCTTGGAGTGATCAGATTTCTTTGTAAAAGTTACTATCTTGTATTATATCTTATATTGTTTTGAAGAGGTAACTAAAGTTATTTTTCACTTCTTTGCGGTTAAATCCACCTGTCCTTAACTCAGATTATTACTGAGGCTGACCAATAGGAGGTGTGGGTGGAATAAACTGTTTGTCTGAGCACAGAGCTGCATTCAAGATAGCAGTTTGTGAATCTTTATATGGCAATTTTATCAAAATAGCTGATTTGATGCTTATCGCTAAATTTTAACTGATGGTAAGATAAGTTAGAATAGAGTGATTGTATTTCACAGATCTTTTCTTTTGTGATACTCAGTGTTAAATGAGCCTGGGCTTTCCCTAAAAGTCCGGACGCTGTGTCTTTTTTTGGCTCCTTATTACTTTCCGGTTTAACGTTATGACCCCCAACTTATTTAATAATAACCTCAGAATGAGTGTCCCCCCTCTTCATAATGTGTGCCTTTAAGAGTGCAGATGGGCTCAGCTGACCTCTGACACCCCAACCCATCTCTTTCCAAACACACAAACACTTACGACCCTGTTCAGTCTCTACGGTTCTCTCTTATACTCATCTGAACTATGTGAAACTTTAAATCATCTCCCTACATTCTTCAATATAGTTGTCAACTCTGTCTAAAAGCCCCTGTGTTCTGTGCAGAGTTCACAGTAGTTTTTTAACATCATACTTGTTCTCCCACTTAAGTAAGAAATAGTACCTTCAGATATGATTTATTTTTTCTAAATATATTCTACCAGAATATGAGCATCAATTTTGTTAAATTACATGAACTTCAAATTTTAAATCTGCTTTTAAGTCCAGACACTTATTCTTCTAACATAAACAAGAGTTTACCCAAATATTGTTATACTTTTTAAAATTTCTTGGAGTTCTTCATTGTACTTCTATTTGATAAATATAATTTTTAAGTACTGACGTGTACATTTTGGCTCCTCTACCCATTTTTCCTCCTGTGTTCTGTTGCAGTGAGCAACTCGAGCCATGCCCTGGACCATCTCCTGGAACAGTCTGACTCTCCAGATCTCCACTTCTGTAAGGCAATGCCACCACAATGATACAACAAGAAAATAAAATAAGACTAACATAGCCAAGAGTATATATTTTTACCCTGGTGCCTGGAGGCGGTTGGCCCTCGTAACATTTGGGTCAGTTTCCTGTGTAGATGTCACATGGTGCCCGTCCCCTGCCCCCTCCACACACACACACAGACACACAGACACACACACACACTCAGACACACACACATAGACACACACACACACACTCACTCAGACACACACACAGACACACACACACACTCAGACACACACACACAGACACACACACACTCAGACACACACACACACACAGACACACACACACACACACACCCACACACACGCACACAGATAATTGTCTTTCGTTTAGCAGAAAGAAGTTTGTGGAGCTGACCAGTGCCAACATACACGAGCACAGAGCTTAGATTGATTAGATTTTCTCTATAATCCATTTGAGGTGTGTACATGTCTGGAATGTTCAACTCTACTGCTTCAAAACAAAAGGGCAAAAGGGAAGATTCGTTTTCGTAGTATCTGTAGGTATATGCTCTAAGTGATACATGATGACACATGATCAGTAGATTTTACTAATTAATTTTACATTCACTTTTAAGTGTTCAATATGTATGCTCTGGTCCAGTGTTTCCCAGGTCCTTGTGGTACGAGAGCACTTCTTACCAAAGAGTACTTGAATGATTTAAATGTTTAAAAGAAGGTCAAAATGAATATTATTTGAATAAAAAGTCTGCATTGTAGTAAATCTTGCACCTTTATAGTAGTTATTGGCAATATACTTCGGCAGTAGAAAGATTTTTTTAGTACCTAGGGTTAGAGGCTATGTGGAGTGTGAGACAAAGCTTAGGTGGTAGTCATGCATGCGCCTCCACCTCTCCTGAAGAACTTACAGAAAATAGCAAAATGGCAGAAGGCAATATTTCTAAGTGACTTGGCTAAATCTGGTACATTTACAGAAATGCTGATTAATGTAGGCTGTCCCTGTCAAATAAACCAAATAAATAAATAAATAATGATACATGATGATACATGATAATTTGATTTTACTAACTGATTTTACAGTCACATTTGAGCGTGGTCAAAATATATGCTCTAGTATCATCAAAACAAGAAAATAAAATAGTAATAATTGACAATATAATTTTTGAAATAAAGTATAAGCCTTTCCAAACCATGCATATGTGTATTTGTGCCTGTACTGTTATGTTATTTTGTGAATTATATATGCAGGTTTGAAATAAATATTCTAACTAACTAACTCTATATGTCCCTGCAGTCTCCTCCTGTGATTTTGAATCCATATGCCAGTGGACATTCTCCAACTACAGTGAGCAGGGCGACTGGTTTGTGGTGCAAGCGGGAGAGGTGAAGCAGAATGGAAAGTCCAGGCCCCGCACAGACCACTCCATGGGCACACCGAAGGGTAATACACCGCTCCTCTTTAGTCACACCTGTTGCATGTTTAACCAAGTGAGCTGATTATGAAGCAGTGACGTGTTGTGAGGTTCGTGGCTGGTGAGGCACTGATGTCATCACAATCAGATTTACAAACATATAAACCAGGTGTCAGTACATTTGACCCCGGGTAGGTTTCTCTCCTAGTGCCTTGGGGCCAGAATAAACAATAATTTTATAATAAATGTATGAAATGCTATAAACGTATGAAATAGCTCTAATATTATGAAATAAAAAGCTGTATATGTTTTGTATTGTTTTTTTTATCATTATTCTGGTTCCCCAATTTTCAATGGATTGAAGTCATAAAATTTCTTACCATTTTGTACGTCTCTGTTTGAAAAGAGCGAGTCTTTTGTCCCGTCGTCTGGAGCAAACCATTTAGCTCCTTTAATGTTGGTCTTCCTTTAATTATAACCTCCTTCTTCGTCTGAAAGTCCAGTTTAGAAAACTGCTTGAGCTTTAATATGTAATCTTCCTCCATTTAAAAAGTAGGACGAGAGAGAAAAAAGTGAACAGATTGCTAAGCTTGACTTACTAACTCTAAAATGTAGTTTGCGGCCCCTATTCTGTGGGAGTTGCAAGAGTCCCCTGGGCTCACGAGCGCCCCCTAACATGAGGCAGGGTAACTGCGTGCCTCACCCGGCGCCTTTTCACAGCTGCTTAAAGCAGCAGCGTCACTGCTGAGCTACAGCACAGTCAGTCCATGTGAGGCACGAACGGCTGGTGCCTCACCGTGGGTCTCTTTTCAGGATTTCAACGGTAAACGTAAAAATTCGGTGATTTTGTGTAAAAAAAAGAATACAATTGCAAAGTTAAATAGAAAATAACTTTATAGTACAAATCATTGGATAAATATAACCATTTCATTTATTTTTTCTCTGTGATGAGCAGTGCCTCACCTGACTGCACGTCACTGTTATGAAGTACTTGAATTAAACTTGCAATTTTAGCAGGTACAATTATCAGATCACAAAGGCTGGAATTTTTGATGATGGAGAATGCCCACTGGAAACAACAAAATATCCTATTATTGAAAAGAAAATACACACATGCTAATATTTCAGTTTTTAAACTAAAGTCTGCATTGAATTCTTGAAATAGTTTAGCAGTTTTTATTTCAGTATTCTCTCAAGTATTACATACATACATACATACATACATACATACATACATATATATATACTATTATTTAGTATTGAAAATAAAGAGTATTAGTTTATTGAGTTTATTCTTTAGTATCAAAATCAAGTCTGAAATTTTTGTATCAAAGAAAGATAAGATAAATTGAAATAACCAACTGGAAGAAAAACATTGTAATTCTAAAGGTATACATTCTGCCATTCTACCTTGGTTCAGGACATTTCCTTGAACTGAGAGCCTCTCCAGATCACTGCGAGTACCACCTGACCAGTCCAGTCCTTCCCTTCAGCTCGGAGCACTGCAGCCTGCACATAGCCCTGCTGGACTGGCCCCCCGAGGCAGGAAACCTCAGCCTTCTGATCACACCCATGCACTCAGTCCCCAGACCTCTGCTCATCCACTCAGTCAGCAGAAGGTAAGCCATGAAGGATGTCAGGCACATGCCTTTGACAGAGCAAGGACAGTCCTACTAATCTATTCCTGTCAAGATGGAGACAGCACGGATGAATGCATGTGTAATTATTTGAGACAGTGGAGGGATGGGTGGTTTTTACATGACATCACAATATTATAAAAATCTTTTAAATTGAGCTGGAGAGCAGGTTAGAATTCTGTGGTAGAAATTACTGCTTAACTTGCCTTGCAAATCCAGAATGATATCTCTCTGTATTTTTGTACATGTTAATATCAGTCTGGTTCCCACATCCTCTGTTGCATCTCAAGCCCGGTTATTGACACATGTAAAATGAAGGAAGTCATTAGTCCATCTATGATTTACAAATAAAATCAAATTTATTTCAAATTAACAGAGTTTAGTGCTTCGCTCATTGATTCTGTAAAAATGGGACTGTTTCAGTCCCTTACGATATTTTTTCCTTTATTTTTTCAATATGGACGGACTATGCATGTCCCTGATTGGCTAATCCATCTGTCAGTCATGCTCATCTGAAGATGGCCAGATTCACTGGTGACCAGACTCACATCTTCGTAAAGTATTGAAGAAGTGTGTATTCTGGATCCTACGCAACTGTTTATCTGCAGGATTGCAAATCTGTTTACTTGGATAATGCTAAATAGCTGTAATACTGGGCCTACCCACATAAAACAAAAACTGGTACAACGTCTGATATCTTCTCTGTCAGCAGCGTAAATAAAACGTTTTTTTATTTTTTCCACAATAACTAAGTGGAGCCATTATTTAACCTCAAGACATAATTGTCTTTAAGCTATAAGATTAATATGACAAGTTTATGGACCTAATAATGATAACAAATAATAAATAAATAACATGTGTGAATCATAAGTTTGGATATTTCTTTCAAAACCAACTCTTCCATCAAGTTATATAGGCCTGTGCTCTCCATCTGAAATGATGACACCAGAGCCTGTACAGCAGGTTGGATATGTAGTCAACCATGTTTATATCCAAAAGCTCTAGAAGAAAACTGTTTTGGTGTGTTCTTGTGATGATGCTGTGCGACGGTCAAGTGCAGGTGTGTCCTTTCAGGGGGCAGTGGGAGGAGCTGAAGGCTGTGATTGGCTGGATGGATGAGCCCTTCCAAGTGACTCTGTCATACACGTCCTGCCAGGCGGAGCGCAGCAGTATGGCTCTGGACTCTCTGGAGCTCCAAAACTGTGATGGTGAGCCCCAGGTCCCATGATCCCAGTTCCTCTCATGGTTAAAAATATATTCTCAGTCCCCTGCCATGTGCTGCCCTGTGTGGTCCACATTCTTTTTTTTGCTCCATACCACATCATTGTAAATCCTACAGCGCTTGTTAAAAGTCCTTGGACAAAGGCTGAAGAATGTCTGTAATTTTAATTTAATTTAACATTCTTTGGTTGGTACCATCATTTGATCTGTTAGGGATAGGTTGGCGTCTACCTCAGAATAGTGACTTTGTTCCTGCTGTGATACTGTGTGCAGAGCAGTCGCTGTCAGAGCTGAACTGTGGGGAGTCCTTCCATTGTGATGACACTGGAAAATGTATTGAACCAAACCGTGTGTGTGACTTCCACACTGACTGTTCATTTGGAGAGGATGAAGGCATCATCTGCGGTACGGTCTGTTGTACATTGTGTGGACATTTTATGTGAGGCAGAACTGAGTAATTTGTGTTTTTGGTGCGGTGCAGAAGCTCTCCCTCTTGGCTCTTACTGTTCGTTTGACGAGGACGACTGTGGCTGGTCTGTGTCCATACAGCGCTCTCATTGGAGGAGACTGTCAGCTGATGATTTGGATCCTCAGAAGCAGCAAGGAGAAACTCTGCTCTCCACACATGGTCAGTCATACTGCATAGAATATATGATGCACACCTTTAGACCTGGAAACATATTTTATAAAGCTTCTACTTTCTAAAAGCAAGGCTGAAGCTAGGGTTCCATGCTGAACAAAGGCGACCCAGAGGATGGGGCAGAGAAGGGATGCACGGAGGTATACTTACAGTAGATAATGTGCAGATGCGTGCATATGTGTATAATCAGAATATTCTCCGAGGCTTTTTATGAAGGTCTGTGTATACAAAGTCTGTTTCTTTCTTTCAGATGTGTGTTGTGGTGTGCACATTTTTTATGTTCTGTACTGTTAATGCATTGTGCTTGTACATGTGGGGCCCTCAGGGCACTTCCTGTTTTTACAGGTCACAGAGAGCAGTGCTGCCAATGAAGAGACCATCCTCAGCCCATGGTTCCCTGCTCTTGTATCCTCCAGTGACTGCCAGGTCAGTGTCAATATACCTCTGATCCGTCTGATTTCCCTACTGTGCTGGGCTTGTGTCTCACTGCCCCTGGGTTATTGTCCACTCTGTGTGTGTGTAGATGTACTTTTTCCTGTACCTCTTTGGAAACTTCAATGGGACTCTGGTGGTGGCTGTAGAAGAGAGTGAGACAGCTAACAGCCCTCTGGTGTGGAAGAGGAATGGCCCATGGGAAGATGACTGGAACGATGTTGCTCTGCAGCTGACTGGGATTGAAAACAGGTATGGAGAAGGGCTGGGGTAGGACAAAGGGCACATGACCTCTCACCTCTGTCTATGCAGGTTTCAAATAAGAGTGACCGCTATGTGGGCTTCTGGCTCTGAGGCTGATATTGCCCTAGACCTAATTTCTCTGGGAGCAGCCTGCTTCTACAAAGGTATCACAGATCAATACTTTACATTTAAGTCATAGACCTGTTGTAGAAGCTAATGTAAAATGTGTGATTTCTATTTTTGAAACCTTTAGTTTTAGAACATTGTCCAATGATCTCAGAGCTCTCTTTGTGCTGTGAACAGATGTGAACACACTGAGGTCTTTGGTGGACCTGGGGGATCTTCTGAGCCCTCTTCCTGAGCCTTCAGCTTCAGGTATTCACCACTTTGTTAATCCATCCTGCTGATGGGCAATACACACAGCAGCACTCTCACAATCGCACATTTGAGCAGGAACGGATCCATTTGGTCTGCTATAGTCGCTGTGGCACTCACTACTGTAGAGTAGGGCTGCAAGAGTATTTGCACTTGAATAGAAATCACAATTTAAATTGATGTAATTAGCAAATTGCAAAGGCTGCAGTCATGGAAGTACCATAAGTTCCCCCACATACAACAAAATATTTTGTCTTATTCTAACCATGTAGTTTAGATACACACATAATATGAACTGTTATTCTTGTATTAAGTTTGTCAGTTCATATTTTAGTTTTTTGTAAATTTTTTGGACTCGTGTCAAATGTGAATCCTATTATTAAAACATAAATCGCAAACCTAATCGCAATGCTTGTCAGAAAATTCACAATTACATATGCTCCCCAAATTGTTTAGCCTTAGTTTACATTTTACACATAATCTTTTCCTGCATTGTTTAAGTTTGTCCATCTTTGCAGAGGTTTCCCTGACGACATGGTTGTTTAACCCGTGTGGAGCCAGTGGTCCACGCGGCCCCACTCAGGTTCAGTGTGATATCACGTACAAGAACAAGAACGTCAATGTCACTGTGATAAAGGATGGTCCTCTGAAAGGAGTTCAGATGTGGAGGGTCCCAACCACCAACCGATACCAGTGAGTTCAAAACTCACAACTCCTAATGCAAGAACTCCAGTATGGAGAAAATATATGAGCCAACAGTGCCACTGCAAAAACTACAGCTGCACTGGTTCATCAATGAAATGACTTTACGTAAGAGAATCTGAATGTTGTTGTGGGCACATATAGACAGAATCACTGGGTATGGTGTGAGTCTCTATAGACGACAGTTACTGCTACTACTAATATTACCACAGATGTTGAGAATGATGTCTTCTGACTATAGAATCACAACCTGTCACTTAAAGAGGTTTGCTCAAGTGGGCTGCAGTCATTTCTTTATTCATTTGTATTCTTCAGGCTGTCTAACATGATCGAGAGTGTGGACTTTGTGCCAGAAAACTATTTCCTTTAGTCACTGCACTGCATTTCATTTCTTTGTCCCCCAGGATCTCAGCGTACGGAGCTGCAGGAGGGAAAGGAGCCAAAAACCACAACACGCGCAAACACGGAGTCTTTATTTCAGCCACGTTTGCTCTAGAGAAAGGAGATACACTGTACATCTTAGTTGGGCACCAGGGAGAAGACGCATGCCCAGGGGTGAGTGAGCCATCAGCAAAGATACATATCTGTCTATAATGAGTAACATAACATCAACTATTTAAGAGAAAAAAAAAAAAAAAAAAACAGTAAGTTATCTTTACCTGTGGCACAGAGAAACCAACTGACCCAGAAGATTTGTCTGGGGGAGTCTTCAGTGATAGAAGACAACCTGAGGGAGGGGTCTAATGATGAGTGGGCAGGAGGTGGTGGAGGGGGAGGTGGTGCCACATACATCTTTAAGGTAATTGACAATTGTTTTAATCACACACATCCACACACATCTTTCTCAACTATCGTTTAGAAATCGATACATTTTTTAAACATGGTATTTATTGAGCTCCACAAGTTATGTCTGAAGTACTGCCTTAAACTCATTATGATCTCTAAAACTCTTTCATTTTAATGGAAGAGAAAATGTTTGCATGTATGGAGTGTGTGTGGGATTAGGATATTTTTTTTGCACTCTGAGATGGAGGGGGGTGAGATGGTGCCTCTGCTGATCGCGGCAGGGGGAGGAGGAAATGCATACCTGGAGGACCCCGAGTCCAGCCTGGATCAAACCCTTCTGGACCCATTTGAGAACAGCACCAGTGTCCCCAGTAGCAATGGGCGCACAGGGGCAGCAGGTACAGCTCAGCTCTCTGCAATTTATGTATCTGCCACATTTTCGTTTCTATGCATTTTCTATGTTTATCCTATTATTTGGTGTAATTTTGTTCACCGCCACTTACTGTAATGCAGCAGTAAGCTTGTATATAAGCAGAGCAGGGTTACTAGACAGAAGATGCGATCTCAAGAAAGACCGAAAACCAGCATGATTAAGAGCAAAGATTAGACTGAAAGATCAAGTTTAAGAACAGAAATAAGAAGAAAGAAGAACTAAAGCTAATTTCACTCTCGGTACTCAGCCAACGAGGTTAGTTTTTCCGTCAAGCTAATTATTATTTTATGAGTGTGTTTCTTTAGTTTTCACAGTGTGTTTATATGGATCTGTGAACATGATGGATGCAAATAAATTCATCAGTTGAGGAAACCACTTGTGTCTGTGGTACCTGGAGAAATTATAATTGATATAGTGCTTTTTGGGACACTAAAAGATATATATATTGCATTATTCATTCACAGCCAGTAAGTGGTGGTAAGCTACTTTTAAAGCCACACCTGCACTGGGCTAGGGACTGACTAGCATTCACCCAACGTATAACGTATAATCCAGGGGACATTACTATTCCTTATCATAGTGACCAGTCTCAAGCCAAACTTTCCTCTGGCTGTTTGCAGGTGGAGGTGGGGGCTGGAGAGATGGCCCGAGTCCCCACTCCCAGGCGGGACAATCCCTCGTAGATGGGGCTGTGGGGGGGTCTGCCTGTCCATTGGCTTTGTCTAAACTTGGCTGGGAAACATCCGGGGGCTTTGGTGGTGGAGGGGGCGCATGCACTGCGGGAGGAGGAGGAGGTGGCTACAGAGGTCAGTCTCTAAATTTAATTTTGTCTGTTACAATGTAATTTACATCAGTACAATTCTACTTTACACTGTTGTGAAATGTGATGAAAAAAGTTGATTTTGTGTTGAGTTGAAATCATTCTAAAAACCCTATCACCCAGAAAACAAATGATTTATTTTCCAGGAGGTGATGCTGCTATAACTGACGAGATCTTGGCTGACGGCCAAGATGGAATCTCTTTCATTCACCCCACAGGAGAGATCTTCCTGCAGCCGCTGGCAGGTGCGCCTCAGCAGCACAGTCTTCATGTGTCATAAGGAACAGCACTGTTGCCTTTAACAAAAGGGCCTCAGTGCTCACTGACTGACTCTTCTTGTTCTTGTTTAAAAAATAATGTATTATCTCTGTTACTGAAGTAAAAACTAGATAAATGATGACATGTGGCTGTGTTTTGTGCAGGCATGGAGAGCCATGGGGAGTGTCAGATCAAAGTGCAACCCAACTGTAGTCACTGTCAGATGCAGAATTGCATGCAGGACGAGGACACGCGTCAGATTATCTGTCTATGCTATGATGGAGAGGTACTAGCCAACGACAATGTCACCTGTGTCAGTGCTGTAGGTACGGCATGTCTGCAGAGTTTGTACATTTATGTTCTTTATCTGATGACTGTGTACTAACTGACACTCCTGTCCTCATCAGCTGCTCCCCAGGGGCCCATCCCGCAGGGCCCCGTCCCTCAGAGCCACATGTCAGTGTCTCTGATCCTGGCAGTGGTGGCCTCCACTGTAGCCAGTGGTGTCGCTCTCATCTGTGCTGGAGTCATCCTCAGTAAGAGGCTTTTTCACTTCTGTGCCCACTCTGTGCCTGCTGCCTTCCACCGGCTCTAAAAGAGACTGGGATTTACTGGCCTAGAATACTACAGGGAGCCCAATATGGACATTTAGCGTTCTCAGTGGTGTTATGTACATACAGAGAAAGACTTTTTGTCTGTAAATGACAAAGAGGCCAATGTTTATGTACCTTATCTGTAAAGGACAGTTCTTTCACATATCCTACAGGTGTGTGTCTGATAAAGGGACTCTACACATGTACACCTTTGTCTTTTCTCCAGTGTTAAATGTTGATATACTGTATGTTATAATACATACACTGCCGTTACTCAATAATACAAATATTCTAAGCATATGTTGGCATATGTGCGATGGGGAGGTGTAAGGGTGATACAGTTTGTAACGTGGCAGAATATGGCTTTCAATTTCAAAATGGTTAAAGATTATTTGTGTAACTGTGACATTATATTTTTTGTCATATTGACCTTTCAAAGGGCAGGAAGTCAGCTCTAGTTACTTTAGAGTCACTCTCCCCCATGCAGAGAGGTAGTCTCTTCCCTGAGCCTCTTTAATGTCCAGTCTCATCATTCATCACCTTCTTCCTGCCCTCCTCTACGTGGATCCCCTGAGTCCTACATCTGCACCGGGCTAAGGGTCATCGACACCCCTTATGTGCACGCGCCCTACCCCCTTCATCCCCCTTCCAGGCAGTGTGCCTCCTATACTCCCCTCACCTGCATCCTTCCCAGGCACCTATCACCTGTACCACCCCATCACCCACCACCTCCTCCCAGGAGGAACAGCAACTGTACCCCCAGACTACCACCTGCATCAGGGACGTCGCTGCCTCAGCGGCGGGTGAGTGCCCCTCACTTGCCCTGATGGTCCAGAAGTTGTAACAAGGAGAGGAAAGTGGTCACCATTCACAATGACAATCTGTGCTCATTTCATGATAGCAAAAGCAATAGGAATAATTTCATGTGGCCTCCAGTGTGACCCCTCTTGACCCTCTTTGTGTTACCACTTCTCCTCTTGATGGGGCTCTGATGGGGCTCACTGATTTTCTGCTATTAACTGAAACTTTTGATGTGTGCAGTGTGGTATCGCAGGAAAAGTCACCTGCATGCTGTCAGAGGACGGCTGCAGAGCCCAGAGTACAAGCTCAGTAAAATTCGCTCCTCCACCATTATGACAGATTACAATCCCAACTACTGCTTTGCCGGCAAAGCCACGTCGCTCAGTGAGCTGAAGGAAGTTCCCCGGAAAAACATCACGCTCCTTAGGTCAGTATGAAATTAATTTAATTTATTATATGAGATATTTCTACCGTATCATAATAATCTCTTCGACATTAACATTTGACTGTGTCTTGCAGGGCTCTTGGCCATGGAGCGTTTGGAGAAGTGTACGAGGGACAGCTCCTGGGGATGAGTGCTGATAATAGTCCCATGCAGGTGGCTATAAAGGTTAGCTGCAACTGTGACACGACATATTATACTTGAAGGGCACACCTGTCCAAGATCTCTTTTTACTTGTGTTTCATTTTTATATTTAAAAATAGAATATTCTTGATTTTATTTTAATTTAAATTCTGATCATTTCAGTTGGTTCATGCTCTTGGGCATTCACCTGAACAATTTCATAATGTTGCCATCTTCAAACTATAAATCTAAAAGCAGCTCTCTTGGGTTTGATGGTTATACAGAGGAAATGTTATCTCTTCTTTGTGTCCCTGTGCCTTCTAGACCCTTCCTGAGATCTGCTCTGAGCAAGATGAGATGGACTTCCTGATGGAGGCTTTGATCATGAGGTAATTCTCACACTATTTCATTTTTAGCTTTTATTTTTTCAAACAGATAGAAATAACCATATTCCAACTTGTGTTTCTGTACAGTAAGTTTAGTCATGAGAACATTGTTCGCTGCATTGGAGTGAGCCTCAACATCCTGCCACGCTTCATCCTCCTGGAGTTGATGACAGGTGGGGACATGAAGAGCTTTCTGAGGCAGCACAGGCCCAGATCGGTGAGTATACATGGGGCTATGATAATTGTGTGTGAGACTCTATGTTCTGAAGTGTGCTGCTGTGTCCAGGGCCACACCTCCTCCCTAACCATGAGGGAGCTGCTGCGCATGGCCCAGGACATCGCCTATGGCTGTAGGTACCTGGAGGAGAACCACTTCATTCACAGGTTCAATCTCACACTACACATCCATATTTATCAAAGCTTTGCACAAACAATATAACTTTGTTCTAGTTTTTAAACTAATAAGTTATAATTTTTCCTGCACCAAAAACATAGCTGAAGTTGCTTTTTTCCTTTTATTCATGTATATTTTAGGAATCCAGAGGAAATTAACTGTTTGACGTCATAGCTAACCTACATGGCTATGGCAACCAATGTAGCAGAGTTAGCAGCAACTATTTTTAGCCCAAAGGAAAGTTTCCCTCTTCTCTACACATGCAGCTGGAATCCATGCGCCTTCTTGCAGGGATTTGGATTTACTTTTTTACATACTGCACATAATTTAATAACAATGTTGAATACCACTGGTAAGGTCTCCAAAAATTGAGGTGGAGTTTCAGTGATCCACACTTAAGTTTTGAGATGATATTGTTTCCGTTAAACCAATGCCACCCCATGTAACATTTTCCACATGCGACAAAAAGACAAGTGTGGACTAATTTAAGAAGAAATTGTTTAAATAATGCTAAACAAGTTTTGTAAAAACATAAGTTGGATTGACCTAAATCTTTCTCTTTTTCCTTTAGAGACATTGCTGCTCGAAACTGCCTGCTCACCTGCCCAGGGCCTGAACGAGTGGCAAAGATAGGAGACTTTGGCATGGCCCGTGACATTTACAGGTTAGCCATCAGAAAGAGCCTTGTGAACCTCTGCATCCTCTGCTCTCTGTAACAGGCCCCTCTTCCTTTCAGGGCCAGCTACTACAGGAAAGGGGGCCGGGCCATGCTACCTGTCAAATGGATGCCCCCAGAAGCTTTTATGGAGGGAATTTTCACCTGCAAAACTGATACATGGTAAACAAGGATGATTAATTTACCTACAGGCCTAACAGTATGTTAGCATAGACACATTTTTCCTACCTTTAACCTATTTTTTCCTACCTTTAAAAGATTTACACACATAGCATGAAAACAGTGCTATCCTTTTTTATATCATGCTAAACATAGATACTGTAATAAACGAGCTGTAACCAGTACTCAGGCTATGTTGTGGTGTATGTTTCCCCCTGGAGGTCGTTCGGAGTGTTGCTCTGGGAGATTCTCTCTCTAGGATACATGCCTTACCCCTGTAAAACCAACCAGGAGGTTCTGGAGTTTGTCACCAGCGGAGGCCGGATGGATCCCCCAAAAGGGTGCCCTGGACCAGTGTGAGTTACTGTTATCAGTAACAGTCTTAAATTTAAGGAACAATTTTTATTTAACAATAAGGTAAATCTGGAAACTGTGTATGATAGCTGATTACTGACACTGCACTTTGTATAGCTATCGGATCATGACCCAGTGCTGGCAGCATTGTCCTGAACACAGGCCCAACTTTTCTACTATTTTGGAGAGAATCAACTACTGCACTCAGGTATGAAACGTTTGTCTGACAAAGTACTTTTTGTCAGCAGTTATTTATAACAGACTGTCTCCTCAGGACCCAGATGTGATTAACACTCCTCTCTCAGTGGAGTATGGCCCCGCCCCAGACGAGGAGGCAGTCCCACGCCCCTCTGAACAACCCTCTCCCAGTCTGACACCTTTAACGTCGATGAGTGTCTCTGATGCTCCTGCACCCCAACAGCTTACCAAACCGCAGTTTCTCCTTCATGACCACCAACCCCTTCACCATGAGGCTCCAGAGGTGACCCCCAGGGGAACCTGGCTCCACCCTGAGACTCAGAATCAACCACAATCCAGAAATAATTCCTCCTCAGGAAGTCAAAGACTTAAAAACAAAACCAAGAACTTGTGGAACCCCACGTACGGCTCCTGGGTTCTGGAGAGTATCAGAGGTAAGAAAGCCCTGGCCCACACTCAATCTATGCCTCTGTCCTCCGGCAGCGGCCCTCCACAGAGCTCCACCTCTGAAAGCACTGATACAGCCTGTGATGGAGTCAACAGCCTTCACATTGGGACATCCACAGTACTCTCCCATAGACTCCCTGGGGTAGCCTCCGGCACTTCCAAGGGTGGAATGGACCTGGCTAAGCTTCAGAGCTTCCCTTGTGGCAATGTCAACTATGCATTTGATGGACAGAGCTACGAGTCAGAGAACCTGCCTTTGGCAAAAGCTGAAGTCCCAGCAGCAAAGGCCAGCTGTGCATTGAGTGTGTCTTTGGGAAGTGGCTTAGGACTGGGGCTTCACAGCTCAGCCAAAGGGCCCAAACTGCTCTTGAAGAGACACGCCAGCTATGGACACGAGGATGTGAGGAGACATACCAAAGCTGATAAACCTCCCCGTGACCGTGACTCAGGATTCTCTCTGTCTGAAGACCTCAGCGTAACCCCAATCTAACACAAGCCCGGGACAACTGTGAGTTGCGCACGGCTCATCTCCTCACAATGAAATGCTGGACTTTGATCAGAGTACTGTGTGCACCGTTGCCACATGCTTGGTGCATGCTGAAGCATTCAAAGATATACTGTATGTCAGATTTTTCCTCAGAACAGCTTTAAATACTGCTAAGCAAGTACAAGTACTCTGTAGTGTAGAATACCTTCTTCAACAGTGGATTGGAGGATTGCTGTTGATGTTGCATTTAAAGTGTAGGCCAGCAGTCAACATAAAGAGGACATATTATTATTATTATTACAAATGCTATGTTCTGATTATAACAAAGATCACAATTTACATATTTTTGTAAACTGCAATACTGATCTTTAACAGTTAAAAAATAGAAATGGGTCAATAGGCTTCCCATTCAAAGCCTCAGAACTGATAGGCCCTTTTCATAGTGGCATTTCACTGGAGCATAGAGGATGTTGCTTTATGTGTTTTTATTTTTAATTTTTATGAACATTATTTGTATGACCTAGAGTCAAAATTGTTTTACTTTTCACATGTACAGAGCACGGGGGGCAGCCACGCTTCGAATGTGGGACCAACAGAAATACAACTCTGAATAAGCCAATGAAGAGGGAAAACTATTGTATAGTTACATGGTTAAAAGGTCATGTAAGTCAATGTTGCCTAATGTCTCCTTTAAGTTATGGTTGCTGCAGTGATGAGGAACTGTGTTGATAATATTTTTATGACTCAGAGAATGCAGTTAAAATGTTTTTTTTAGATACACTGAACTATCTAACTCTACTCTTTTATTTTTTACATTTTAAGTTGACATTGTATATTAGTTTAAGCAGATCACTGCCTTAAGATGTTTACTGAGAGGGGAGACCAGCAACCTGCTGCTCGTTTTTGTGTATTTTTTTGTGTTACATAAATACAGTGATTAAGTAGTTGTAACTGTTGTTTAGTGTTTAGTTCAGTTTAGTTAGAGTTGATGCTTGTAACAAGTCTCCCAGTACTTAAAACATGTGTATTTAAAACAAAATACATAGTAGACTATTATGTTATACTGTAATTAAATTTTACATTTTTATAAACATATATATATATATTTTTACAGCTGAATAATTCACATTGATGGTTATGTATGTAGCTTAGAGAATATACTATGCAATTTGCTGTCTCCTGATTCCTCACACATTACACCAAAACAAGAAAAACAATTATAAACAAATAAATAATATTCTTTGGTCGTAATCGGTGTTTTTCTTAACATTATTTCACACCTTCTCCTGTGTTTTATTTCTGAGTTTTGGAATAACAGGTGGACAGAGTCCATGTGGATCTGATGTGAAATTCCCAGTTTATGTTTGTCTCACACAAACACAGTCAAACAGATGGATTTGACTATTGTCCCACTGGGTGTGTGAGGAATCTTCCTGCAGTGTCATTTGGCCTAAGTGTGACCAGATTATGGACTTATTTTTGGCTAACAGTGTCCCCTTCTCCAGAATAACTTGCATTTTAACGCACAACCATGCACAAATGTCATAATCTTATTGATAGTTAACTATAGACCATGGTCATAAGCTGTGGCTGGGTGTTGGCACAGTCTGGTTGTTATGGCTGCAAGACTCTATAGTGGCCTCTATGGTCTGGATGAGGTTCTGCAGACCCCACAGGTACCCATCCTCTCGGTTTCCCTCCTGCCAGGGCACATTGTGTAGCAGCTGTCCTTCTGCGAGAGCCGTGGTCTTTCCAAAGTCTATTATCCAGACCTGTGCCTTGCCTGACATGTCATGGAGGAAGAGCAGAGAGCTTCCGATCACCTGGAAACATCAACTTTACTAACATGATATTTTACACTTTAAACTGGAATCTGAACATGAGATTACCTCGTGTTGCTTGAAAAAGTGGGATTTGCTCAGGGCTTGCTGAATTTCTGCAAGTCTGCTCAAGTACAATTTCTGTTTATGTTAAATTGAGAAAAGAACACAACAAACAAAACAAATGTCATACAATAAATATTACTCATTCTAGGAGATTTCATTCATGCTTTTCTGTGTCATATACCAGGATGTCAGTGCTGCCTTCAACAAAGTCCTGGAAGACCTTGATGATATCCTGCTGTGAACGTGTTTTCTTAAAGTCGGTCCGGCATGTCCCATCGCTCTTCTGTGGATAGACAACAGTCAGTATTTGCCCAGGCCACACCTGTGTGTTGATAGGGGCAGGACACTGTTTACCTTGATGCCCTCGATCCTATAGCCCAGTGTGTGTGTGGAGCTCAGTGTCTCTCTCCACTGCATGTAGCGGGGTTTGGTGACTGCACCCTGGGAGTGCTCCTCTGCTGTGGGCCCCTCTCTGTCCACCTCCACCATCTTCTTGTACAAGTCCTCTCGGGGGCGGGGGCGCTCTCGAGCCCGCACCAACTCCTCCTCAAGATACGTCCTGGAAGTACATCAACTTCATAAACACAAATCTAAGCAGTCGGCAGACTGGGAACAGCACGTGAAAGACAACTGGCTAGCAAGTGAATTAGGAAGGTCAACTTTGGGCCTGGGGTAGGGTGCAAAAAAACCCCCACTGGGCTCAGATAAAGTCATTCTGATTCTGCACACAAACACTGACGAGCTTGACTACTGTTATAGTTTAAAAAATGCAAAAGTGTTCTCACCTTACTCCCATCTTGCAGTCCATGACGCTGGGCTGGTCGAAGGGCACCAGCAGGTCGTTCAAGTGGAGGAAACCCTGTCCATCGCTCTCCACCACACCATGGTACTGTGGCACGAAGGGCAGCAGGGGGTCCTGTTGGAGCTTCTCAAAACACTGCCTCTCATTCTCAGAGAGCTTCTTCAGAATGGTTCCTTCTTCTGCTGATTTAAAACTCCCTGCAGAGAGTGGAGGACGTTCTGTTAAGCTCCCTCGGACTATACACAGTGATGACATAGGCCGAATAATGAGATATTTGCCTTTGTGGCCTGCCAGCTGCACCCAGTTGACTTTTCTCTTGAGAGAGCCTCGAAGCGGCCAGCGAACGAAAGTTTTGAGCTTCGACCATGACCTGACCTGCACACAACACAATGGCTTCACTCACACTTTTTTTTTTTACACACTCACCATCTCTTTTCAGTTAGACATTGTTGAAAAAGGGCTGAATGTGTATGGCCAAAGTTCTAGTTACAGTGAAAAACAGCCAAATGTCATGGGATCATATCTCTAAACTGAGAATAAACATAGTAGCTTATATACTGCCAGTAATAATATGTGTGTACTGTAGGTGTGTGTTTCAGATGACTGAGCATGCTCTGATTGAAAGAGGAAATGAAACGGAGACAGTATACACAATGGAAAACTTAAATATCAAGTCTGGGCTTCTCTCACATCTGCATGCGAATAATACTATTATGCACTTCACACAGTTCACAAGTGCTCTCTCTACTCTACAAACTTGTGGAGTGGAGACAAGAATGACTGAATCCAGCTTTCGAGAACCTGATTGGAGCATATGAATAATGTGAATATGCTGCATTAGAACACCAGCCATGCCTACAAAGCTCAGACCTCTCATTAAATTTTAGGCAGTTCATTTTGACACTGATAAAATGTCTAGAACAAACATGGCCCTTGGCAATGTGTAATTTGTCAAAGGCTGGGCCCCTATATGTCACAACAGGGACATAACTGAAAACTCCATTTTGTATCCACAAAATAAATATCCTCTGAACTGAGATAGGATTATTATAGCGCCAAAACGTGCGTGTGACAAACAGGGCAGGTTTTCAAACAGGACTGAACACTTTTTAGAGTGCGGAGTAGACATGTCTGAAACATGAAGTCATATTATACAAGGGCGCACCCCTTTTATAATATGACATAATGTTTCAGGTATGACTATTTTCTCCATTACCTTTATATACACCACTATGAGCATGTGTGCAGTCTTTGAAATCAACAAAATTAGTGTGCAGAAACGTTAGTGCAGAAACAGATGGCAGGGGTGGTATAGATTTGTCGAGTGTAGTTTAGGTTTTTGAAATGTGTTTTCGTTTAGTCACTTGGAGCAGCTGCTCAATAAAAGCTAAGAATTGTTTAGGCACAGTGGACTACACGGTCTGCAGCCTGTAGCCCGTGTTTCAATGGCATGCTTCCCTTTTGTTTTTCCGTGCATAAAGAATGGTTAGACACTGTTGCGCCGTGGATGGACGCGTTTGAGCCGCGGTGGGTATGGCTGCAGTCATTGCGCAAGTGCGCTACTCACCTCACACGGGTCCCCCAGCTGCTCTAGGGTCACAATGCCACGGCCCTTGCTCTCGCTGTCACTGTGAAGGTCGTCTTCGGATTCTAGGGTGGAGGAGCCCGTGGATGAGATGGACGTGCTGGACCGTGTTCTGTGCAGCGTCCCGTCCCCCGATGGTCCCCAGTCCTCCTGCTGCACCGTCAGTGATGACCCACACTCAGGGGTGATGGTAACCTGTGGGATGGCCATGCTCGGAGCGTGCAGCTCGTGGGTTCTCCTTTCAGAATGGGACCCTTCTGAAAGCCCCGTTACAAACAAATCCCTTGAGCTCTTTTTGCGAGTCTCTTTAGGCATTTCGAAGTTTACCTCTTAAGCCCTAGTTTACTCATTACACTGCGATGGGTTTGCAACTGTGCGCACTCTGCACTTCCTGACCGACTGCGCGCCCTGACGCACCCGTGTGTGTTGTGTGTGTGTAATGTGTGTGTCTGAGCTGAAGGGAAACCCCTTTGGCCTCGTTTCCGTCAGTGAACTCTCTAAACCACATAGACAGCTGCACCAATCACCTTCCGCGTAACTTTTTCACTTCCTGACTTTATATGACCTACATAAACTGTGAATTTCTAGCTGCTCGTCATTCTCCCACATCGCCTTTTTGGCTGTGTTTTACGAAAGAAATAGTGTACATGCTCTGTAATCTCCACCGACCTGTCATTTCCACCCACAGGCTCCAACACACTTTTTCATTAGGATAATTTGACGCCATAATTTGTCCACGAACTAGACTGTAAAGAGTAAGTCTATTTTCTGCATAGGCTACACAATTAATTGTGTAAAAATAGAAACTAACAAGCCTGGGTTTTGGTCGCGTGCTGCGTAACCTGCGTGGTGGAGTCCGTTGCCATGGTTTCCGAAACATAAACTAAACGGACGAAGCTCCTTCTGTAGCTGTGGTCTCAGTGAACTCAAGAGCGATGGATAAGGGGAGGTATGTCAGAATTCCTCTGGAAATAGGAGCATATGCCGAAACTCACAACATTTTGGACCTAACTCAGGAGCTTGTGCGCGGGCTGGTGATCGAGCAGCCCGCAGACCCTCTGGAGTGGCTCATTACACAACTGAACAGACCGGAGCGTCTTCCCCGGGTGCTGGTGCTGGGACCGCCGGCCGTCGGCAAACACAGCGTGGCGTCCCGTTTGGCAGTGAAGCTACGAGCTGTCCATGTGACCACGGACAAGTTAGTGGACGACTACGAGGAGATCAGCGTTCAGGTTCGCGCCTATTTGAAAAAGGACCAGGAGATACCCGCTGAGCTGCTGTGCGCTTTGGTTCAACAGAGACTGAGAGAAACTGACTGTTTCAACAGGTAACGAGGGGCCAAGAAGATGCTTATGTCCATGAGGGTGCTCATATAGGCCTAATTGTAGGCCTATATGAACGTTGTGAACAGAACAAATCAGATCAGATAATCTAATAGCTATGGGGGGCTAGTATTGGTTTACATAGGCTACTATAGGCAAAATTTAGGCACTAATTTGGCTTATGCTGTACTTTATGACTGAGTGTGTGACTCTGCTGTCAGGGGCTGGATCCTGGATGGTGTTCTCCAGAGCAGGCTGCAGGCTCTGGCTTTACAGAGAGCAGGTATCCTTCCTGAGCATGTGGTCCATCTGTCTGCTCCTGAGGATGTGCTGCAGGAGCGCAATCGAGGACGAATGCTGGATCCAGACACCGGAGATGTCTATCACCAGACTTTCATCTGGCCTGACGACAGGACTGTTGCTGACCGGCTGGTGAAGGGCTATGTCCTGAGCGAGGAGACACTTTCTGCACGTTTACACCGATACCGCTGTGAGATCACTGGGTTAAGCTCTGCCTACAAACACTCTCTGAAGGTGTTCAACAGTGACCAGCCACTTGAAGATGTGTACCAACAAGTGCTGGCATTTGTCCAAACCCGGGACTGCCAGAGAACCCCCAGAGTGCTGCTGCTGGGTCCTCCAGGTGCAGGGAAAAGTCTACAGGCACAAAGGCTCTGTCACAAGTACAATCTGGTCAACATCTGCTGCAGTGAGCTAATAAGGGTCGTAGCTGCGGACGGCTGTGAACTAGGGGTTCAGATTAAACCCTATCTGGACGTGGGGCGCCCTGTACCGGACCACTTGGTCCTGCAAGTCCTGGAGAAGCGGTTTAATAGAAAGGACTGCTCCAGGGGGTGGGTGCTCCATGATTTTCCAGAAGAGATCAGCCAAGCCCAAGCACTGAAGAAAACATTTCATCACCCAAATCGAGTGTTTTTCCTAGACCTCAGTGAGGAGGAGAGTGTTCACAGGGTGTCTCTGAGAGCCACGGATCCAGTGACTGGAATCAGCTATCACTCCATGAATAACCCAGCTCCAAGCGCTGAGGTCCAGAGCCGCCTAAAGACTAGCCCTGCCCATCACAAGGAGGCTGTGCTCCAGCAACTCCAGCACTTCAACTCTCAGAGGGCCATGCTCAGTACTGTATACCCCGATGCCATCCACATCAACGCGCAACAGGATCCCCAGTCAGTGTTTGAGATCCTGGAGAAAAAACTCACAACCAACTGAGGAGAGAAAGAAATATGTTCTGAAAAAGCCAAATAAACTCACTGACGTGCTTTTCCATTTACTATAATGATGAAATATGCTCTACTAGGATTGGTGTAAGCACTAATAATCATACAGTTTTACATGATAAAAAATAAAGTTAAAAAAAATAAAAATAAAATGTTGCAAATATATTCCCATGCAGTCCCAAGGGTATGGAAGCCCGTTTCCGCCATGAAAAAAAAAATAAAAGCCCCACAGGAAGTCGAAATTTTGACTTTAAAACTCGTAATTAGTAGTTTTAAACTACTAATTACGAGTTTTGAACTCGTAATTACGAGTTTTAAACTACTAGTTACGAGTTTTAAACTCGTAATTACGGGTTTTAAACTACTAATTACGAGTTTTAAACTCAAAATTTCGACTTCCTGGGGGGGCTTTTATTTTTTTTTCATGGCGGAAACGGGCTTCCATACAAGGGTGACCTGAGCCTGAAGAGAAAACTGTCTCTCTAATTTAAAATATGTAGGCCCAAAGTGAGTTTTCATTTTTATTTACAGGCCTGTGCATTTTAGTTATATTTTTAAAAACATGATACATGCAACATACACTGATATATCCACAGTACATGCCACATATTTTGTTAGCTTGAGGACAGATTAAACCAACATATTTGTTAGTTAGGCTGTTATATGTAGTGTAAGTGAATGTTTAGGCTTACATTTTTAGGCATTGTTTTTTTTTTTTTTTTTCTTGGGATGGAATATAAGCCTAGTGATTTATTCATATTTCAGTTTCATAAAATACAATCTTTAATAGGGTATAAAAACAGCATCTAGTCAATGGAAAATAGATTATAATGTTTCAAATTGCACATAGGCTATATTTAACATCTTTGTTTTTAAACTTGAGAAGCCTCAACCTTGGGGTGTTCTGTTCATGTTGTCCACCAGGCGGGGCTGCAGACGGTACACGTGGTAGTCAATAATACACGTGAAGAAGAAGGATTGTTTTGGCGTCAGCTGAGAGCTCGCAACACCACTGCCATCGAGGTTAATCATATTTCATATTTGTCAGCCTTAGCCCCGGAACATAGTGACTGTGAGCATGTTGGCCGTCAGGACCGCCATGCGCCTGGGCTGCAGACGCTCCCTGCCCCCGCTCCAGGGCCTCCAGAGACGGGGCTGCGCGGGAGCCTCTATCCCGGTAGACGATGTAGTAAACGGGCTCACGGACGATCAGATTCAGGTATGCCTCGTTTAGCCGCTGTGAGGATTCTGAAAATGCATTTCATGAAACGATCTTAGACCAGGGGTATTTGTAGCACATGAGGGTGATGACATAACCTGGCATGACCTGTTTGACACAACCGAGGAGTCGTCAAAGGACAGTCTAGGTTTGGGAAAAAATATGTTATTCTTCCTTATAGTATAAACCATTAAGTTGTATCTAAGAAGTATGAAACTGACCAGGTGATGGGTCACCTCCATAGAAGTGGGCAGTGAAAAGTGTGGGGGTGGGGTCCAGAGGCTGAATTTCATTGGATGACCATACGTCATGTCTTTTACGAGTCCCATGTGATCATTGTCTCAAAGAAATGTTGAGAAATCTACGCAATGGACTACTACGATTCAAACGTGCTGGTTTATTTAACAACAAACGTTGAGACGGCCATTTTTTCACAGCAACAAGCAGCAAATTTCATTTACGTGTTTTATTGTTGAAAAAAGGTTCTATGTGCAGTCTGTTTTTTTAATAGTTGCAGGGGATAGGGCGTAGATGAAAATACGTAATTTTCTGAGCATGCATGCCTTGAACACTTTGATCATCACTCAAAGCAAACATTTTTAATTATGAACAAATCAACCACACAATTGTTATTGGTTAAGCAATATTTGATTTGAACATGTTCACCTCGTATCTGGGGACACTGATAAGCCACACAATGTTGATGGGATAAAAAATAAAACATAATTTTCACTATGAAATGTGTCATCAAAAACAGGCCTGCCTCAGGCTTTGGTAGTATCCACTGTCAGCTCATATGAACCAATTGCCCCATTTTGTCTACAATTGTATTTCAGGAACATTCATTTGGTCTTCTTATCTTTAAACTACCTTTTTGTTTTCATGTAACAGATCAATTTGTTTATTTATCTTGACATATTTCGTCTACTGTCTGTAGTCATCATGAGAACTACAGCGCCCTTTGCAGTCCAACTTCTTCAGAACAGTATCCCAAGTGTTAGAAAGCAAGGACGCCTCCTCGACTTGGTTTAGTGTATTATGGGCTTACAAGCACTAAAATGAAAAGCAGAACCTCAGGCCACTGCAAAAAAGGGAACCACATTATAGACTGGAAGTTATTTGGACAGAATAAACACCATTGGTGGATAAAAGAGACAATAGAAATTTGGAAACAAGCCCATAATATACTATACCGAGATGAGGGGAAGTTCTTGCTTTTCCACACTTAGGATACTATTCAGCTGGCAAGACACATCACATCATCAGAAGAGTCACATGGTGTTGCTATCGTTTGCAAACACGTTGAACTAACATATTTTCTTCAACTTTTCTTTTGCACAGCTTCGACAAAGTGTCCGCAAATTTTGTGCTGAACAACTGGCTCCTTACGCTGACGAGATCGACAAGACAAATGAGTTTCCACAAATGAGAGTAAGTCATCATTGTTCATATCATATCATATCTGTACTTAAACATGGCTACATGCTACTCTCCAATAAAATCTATTTGAAAATTATCCCAATTTGTGTGCGTATATTTTTTATTTTAGGATTACTGGAAAGCCATGGGTGACATGGGCCTCCTTGGCATGACTGCTCCAGGTAATTATTTTCTCATCAGTTCAGTGAGCAAAAAGTGGTGAAATAAATAAGAACTCATTGTCTGCACCCAGTGGAGTATGGGGGCACTGGGCTGGGTTACTTGGACCATGTGCTTGTGATGGAAGAAATGTCCCGAGTCTCAGCAGCCATTGCATTGAGCTACGGCGCCCACTCCAACCTTTGTGTCAACCAGATGGTCAGACACGGCAACGAGAAACAGAAGGAGAAGTATCTACCCAAGGTTTGGACCAAAAGCTCTCATGTTTTCCTCTTACCTGAATAGGGCTGGGTTGTGATCATCCTGTACTGTTCTGTCATTTTGCAGCTGCTAAATGGGGAGCATGTGGGAGCACTGGCCATGAGTGAACCAAACGCTGGCTCCGACGTGGTTTCCATGAAGCTCAAAGCCCAGAAGAAAGGTAAGCACTGATACATACTCCAACTTGATCTGTTCACCAATCTGCAGTAATTGCCCAAATCATTCCCTCAGGCTGTAATGTTTGACTGTATTTCTTTGTCATAAATCACTCCCAAAGAGACTCTCACTATGATCCAGTGACATCTTCAGAACATTTTCAGTTTTTAAGTGGTATACACAAAAGTCCATTGCCCAAGAAAGACAGGAGAATCTGTCTAATTCAGGAGAGGTTTAGTTACCATCAGGAGAAATAAAAAAATAGAAGATCTTTTCAGTTCAGTTTAGAAGATTTTAACTACCAGAAACTGTACACTCAGAGATGATTGCTGACTGCTGACATCGGCTTTTACAGGTGACTACTATGTTCTTAATGGTAACAAGTTCTGGATCACAAACGGGCCAGATGCTGATGTCCTCATTGTTTATGCTAAAACAAACCCAGAAGCTTATCAAAAAGGAATTACAGCATTCATTGTAGAAAAGGTACATAGTTTTTTTTACGTATAAATTTATAAGTTCACACAAAAGACTGACTGGATATAAATGCTTGTTCATTGCACAGGGGATGCCAGGATTTTCTACGGCACAGAAACTAGACAAGCTTGGCATGAGGGGCTCCAACACATGCGAGCTGATCTTTGAAGACTGCAAAATCCCAGGTTAGCTTTGACTTTAAAATACATTATTCAATTATCCTAAGACAATTTGGTCTAAATAGAAGTGAAGTGTTTCTACAAGTGTTTATCAAGGACCTATTACATAGTTTGATAGTGATGTAATTGAAGTATTTAGGTCAAAGAGCAGAGTAGTGGACCTCCCTGCACATACAATCAGAGCCACAACCAGCACTGCTCTGTACACTCAGCTACATGATTTTGTTGTTTATGATACCAGGTGTCTCAAACCTTTTTTCTCTCTGAGAGCTACAAAAGAGTGCTCCTCCTGTTGGCAGTCACAGCTATCGCAACCCAGTAAAGAACTATTAGCCTTAAATTAAGTTGGTTGTTTATACTTTATGTAGTGCACAAATGAAGGCCCAGACATTGGGATATATAAATAAATAACATAATCATAATACATTTTTATGATTGACTTTATGAACATACTCAAATAAATTCAAATTCAAATTACTACAGATGTAGAAGTTATTAACATTTGTATGAAGATTATGATCATTTGTAATCTGAACCTGAAGCTTGTGTTGTCCTCATGTTTGGTAGAGGAGAACATCCTGGGACCTCTTAATAAAGGCGTCTATGTCATGATGAGTGGGCTTGACCTGGAGAGGCTCGTCCTGGCATCTGGGCCAATTGGGTCAGTTAATACTGTATGTTAATTCACAATACGGGAGTCATTATGGTACTGACAGAGTACAGCATGTCAAAATGACATATCATTAAGGGAAATTGGATTTGTGACATTTTAAATGGTTGCTCTTCCGGTCCTAGGATCATGCAGGCTGTGGTCGATTTTGCTGTGCCCTACCTCCATGTACGGGAGGCCTTTGGACAGAAGATCGGACACTTCCAGGTTTAACCTTCTATACAAAAAGGACATGTCTAGTCAGCAGGGTTGTATTGATTCACACCAAATAAAAATAAAAAAATCACTTATACGTGGCCTCAGGAGATGAGAGAATTTAACTTCAAACAGGTAGTCAATCTATTTGTTTATAGGTTGAATTGGTTTGCATCATCTAGTTTTATCCAATTGCCATTTTAAAGTATTATTGTATATATGTAGACGGTATATGTAATGTTCTGGTGTAGGCCTTTTGCTATTATTAGTTCTATATTATAATGTTACATTACATTTGTTGACAGTTAATGCAGGGAAAGATGGCAGATATGTACACCAGGCTGAGCTCCTGTCGACAGTATGTGTACAATGTGGCTCGAGCCTGTGATAAGGGGCACTTTAGTGCAATGGTAAGTTAATACCCCACATGTTTTATAATTTCAGTTCTTATGTTCTTATGAGTGCTCTGTTGTATAGGACTGTGCTGGAGTCATCCTGTACTGTGCAGAGAATGCCACGCAGGTGGCTCTGGATGGTATTCAGTGTTTAGGTGCGTACAACAACCTCCACCTCAACACTTCAACAGAGCGTAGGGTCATTGATTCACATTGTGCTGGTCACTCTAACTCCTCATTTTGGACAGGCCGCATGGTCTGGAACCAAAGGGAATGAATGGCATTGTAAATATGTATGGAGACAGTGCTACCGCTTCCAGTGCATATAGGTCTTCAAGTAATCTGAGGGACACCAGAGATGAAATCCTATGATCCCCAAACTGCACAACAACATTAAGAAACAGATGTAGTTAAGTGACTGGGTATGAACCTGTCTTTATGTGCTCATCAACTGTGGAATTCACCCATGCCTTCATTACAGTTTAATCCGTACTCAGTTCTCACCTTAAAAGTTTAAAATGGCCTACTCTGTTACAACAACTGGTTTTACTTTTAATATTGTAGAATTAATGTTATTTTCAAGTTGCACTGCATGTGTCTAGTCAAATAAAAAGTGCTATTATCACCACAGGTGGAAACGGCTACATCAATGACTATCCAATGGGGAGGTTTCTGAGGGATGCTAAGCTGTACGAGATTGGAGCAGGCACCAGTGAGATCCGCCGCCTCATCATTGGAAGGGCCTTCAACGCCATGTTCAGATAGGAGTGGACTGGCCCCTCATGAGTGAATTAACAGTTACTGACCCCAACAGCCTTATGCTCTTAGGACTTTTCCATTACAGAATGCAAAGCAAACAGAAATCAGCTGTGTTTTTATTGTCTACCGAATGCAGTAGTGCAGTAGTAATAATTTTTGTTTTTTTTACATTTCTAACTCAACACTCCCATCTAAGAGCCACAACACTCTGGTTAAATTTTGCAGAATATGAGCGTATGCATGGTATTAATGGTTAATTCATGAAAAGAAGTGGACACTGCACTTGCAGTGGCTGTGAATACTTCCAGCTGTAAATGATTCATAGTAAAGTGAAAATATTTAAGATGCTCTCTGAGAACATTGTAGATAATATGTTTGGCAACACTGTTTCTCTACTATTCCACAATCCTTATATTTGTAAAGTTATTAACATGTATAGCTTTTTTGGAATAAACTTTTTTTCTTTCAAATTGTCAGTTTTTCTTTGTCTTGAATCTGCCATCCAATTTTAATAATGTAAAAATAAATAAATAAACACCTCAAAGTTGAGTGTGCAGTGTAGATCAGGTATAATCGGTTTGAGATTATCAGGCCTGCTATTCTGGATAGCTGGTTATCTTACAAATGAATGCCACAGTTTAGCAAATCTTTTACAGGACAGGGACGTACAGTAAACTCTGTGTCATGGCCCTTTAAGAAACGCCATGTTTGCGCTCTGTGGTGCGTCACCGTAGAAGAGGATGATGCTGTTATGTAAAGCACGCTGACAGAGCTCAACTTCACCGGAGTCTTACTGATGTGGGTCCAACTAAGAGGTTTATTACTTGCTTTAAGAGCGTAAAGTGTTGTTTGTTGGGGAGTTCGGGGATGTCGAGGTCGCGCGCGCATGGACCAGCGGCGCAGTTCGGTTCGGACCATCGACGTCTCACCATGAGTTCTCCGCTCTCAGTCCCCCTCGTGCTGTACAGGAAGCGTACACCTGACTCTTTCCCGATCCTTCTAGAAGAGATCTCACGTGTTTCTGGTTGATTGAATTGGTAAGAAGCGCCAGTGTTTGTTGTGTTTCTTCTCAGCTGTCACTCGGCTGTCACGCAGTGACGGGATTGGGGGAGCGCAGCTGCACACCACACCGAGTTTGCTCTCTGCAGCTCGGACTGCAGCTCGGACTGCAGCCGCGCAGGTGCAGCCGCGGTCCGACCTACAGGAACCTCTCATGAGGAGCTCGGTTTGGCAATATGCTCTTAGTTTAACGTTTAACCTGATCTTTATCTTTGGCATAACGTGATAAAAAATTGCATAGGATTAGCATGATTCGCCAGACTTAATCCACAACTTTTTTTGCGCTCTCTTGTGTTGCCCAGTTGCGTGTGAATAACAATTTTGACAAGACATTTTTACTGCAGGTGGTAAATAAGGGCATGGCCAACGACTTGACTTCGACTATTGAAAGGCAGGCACATAGTAATAGACTTTCTCTTCCTTTGCACAAGGTTATGCAGATGCATGCAGCCCCCAAACACTAAATGTTTGGTTCAGTGTAACGGGCATTTAATTGGATTGTGGGGGATTTGGTGTGCTATTGTTTTGTTTGTTAATCTAGAAAAAAAAATGTATTTGTTGTTGTAGGCCTACTAGTAATTTATGCAAATTTAATTTGATGTAAAGCCTTCTGAATTTCCTGCTTAGACAAAAAGACATTGTTGTTTTGATGGTTAGGGTTATCTAGTTATCCTACTCAGATTCTCTCTTTGTTTTGAACAGTTTGGCCTATTGTTGCTTATGAAATTGGTGGTGGCAGGAATCAATTTGATCAAGGACTACTGAAAACGGGCAAGGCAAGTTTATTTGTATTTACACAAAGTAATCCAAAGTGCTTTAAAGAATAAGAAAAACATTAAAATGCAATACAACAAATCAAAACATAAATAATCACCATAAAATTAACATTAAAAGAGAAGAGTGCAGAATAAAAACCTTTCAGTCATATGCACAGCTAAACAACTGTTTTTAGTAAAGTAGAGGCCTGTCTCACATCTTCAGGAAGACTGTTCCAGGTTTTAGCTGCTTAAAACTGAAACACTGATTCCTCATGTTTAGTCCTGACTCTGGGCACCAGCAGGAGGCCAGTCCCAGAAGTCCTCAGAGTGTGAGATGGTTCATATGGCACTAACATGTCGGAGATGTACTTTGATACTAGGCCATGGAGAGACTTGTTCACAAGCAGCGCTGCTTTAAAGTCTATTCTCTGAGTCACAGAAGGCCAGTGCAGAGACCCGAGCACAGGACTTATGTGCTTGTATGTCCTAGTAGGATTACAGTACTACTGCATTCTCAAATGCAGTGTCCTGAAAAAATACTGACTCTATAGGTACATTTCATATCTATAGGTAGATATGAAAAAATAATGCCTTTTAATGATTTCCCTTTTTAACTTTGACTCCAAACATTTACAAAATCACTCACCAGTTTTTGCTCACTACAAAGAAAACTAAGATTTTGAAACTCAAACAATTAATAATAATAATAATAATAATGATGATGTTATTATTATTATTATTATTATTATTATTATTATTATAAGTTAAACTATTTTCAATAGGGTTCAGGTTAGGGGACTGGGATGGAAGGTTCAAGAGGTGTGATTTGTACTCAATAAACACAACTACAGCCCAAATTGAGAAATGTTCCTTTCATAGCTGCTGACATGAGTCCATAATGCAGTGTATTTCTAGATGTCTAGGTCCCAAGTCAACAAAATAGCCAAAAAGCTGACAGGGGACATAGGGTACTCTACCTCACTGTGAGTACCCTGATCCTTTTTTTCTGCAGTTACACACTCATGTCCTTTTCCAGATCTTTCAACATTTGCACTTTTATGGATTTTTAAAACTATTGTCCTGAAGGTTGAATATTTTTATAATAAAATGTTGCAACAATACCAACACCAAAATCCAAAAGTCCAGATGCGCCCGTCTTTATCCTTGGTGATTTTAACCAGTGCTCCCTAAAAACTGTCCTGCGGAACTTCTTCCAATACATGACGTGCCCAACTAGATGTAATAAATCATTGGACTTGTGTTACGGCTCAATCAAGGGAGTGTACAAGTCCTACCCTCTTCCACCATTGGGGAGCGCCGACCACAACTGTGTGCAGTTGATCCCAACATATCGTACTGTCCTGAGGTGAGGAAGCGTCCAGACCAGACAGTCCAAACAGTGGACTGATGATGCAGTGACGTGCCTACAAGGCTGTTTCGAATGTACGAACTGGGATATGTTTTATGAGTCTACTTCTGGCATTGATGAGTTGACTGATGTTGTCAGTAGTTACCTTATCTTTTGTGAGGATCACGTGATCTCCCAAAAGACTGTTAAATTATACCCAAATAATAATCCATGGGATACATAAACTTTGAAGATCTTACTGAGTAAGAAGAGAAGGGCTTTTTGCGAGGGTAACCTGTTAGAATTAAAGCAAGTAACACGAGAGATCAAATGTGAAATTAGGAGAGCTAAAATCAATTATAAATCAAGGCTTGAGAATCAGTTGGGACAAAATAGAATGGGCTCGGCCTGGGATGGCCTAAACACTATTCTAGGTTTCACCAGGCAGAAACAGTCTAAGATTAACTTGAATGAAATTAAATCTGATAGACAATTAGCTCAAGTTTTTAATTCTTTTTACCTCAGATTTGAAACAATGGATTTTACTAATGAAATTATTAAACGGAAAAATGATTTGCTTTGCCCTGGCTCACCACCTTTCAATGAACGGTTTGCAGTCTCCTGCTTTAGACAAACTAATGCAAAGAAAAGTCCAGGCCCAGATAATATTTGCGGCCGCCTGTTGTCCTCTTGTGCGGAACAATTAGGTCCAGTCTTCTTTTATAAATTTCATGATGTCAATCCACCAGCAGAGAGTGCCAAAGACATGGAAACAAAGCACAATAATTCCTGTGGCCAAAATAAAACACCCCAAGGTTTTAAATGATTTTAGACCAGTGGCTTTGACCTCACTAGTTATGAAATCCTTCGAGAGGCTTATGAAAAATGAATTTGTTCCTTTAGTGGAGCACTTGCTTGATCCCTTGCAATTTGCATACAGGGCGGGTCGTGGGGTGGAGGATGCCACAGCATCTCTTTTAAATATGGTTCTTAAACACCTAGAGAGCGCGAAAATGCATGCCAGTCTCCTATTCTTGGACTTCTCCTCAGCTTTTAATACCATCCAGCCACACCTTTTAATTGATAAACTTGTTTCAAATTTTAATTTGGATTTTAAAATGGTGGGCTGGATTTTGGATTTCTTAATTGGGAGATCACAGAGGGTAAAGGTGAATGGGTGCCTCTCTGATGTTTTAAATTCTTCTACAGGATCTCCTCAGGGTTGTGTGCTCTCGCCACTTTTATATATTTTGTATACACATGACTGTCACAGTAATTATGCAAATCAACATATATTGAAATTTGCAGACGACTCTGTCATCATCAGTCTTTTGCATGGAGATGAAAAGGACCATGGCCCAGTTGTTGAGGACATGGTTCAGTGGTGTGACAACTCTTTTTTTTAAGACTAAATGTCAGTAAGACTAAAGATATGTCTATTGACTTTAGCAGACAGGTCACAACTCCCAGAGCGACCGTTATCAAAGGTCAAGAGGTCGAGCTAGTGGAAAATTATAAGTACCTGGGAACCTTGATTGACCACAAACTGAACTTTAATGATAACACAGACGTGCTGTGCAAGAGAGGTCAGCAGCATCTCCTCAGAAAACTTTCGTATTTCCACGTGTACAGGACTTTGATGACTTTGTTTTATAAATCTTGTGTCGAGTCTGTTTTAACCTTTTCTATGTCGTGTTGGTATGGGAATCTTAATATCAAGGCAAAAAAATCACTCAGTAGAATTGTACATTTGAGTGAGAAAATCTTGGGGGCCCAGCAGATTTCTCTGTCTGAGCTTTTCTCCAGACAGGTGAAAAGGAAGGCTCTGAGCATCTTGTCTGATGATGCTCATCCTCTTCATGATGAGTTTGGTTTTCTTCCTTCTGGCTCTAGGCTCAGGTTTCCTACAGTGAGGAGCAATAGGTATAAGAACTCTTTTATTCCTGCAGCCATTTTGCTTTTAAATGCTGCTCAGGGTAGAAATACATTTTAATCTTACTTACCACTGTGTATTTTCCTGCTCTGTGGATGGACAAATATATACTGTTTTTTATGTCCTTTCAATGTTTTTATGTGTTTGTCTTTTTTGTATTTCTCTTGCTGCAAAACTAATTGCCCCATGGGGGACACAAATAAAGTGAAGTTGAAGTTGAACACTGGTATCAAATATCAGTGCTCAGCCAGGCAAATTTCCTGGATCGGGTATTGGTTCTAACAGTGTGACAGTGGCTCAGTGGTTAGAGCTTTGGTTCCCCAGCCTGAAGGTCAGAGGATCGAGTCCCACTCTGACCAAGTACTGTCGTTATATACTTAGTATGAAAGTGGTGTGTGCATGAATGATTGGTGGTGGTTGGAGGGGCCGACGGCGCAGATTGACAGCCTCGCTTCTGTCAGTCTGCCCCAGGGCAGCTGTGGTACCAAGTGTGGAAGTGAATGAATAATGATTATAGTGTAGTGCTTTGACAAGGCTTTGACAAGCCTGCAAATGTAAGGCATTATTATTAATATATCTGTTTACCCGATATCCTGGATGGGCCTATAAATTGATGTAATAAGATTGTTCTGTAGTTAGCTGAAGACTGTCTTCAGGTGAGGTTCAGGTGTATTTCAGAACTTTGAGTAGGATAGGCTGTCCAAAGCCCTGTCAGTTTAAATTTCATCTTTTGCTATAGATCAGACCCGGATGACTGAGGGATTATACAGACACCAGGAGGGCAGTTTATACGGATAACAATTGTAACATGAATGAGTTCCTAAGAAAACTACAGCACATATCAGATTGTGTCCAGCTTATGTGAGTGACACAATTGGGCTTGGTAGTATTGATTGAATATATCAAAGTTACATCTGAAAGCCTTGCTCCTTATGATAAGCATCAACATTTTGTGAGCCAGGTCACACAGGTGTGTGTGAATTTGTGCTTCACCCAGCACTTCAGTATGCTGCAGCTGTCACATTTACCCATGGACTTGCTCCTCACAGACACTCTGTCCAATGTGGTCTGCTTCTTCTCACACATGGGAGAGCTGTGGGTGTGCAGTATAGTCTAGAGGTAAAGTTCATTAGCAGTAGCTGGAGACTGGTTAATGCACAGTACTCTGTGAGTGATGTATAACCCATGGGGAAAGTTGGTGTGTTTTGTCCTTGAATAACAAAGTGTTTAAACTATTGTTGCATCTGATGAATATGATATGATATGAACTGCACAGTGTGCTTTGCTTAGATGTCTCTTTGTTTACAGAGAGTTGGCCCCTCAGACAACAGAAACATGCTAAAGTCGGCATCCTATTAAGAAGCACTTCTCTGAGCTCCAAGCTGGTTCTCCAGTGGGTGAAGATGGTGAAGGCTCAGGGCAACTGCCTGGCCAACTGTAGCAAGGTCAAGGACAGGAAATGCAAAGAGAAGACTTCAGTAGCCCGAAAGATAAAGGAGAATAAGCTGGAGAGAAGAAGAAACACAAATGTGAGCAGACACCGAAGGAAGGTCCTAAAAGTGAACCGCAGAAATGCATTAGATTGCTGTGTCCTGCTCACACGGTTGGATACTGGAGATGTCAAGAAGTCACCAAAAAATGAAAATAACATGAGTGCAAAAGTCAAACAAAAAAACAAATGTGATCAACCCAGACTAAAGCATCAGCCCATCCAAAAAGCTGAGAAACCAAAAATCAACAACTCCCATGTTTTTTTTTACTTGTCAACAGAGCCTCGTAGGCGAAGGATGGCCTCTCTGAACGCTGAGGCTGTTAACTCTCTGCTGTTGTACCGGAATGATCCGTTGAGGACCAGAAAAACACAGCTGGTTAAGGACAATCATAAAGCACATGAGCCCAAAGTCCACAGAACCAAACGGAAAGCAAAAACACAAGACGCAGATTGTAAAAACCCTTCAGTCACACAGGACCAGAGCATTGACTGGTTAAGTATATTTGCACCTACACCTCGGCGACAGGCTGGCCTCACTGCTGCGACACTCCTCAAACTCACGAGTGCTCAGTACACAAACAAGAGGCAGAAGAAAAGGGAGGTGAAACATGAGAGTGAGAGCACCACTCAGAGTGGCACACAGAGAAAACCAGACCACAAAATATGGAGCCAGCACACAAGGCAAAAGAAGACCAGGGGTAAGGCAAGGCCGCAGGGCTGCTCTGGATCTTCTGCTCAGACTGCGAGACCTGAGCTAGAAAACTGTGTTAAACCTCCCCTGCAGCATCCCACTGTTCGCAGCTTTTCTTTGCAGGTGAAAGAGGAGCAGGTGGAGAACCAGGTATCATCCTGCTACTGCTGCACTCAGGAGCAGTGTGTCCAGTACTGCCACCGCCTTGCCCTCTTCCTGCGGGACAAGTCATTTCAAGGACAGGACAGTGTGTTCCACCATCACCACCATCACCACCACCTCCCGACCCTCGGCACACACTCGTACACCTGTTTCCCTGGATACTACTTTCACTTGTGCCACCCCTCTGATGCGTCGCAGGAGCATATGTACCCCAGCAGCAGAAAGGCAACCAAGCTGATAAAGACCCAGAGCTCAGGGGCCTCAGGGATCTCTCACCCAGTCTACTGCTGCACCTCTGTGGAGCCCTGTTTTGACCCTTGTACAGGCACTAGTTACCAGCCGTACTCCAGTATGATTCCAGCCATCTGCCACTTGGGCTGTACCTCGTGCAACCACGCTATAAAGAAAGGTGAGGTACCAGTGTGCCACTTCAATTATATTGCACATTTATAAATGACAGAATCCATTACGATGTGAGGCCAATAATAGGAAAGGAAATACATTGTGAAGCATTAGATGCAATTGTACTTAAGCAATGCAGGTTCAGTAAGGTTCTTTGGTCAGAAAAGTGTTTCCTTACTAGTGCTCATATTTTCATAGAATGACAAATTGCTTCTACAGTGGCCTTATACACATAAATTGCATGTGTCTTTTTCATGATAACTATATAAACTCTTTCTCTGTTAAGAATTCAGTGGCTTTAAATAAATTAGGATTAGCTTTGATGTAATTGCACATAAATTACAAGTTCTATAAAATTATGCTTTAGTAATATCTAACACTTAAGTGATTGGGAATATTTTATAATATTTGGGTAGGGAATAGAGTTCCAACAATATAATAATGGTGTGTATTGTGAGTTTGTTGAACATTAATGTCTCTTTTCTCTGGTTTCCCTTCAGAAGAATACCCCCCAGCAGTGAGTGACCTGCACAACCCCCTATCCCTGCCCATGTGTCCTAGTCCCAGAGTCCTCACTGGCTGCCCCATTCCTCCAGTGCCTCCAGCCGGACAATCAGTACACGCTCCAGCCCTGTCCTCCGACCCAAGGGAGCCCACTACCCCTTTGCCTTTGGGTCACAATTGTCCACAGAGTGCCAGTGCCTCCAGAGCCTCCCATGTTGGCTCAGTGGCCATCAGGGACAGAAAGCACACACCCTCTGCCAGTGGAGGGAGGTCTATCATCAACAACTGGCGGCATAAAAGCACCAACGGGTGGCAGCCAGTGGGTCTGCCCTTTCAGAGGGAGGTGTTCACTGTGGTACGTTACAATGACTCTGACACTTTGAGAATGCCAGAGGTATTTTTATTTTAATGCTGATTTCTGCAAAATCTGTTGACTGTTACCTCAAAATCTTAAGGAGTGTCAATATGGGCGAGACATTACTTTATGGAAGAACTATCCAAATGTAAACTATTGCCCACAGTCATGCCAGTATGACAGAATAATGTCATAACTTTTGCTTTTTGATGCTGTAGTATAAAAAATCAGCTAACTTTAGTTAATTTCTGTGGATGAACATTTAGTGGTAAGGCCAAAAACTGGGTCAAAATTTCTTTGAATTGAATCTGACCTGTATTTCAGACTTTTCTCATTTTAGCCTCAAATTCCTCTGTGAAAACATATGCTTAATGACAAAACCAAAAATGTAAAGTAAAAATGACAACCATGGGCCCCATGCTGTTATCAGGATGAGGAGACATCTGTGCTGAGGACATGCTTCGAGGCAGTGCAGCGGGACAAGGACATAATCCAGGTCCGAGACACGGTCCTTCTCAAGTCTGGACCAAGGAAGAAGAGTCTGCCTTATGTGGCCAAGGTGTCTGCACTGTGGGAGGATCCAAACTCAGGTCTAATACATAGCCTCTGTCGACAACCAAGACTCCATTGAACACAAGTTAAATTGTTTTGTGTTTTTAGGAGAGCTGATGATGAGTTTGTTTTGGTACTATCGCCCAGAACACACACAAGGAGGACGCAAGCCCCATGTCCACTGTGAGGTCTGATATTTTGTTACTTAAAGGCAATAGTAATAGTTCCCTTGATATATGCATCAAAATCTATTGAATGGAACATGGGTATGTCCACAATGCAGTGAAGGTATAGAATGATGGATTTGTTTGGGAAAATGTCAAATCCAATGCCTGGGCAGGTGAAAGTCACATGTTGATTCTCTGGCCTCACTCCGATGTTGTTTTACAGAATGAGGTGTTTGCATCTCGACACCAGGATGTCAACAGTGTGGCCTGTATCGAAGACAAATGCTACGTTCTCACTCTGGCACAGTATTGTCGGTAAGTAATTCATTCAAAAGATGACTCGTTTCTTCTCTTTTTGAACTGTCTGGCAATTGTATGATTAAAAATGACTTGGCCCTTATGAAGGATTTTGTTTGTGCAGGTTTCGTGCCTTGCTGAAGCGGCAGCAGGAGGGTGTTGGCTGCAGTGCTGCCTCTGTGGTACCCCCTGCTCTGGAGCATGGCCTGCCCACATATCACTGTGTGCCCCCTGATCTGGACCCCCAGCTGGTCTTCTTCTGCAGGCACGTCTATGACTTCCGCTACGGTCGCCTGCTCAAGAACCTTCAGTAATTACATTGACTGCACTTATCAACTTATTCACCCGCTCACTACTGGTTCTGCCCTCTCTGAAAGGAGAGTTGGTACACAGCCAGTGAGTTGAGTTGATGCCTGGATCTGATGAATGTCAAAGGGCGGGGATTGGTTGTTCTTATACTCCTATAAGAAATGTCAAAGTAGATGCCTTCTGTGAGGGAGATTTCTTCACCTTCATCTCCTATTTAAGGGAAAAAAGTTAAATATGTCAAAGAGTCAAAGAAACACATTGGGGAAAAAACAGGAACCAGTTTGATTCATATATTTAAAAAATACGTAATATTTCTTCTCTTCAAATGAGTTGACTCTTTCATCATTGGTCACATTCTCTCTATCTTACCACAGTGGTTCCATCTGAGGTGCAATCTAAAATCAGATCTAGGTTGAGAGTAGGCCCTCTTAACCTAGATGTGTGTTTAGCTTGTGCCTTCTGATTCTCATGTGGCATTTAGCCAGTTCTCTTTATCACACATTCTGTTTTTGAAAAGATCATGTCCATTTCTTTCTGTTTAAAGAATTTATTGCTATTTTCCCCTCTCCCCATTCCTTCCCTGTTACTAAGCTTTTTGCCCTTGATAATGCTGCCTTATTAACCATACCTCAGCCTTTGTATATATTATGATGAATGGAATGGAGTACACCGAATGCCAGTTCTTCTTCTGAAGGCCCATCATAAATGGCCCCTGTTTGCATAAAGATTGTCACTTTAAGTCTCCCAATGACAGTAAGCCATACTTTTTTGTACATTTACAATGTGTGTATATATATATATATATATATACATATATATATATATATATATATATATATAAAAAATGACACACAAACAAAAATCATAGCAAAATGTGACAAAGATAATGTCAAGAGGTACAGTAGGACACAATAAGGACACAATTTCACACCTGTTGTTCTACATCCAGTATTCTATCAAACCATTTCTATATGTCATTCCTAAATGTCTCCTTTTCCACTTCTTCCTGGCATCTCCAACTTCAACATGTTCATGCCATATTTTTCCTGTTCCAACTCTGTATGTTCATATTTTTGACTCATCTGCAAATGGCATCATCCATGGCTCTTAAACATGTACTGCATTTTTTTCACAAAGTATGTATTATCCAAATGTGGGACAATCTCCAAACTCTGCTTTTTATATTTTAATGTTTGAATTGCATTTTCGTAGTTCAGACATTTCAGTTTTTGCAACAGAGTGGGAGAAGGTCTTGAGTAATTTTGATACATGGAGAATTTGTTGGACGCTGGATGTAGTGTAGTGGGATGTTCAGGTTTATATTCACTTTAACTTGGACAACTCGGCAGGTGTTGAATTGTGTGAGCTCTGGTGTCAACAGTCGATTCCACTCTTTAACTCTAGGTTATTGTAACTACTGCACAGATTATTTGTATGAATTTAAATGGACCTCTGTAATATAAGAACAAATATTTATATGTAATAAATTATTTATCAGTTGAAGTGTCTTGGTTTCATCCTCAAATGTAGTACTGCATTAAACCAGTAGATGACATGTTTTTTCATAACCACAATTAAACTAGGAAAAAAAGCAACAATATACCAATTTTAAAATTAAGTATATGTTTAAAGTTATGTAAACTAATAATTCTGTATTCTGAATTGCTCAAGAAAATGAATGTAAATGTAAGTAAATGCAAAGATGTGTGCTCAAAACATTTGCAATGAAGAATGGCTGATATCCATCTGCAAATATACTACTACTAATACGTCATGGCCAGTTAAAGACTGGCTTTACCTTTAACTTTCTCCTGCTGTACAGACAGTACTTCATCCCATGAGGTCATTAGATGCATATTTAATGATGAATAACAAGAATCAAATCATGTCATGGTCAAAATTTGAATATTAACACATTACAAAAAAAATATCACAGAACATCTAAAAATAATATTGCTGCATCAGGAATAACACTGCATATGGGACTTTATACACAGTATTTGAAGACAACACCAACAATAACCATCTGCAGGGACAATAGTACACATTTTGCACATTATCTGAAAACATAGCAAGGACTCCACACTTACCACCTCATTGGGTCCTACAGGGGTTAATGGATTGGGACAGTGTCATATTCAAAAGGGGAAGGGGGGGGGGTCATTTCTCTGGGCTGGGGGAGTCATCTTCAGGGGGTTGGGGCTCTGGTGTCCTTTCACTCTGTGTCTGGCTTGGTCTCAGGAGGTACTCCAGCTCTTCTGCACTGATGGCCACTTTTTCTGGAACCAGCCATCGTTTGAAATGTTCCAGAGCACTAAAAAGAGAGCAGAATTAATTATATTTATCTGTATTAAAAGCGGTGAGTGCTGAACTGGGACTCTGAAGTAAAAATAAAAACAGAAATAATGTAAATATTCTGACAAGCCACCTTTAGTAAGAGTTTTTCTTGAATCAAGTCATGTTTTGTGCCTAAATTAAGGATGCTCAGTTATGGAAAACTGTCATAATTGTATTCATAATTATTCACATATACATTTTTAATTAATGTAGGACACCAATATAGCACAAAATAGGCAGCTATAAATGTAAGTAAAAGAATGCACTTAGAAAGCAACGGCCTGTGGGCAGTGTTTTGACTCACTGAAACGTGCCTGTGCATAAAATGCACTTCAGAGTTAAAGTTGTGTAAATAAGAATTTTTTTATGATTACGCAAGTTTTATTAATGATGGCAGTTTATTGTCCTATGCCCAATATACAGGGCATGTACACTCACCTGAAGGATTATTAGGAACACCATACTAATACGGTGTTTGACCCCCTTTCGCCTTCAGAACTGCCTTAATTCTACGTGGCATTGATTCAACAAGGTGCTGAAAGCATTCTTTAGAAATGTTTGCCCATATTGATAGGATAGCATCTTGCAGTTGATGGAGATTTGTGGGATGCACATCCAGGGCACGAAGCTCCCGTTCCACGACATCCCAAAGATGCTCTATTGGGTTGAGATCTGGTGACTGTGGGGGCCATTGTAGTACAGTGAACTCATTGTCATGTTCAAGAAACCAATTTGAAATGATTCAAGCTTTATGACATGGTGCATTATCCTGCTGGAAGTAACCATCAGAGGATGGGTACATGGTGGTCATGAAGGGATGGACATGGTCAGAAACAATGTTCAAGTAGCCCATGGCATTTAAACGATGTCCAATTGGCACTAAGGGACCTAAAGTGTGCCAAGAAAACATCCCCCACACCATTACACCACCACCAGCCTGCACAGTGGTAACAAGGCATGATGGATCCATGTTCTCATTCTGTTTACGCCAAATTCTGACTCTACCATTTAAATGTCTCAACAGAAATCGAGACTCATCAGACCAGGGAACATTTTTCCAGTCTTCAACTGTCCAATTTTGGTGAGCTCGTGCAAATTGTAGCCTCTTTCCTATTTGTAGTGGAGATGAGTGGTACCCGGTGGGGTCTTCTGCTGTTGTAGCCCATCCGCCTCAAGGTTGTGCGTGTTGTGGCTTCACAAATGCTTTGCTGCATTCCTCGGTTGTAACGAGTGTTTATTTTAGTCAACATTGCTCTTCCATCAGCTTGAATCACTCGCCCCATTCTCCTCTGACCTCTAGCATCAACAAGGCATTTTCGCCCACAGGACTGCTGCATACTGGATGTTTTTCCCTTTTCACACCATTCTTTGTAAACCCTAGAAATGGTTGTGTGTGAAAATCCCAGTAACTGAGCAGATTGTGAAATACTCAGACCGGCCCGTCTGGCACCAACAACCATGCCACGCTCAGAATTGCTTAAATAACCTTTCTTTCCCATTCTGACATTCAGTTTGGAGTTCAGGAGATTGTCTTGACCAGGACCACATCCCTAAATGCATTGAAGCAACTGACATGTGATTGGTTGATTAGATAATTGCATTAAGGAGAAATTGAACAGGTGTTCCTAATAATCCTTTAGGTCAGTGTATATTATATTTCATTTGTGCAATCAAAGTGTATTAACTACTGTTCTGACCATAAAACCTACATGACGGTCCACACTGAAAAAAACATAGCAACCCTGGCAGAAGTGGAACATCTGCTTAAAACCTTGAAATCCTTTGCATTTGTATGGAGCACTCATCGTCAATTATAGTGGATTACATAGACAACAGTGGTTTCAATTTGAGCCATACCCTTCATCCAGATCTCCTTCCTGGAAGAGCTGAGACGCCTGCGCATCGTGCAGAAAACGGTCCCAACATTCTTTTTTGGCCTGAGACAGTGAACGCAGCATGTCTCTGGAAGTTACATCACTGGACTGGCCTTTCAGTCTCTTCAAGCGATTTTCTGTATCATAAGGAAATACCTTAAACCTGTGCAGCATTTTCATCCATAATGTTTTAATTCAAAATCAACTGTTACATGAAGATATGAGACTGAGAGTTGTGAAAATGTAAGCACTAAGCAATGGTCAAGACTGACCAAAAACCCGAGTACCTAAAGTGGCGATGTACATTTCTGAGTCCTCCATTGGCTCCCACTTGGCACCGGACGGGCAGGTAGATGGCCCAGTTGTTTGGCCATTGACCTGCATGGCTCCAGGCTGAAATGAGTCGCCGAAGTCGGATTTGCTGTCTGGAACAGTCCCGGTTTGGGCTTGCGGTAAACTGGCGCAGATTTCGTACCAGAGTTCACCGCTGGACCGAACTTCTCCATCCTCAAAATCGTCAACCATTGTCACAAGTAGCTTGATATGTTCAATACAGGATGCCAGTTATGTCGAGTGCAATCTGCAACACATGTACAGAAGATTGTGTATCAGCAAATTCGGTACTGTTAGTACAACACCTCACCAATTATAATGGCTGTGAAAACATTCCACAAAGTATCTTACCCGTATGTATGTATTTAAGCGAGAAAATAACCACCACTTGAATCGATTTGAAGCCTTTAAGCCACCTTTGTTGAAAAAAATCTTCTTCCGCGTTATCAAACACATTATTGGCCGTTAAATACGTCCATCAATAAAATTAAATACGATTGGCTCTATACGTCAGTGCGTAGCCAATGACGTGTCTGTCTCCCGGAAGTTGGAAACAACCAGTGAGAAAGGTAAACAATTCTGCTAACCTCTGATTTTTATGCATTGTATTTAAATATATTGAATTATATCATCATATCTGTGTTTGTATAGAGACCTTGTTGCATATGGATAACGCTCACACTAATACACACACACACGCACATATATATATATATATATATATATATATATATATATATATATATATATATATATATATATATATATATATATATATATATATATATATATATATATATATATTAAGTTCGTAAACTGAGCCATTATTGGTCATTTTACACTGTTTTGAAGGACACTTGTGTGGTGTTCTAGGTTTCAGGCGCTGAAATGTCGCCACATGCAGTTGCGGTGTAGGAGATGCTGCGCTTGGCTGTCGTGGTCCCTATGGGTTTGCTGCTGTCCCGGACCATGGCGTGGATGTCCAGCGGCAGAACTCACCCAGAGCTCGTCAGCAGACTCAGAGGTAATGGCTCTTTGGGCATGAGAGCGGGGCAGTTTGACGTTTAATGAGAGTCATATAATTTCTTGCAGATTTCTATGGGCAGCTAATTATTATATTATTGCATGCATTCAGATACATAAAAGCTGAGATCACCATCAACTCTTCCATCGGTAAACACATGTACTAACAGAATCAGATGTTTGGTAGGTTTTTTATTACTACAATCCACGTGACAGTGTATTTGGTTATTAACAGTGAAAGTCAGCTTGCCATAATAAATAATCGTTCAGCATCCAAACTTTTGTTTTGGCGATGAAAAGTAGAGGAAATATCTCATTTTAACTTTATATTTTTGTGTCTGAATCAACATGTATTTTGTTGTTAAGTAATGCCACCACTTATGCCTGAATGGACAAGTGGCACAAATGTCATACTATATTTAAATTAACTGCATTTAGAATGCACTTGCTTACAAGTAAATTATACAGTATTGTATTTTTATTATGTTTTGTCACATTCTTTTGCTTTTTTTCTGTTTTGCAGATCACGGTGTAATCAAACATGACAGAGTCTATGAAGCCATGCTTGCAACAGACAGAGGACTGTACTCCAGAGATTATCCCTATTCTGACTCTCCACAGTCCATAGGTGAGTCCATGATTTTACCAATCTTCTAGAGGTATTTTTGACAAAACAAGCAGTTCAGTCTTAGTTGTTCTGTTACAGGCTACAGAGCTACCATCAGTGCTCCGCACATGGTCAGTCTGATATTTAAAAAAAAAAAAAGAATCCAATTTACAGTGGTCTTATTTAGGTAACAAGTTACTCTCTGTATGCAATAGCATGCCCATGCTCTGGAAATACTGAAAGACAAATTAATTGATGGGGCAACTGCTCTAGATGTGGGGTCTGGAAGTGGTTATCTTACTGCCTGCTTTGCACGAATGGTAAGTGCTTATTTGTTTTAACAATGGGCAGCATGTAACAACTGTTTTATGCTATGTTTATATATTTCTTGTAGACAGGTTCTACTGGTCGAGTGGTGGGTATTGAACACATTGATGAACTTGTGAAAATGTCTGTTAAAAATGTGCAAGCAGATGACCCAGAGCTCATTTCCTCTGGTCGCATTAAGTTTATTGGTGAGTCAGACAATGATGTCAAAAGCACATGTGTTGAGCTGCATTAAGTAATGGCTGTCTGTCACACTGTCCTGTGCCGTCAGTTGGTGACGGGAGGCTGGGGCACCCAGAAGGGGCACCGTATGATGCCATCCATGTTGGAGCAGCTGCAGCTACAGTTCCTAAGGCTGTGAGGGCATGTTAATCATTATTATGGAATATTATAAGAATTAAATTACAACACAGAAGATAAAAAGTTAATGTTGATTATTGTTTTAATTAATTGATTTCTTGAAGCTTATGATTGTGTTTTCTTTGTTTTGTCCCCATTTTTGTTTGTGGCTCTGAAGCTGCTGGAGCAGCTGAAGCCTGGCGGGAGGCTAGTTCTTCCAGTTGGTCCAGATGGTGGCAGTCAAGTCTTAGAGCAATATGATCGACAGAGTGATGGCACCTTCCTGAAGACGCCGTTAATGGGAGTGGTCTATGTCCCACTCACTGACAAGAGGCATCAGTTTCCTGGGTATGTTGGTATGAGATCTACATGTACCATTTTGTCAGATACAAGCAATACATTCACAGGACAGAGTGTTTGAACAAATGATTCTCTCTCTCCAGAGGGGAGCTCTGATGGCGTGTTATTGCTCCTACAGGAGATGGTGCTGGTGCTGTGCCTCTGGGCCCAAGTAGTGCTTGTGTGGCCTGCTGCTCAGAGGACAATGTGACCGAGTCTCTGCCAGTCTTCCTGTGTTCTTGGATTGTTCTTTTCATAGGGACAAATTTGCTGCTAACAAAATGATTCTCAAATTATAAAAGGTTATGTTTATATGGCTTATCAGTTTTATTTTCTCTTTCAGTTTTTTGTAATCTAATAACCAACAACACTGCGATTTGTTTATTAGTCTGCTGATAAATGTTGACAAAAAAGCTCATAAATGATACTTGGTAAAGTGATGTGTTTGATTAATTCAAGAAGCATAGCTTCATACAGTTTTCTGCAATAATGGGTACAAACCATAATCATAAAAATAAATGGCAAAAAAGCCCATCAGCATTAAAATGTTAATTAATTGTATTTTGCATCTTCATTCGTTGAGGATGCTTCTCAAGACTTGTACTTTTATTTTGGTTGCTGCCCGCATTAAAAAAAAAAAAAAAGATTTGATTGATTGATTTTAATGTAATTTAGGTAGTTTTACATTTTTTTACACTTGAGTAATTGAAGGACCTTGCCTATTATTGTTGTTATGATGATGATGATGATTATTATTATCACCATCATGAAAAATAACAATAATAATAATAATTATATCTATTTTGTATTCTTTTTAAATTAGGGTTTCAGTTGTACAATGCAAAACAGCAACGACTTCTGACTGAGAGGTACATCAGCGTTTTCACAGCTGAAGAGATGGCAAGAACAAGCCTACAGCTGTATGTAAATAAACGTATTCCTTGCAAGAGTATTAAATATCATCCAGTACATAATTAGGAAAGTGAATAGCAGTGTTCAATATGAAGTGAACATATTATTTAAACGCACTACAAGTTATGAGTCTGAACCTGCTGCGACTTGAACTACAATGTGACGTCACTAGTGTGCGTCCTCCTCTTGAAGGACCTCAAGATACGAGGCAACCACAAAGTAATGCACTTGAGGTTTTATGCAAAATATAGGCAATGTCTCTATTCAAGCGTCAACACTCTTCAGAATAGTTTCATACTACCGTCGTCGTATTGCAGACTGTCTCCTTGTATTTCCCCCACAGTCTTCAGGACAAAGCGCATGGAGCTTATGGAGCAGGTAGAACCCACGTTGTTGGCGGTCCAAGAGGTGGCAATATCAGAAACTACCGAAATCACTAAAGAAAAAGACGTTACGAGAACAGAAAATAAGCAGAATGACTCGGGAAAACGCAAAAAGGACGACATAGAGGAAAGAGGACGAGGGAAAAGGCGAAGAGGAGCGGGAGGAAAGAAAGTTCGTCCTGGAGAGAGGTACATCCCTCCGCCGCAGAAACGCAACCCTGGAGTTAGCTTCAATCAAGAACATTTTAATGAGACCTCCTACTATTTTGAAAACGGTCTTCGGAAAGTTCGTCCTTACTATCATGATTTCACAACTTACTGTAAAGGCCGCTGGGTTGGCAAAAGTCTCCTAGAAGTGTTCAAGAGTGAGTTCAGAGCTGAATCCATAGAGTACTACGAGAGAGCGGCCAAAGAGGGGCGCATCCGCCTCAACGGGACACCTGTGGACCACCTCTCCATTGTGCTGAAGGTCAGTAACTTTGATAATGAGATCAAAGTCATGATCAGCATTACAAAGAGATTTTTGTGTTAGACCTATGAATGATTTAACCTGGTAACTCATTTTACTTGTGAAATCTTGTACATAATTTAGTTATTGGATTATTCAGTTGCTCTCAGTTTTTCCCTACTGCACAGAACAATGACCACATGCAGAACACAGTGCATCGCCATGAGCCCCCTGTGGTGGGGAAGCCTTTGGAGATCTTGGCTGATGACGGTGAAGTCCTTGTGGTGGACAAACCCGCCTCTATCCCAGTGCATCCTTGTGGCCGCTTCCGACACAACACTGTAATCTTCATCCTGGGCAAAGAGCAGGGTGTCTCAGAGCTCCACACGGTGCATCGACTGGACCGGCTTACCTCAGGAGTGCTGCTGTTTGCACGAAACCTGGAGACGTCTAAAAGGCTGGACCAACTAGTCAGAGACCGACAGGCATGTCCAGGCTGAGAAATAATATTTAGAGCAGTCTTACAATGAGATCACTGTACTTTAACTGAGTTTTACTTATTGCAGCTTGTAAAGGAGTACGTGTGCCGGGTGGAGGGGGAGTTCCCAGAAGGGGAGATCACTTGTGAGGAGCCTATCTTGGTGGTTTCCTTCAAAATCGGCTTGTGTCGTGTGGATCCTCAAGGTAAAGAATGTCGTACTGTGTTTGAGAGGCTCAGCTTTAATGGCAAAACGAGTGTGGTGCGCTGTTTACCACTTACTGGCCGCACCCATCAGATCAGAGTGCACCTGCAGTACCTAGGTTACCCTATCCTCAATGACCCCATCTATGGCTCTTCTGCCTGGGGTCCACACAGAGGCAAGGGAGGGCTGCTGAGCAGGACCAATGAAGAACTGCTGCAGGCTCTAGTGGAAGAGCACAGGTCCCAGGAGAGTCTACACCTCTTGGACGTACCTGAGGATGCGGTCAGGGAGGTTGAAGAAATTAAGACAAAAAGTGTCTGTAAAGATGGGGATATAAGTGGAGCCAGTCACCTGTCAGATAGTTGCACAAGTGATAACTTTAACACTACAGTTGCAACAGATGGCAGTATCAAGGAAATTTGCTCAAGCCGTGACAACCCTGCCAAAAGCTCTGAGACAGAGAGCATAACTCCCAGTGCAATTGCATTGAACAGTAAGCTGGATCACCTGTGCAGTGAATGCAAGCTTGTACGTGCTGACCCCACAGAGAAAGAGCTCATTATGTATCTGCATGCCTTACGCTACAAAGGTCCTGATTTTGAATATTCAACACATTTACCAGATTGGGCAAAAGAGGACTGGAAAGAGACTGTTTAAGGACCACTACTATAATACATCAATTTTATTTTGCAGCTTGGATAAAAAACATTTTGTTTTTCATACATCATATATTTTTTTTCCCCAAGCAATGGCTACATTCTTCCAGGTATCAAAAGGTAATAGTTGTGCTACCAGGCCTGGATGAATAAAAAAGAATGACTCAAAAAAATGTGTTGTGCTGTCTGTGTAATCCCTCTGTTATCCAGGTAGAAGAGGCTTCTTCCTTGCAGAACTGAAGAAGTCTCTTGAATGAGATGAACAGAATGTTGAATAAAACTGAATTATCTTTTGCCATGCTATGTGTTGAGTACAGAAATGAAAATAATCATTTTCATTTAGTACGTATCTGGTTTCCCTAAAAGTCATCACATCAGATTGCCTTGCGTTTTATAACTCGTTCATTATTCTTTTACACCCTGTTTTAGAAATATGTCCTGGACCCATACCGAAATGGAATGGTAACCTCCAAGATGCTGATATCTACACATAGCATATTAACTGCTAAAAGTTTCAAGCAAGTTTTCAAAGAAAAATAATTCTGAATATAAAAATATATTATAGTGTATATAAATACATGTGTACAGTGCAGTATATGTACCACTTAAAGTGGACTAAAATGTAATACTTTTTGCACCTTTTTAATTGATTGAAACTAATTGACTACAAAAAAAAAAAAAAAATAGTATGTTGATATTTTGACTCTACATACAGCTCTTTTTATAACAAAGGCAGTAGCATTATTAAAAGTGATTTTCATCAATTATATACTTTATTCATAAATTTTCTCTATCTTCAGAGACCATATTGTTTACTTGGTTGATATTTTTTTTTCAAACTAGAAATAATCATTTGATTAGTCGACTAAGTGAAAAAATGAATCTCTCTTCTACTAAAATATGATGATCAAGTAGTTATTTGTGATTAACAATGCTTTGAATTGCAAGTATTTTAATGTAGATTTCACAGACAAAAATGACATACTTTATTGAAAAAAGTGCCAAATGTGTGTGCCTTGAGGCTTAAATGATAAAGATGTGATGAAAATGAGTTTGTCAAGAATAGTGTGCCCCACTTATAATCATTTTTCAAAGTTTTGTATCTGTTCATAAGTAAATCTAAAACGAGATCATCATTGCCCAATCTGTGGTCTCAGCCTATAAAATATTATACATATTAATTACACCACACAGTTATACATGCTACTGGTGTTTTTATACACAGAAAAGACTGAACATACTACATCCAAGTATACATAACTATACTTGGACATTGCTACCATAATGCACAATGCTATAAACCTCAGCAGCTGTCCTCCTGCTCTCTTTTAATCCACACGTCTGGTAGGTCTGGTTTACTGTTGGGTAAAATGACCACTTTACTGCTCCTGCCTCTGTTCTCGCTCTCATATGGTGTTTCTTTCAGAGACAAACGAAGGGTATCCCTTTTGTCATTTAAGTGTCCAGGTGGCTGCTGGTCCCCCTCCGTGGATTGCAGTGATGTAGAGGCCTGTACTTCTATGATGTTCAGACAGGTGTCGTTTGAGTCCTCCAGGCCCTCACAGGAGCTCTGTGACAGGGCCCACAGTGGTTTGTTATGTGCTTTGACCTCATCTCTGCACACAGACAGATGGTCAATTGTCTCTAAAGTGTGACTAGCCGTAGTCTCCTCGATGCTGGAAGAGGAGGAGAAGGGTGTATTGCTCCAGTGTTTAAGGCCACTACAGTGACCCCTGCAGGCTGTGCACAGCAGTTTGTCCTGGTGCAAGTGGTCGGGCTGCACGCTGATCTCTTTGTAGGGAGAGGATGTTTGCAAGGCTGAAGGCGTAGGACACATTTTATGTTGATCACTGCACATGTCTTCTCTGCTACTAAACTGGATCTCATCTGAGAGGACAGAAGGCCTGTTGGACAATTTGCTGGTACAAGTACTGTTTTCAAAGCTGTCACTGAGTCGATAGGCCAGAGGTTGCAGCTCATACTGCTCGTGTCCCTGACCAGTGCCAACAGAGAGCTTCTGTCTCTGCTGACGATGGTGATTGGGGTATAGATAGCCCCCTCCATCCTGGTCATAGCTCCTCCTGATTCTGTTTTTGTCAAAAGCTCCATTAGCCGCAGATGAGGAACTGGTGTTTACTGTCACACAAGATTCAGTCTGTTCCATAAAACATGGAAACATGATCCTGCCACAGTTGTGCTGAGGTCCAAAAAAACAGCACAGAGACTGGAAAAAGAATGTAGCAAATCCACAGGCCACACATTTCACCAAAAACAAAAAAATACCTAACTTTCTAAACAGCAAAGCAGTTGATGGTAACATAATAATCCCCATACAAAAGAAAGCTCCAGAAACTACCGCAACAGGGCAGCCCATCCTTTTAGTGGCATGTGCCACCTTCCCAATTTTGTCTGAGTGTGGAGCTAGGTTGTAGGAAATGCAGTAATTGGCAATGAAGTCAACAGCCAACCCTGCCGCACAGGATATAAAGAGGGCCTCAATGCCGCTTAGTTGCCACTCAAGCAGAACCAGGAGGCCAATAGTGACAAAGACAGTGCCACCGACTGCCACCATGCCATACAGACTCAAAGGAATGTTCCAGGTACTAACCAGGAGGAAGGCAAATGTCAGGGCAACAGAAAAGCCTGATACCAGCAGTGTCTCTGAGCCCAGGGACTGCTGCAGATCCAGCAGAGAAAGCTGGCTCACGAACCATCCATGGCTGAGGCCTGGGGGAGCGCCAGATTTCTCCCTGTTAAACCATGCTAGGATTTGTCCATAGTAGACACTGGTGGTAGTGTAATTAAAGCTGTAGAGATATGTGGTTCTAAATGCTAAAACAAGGGCAGCAATTCGTCCATCTGTGTGGAAATACACTCCCCCGGCATGAGCCAGGCGGCCCTGGATGTAGCGCTCTGCCAGCAGCAAACTTAGGCACTGCTCAAATACAGTAGGATGGAACGGGAAGGTCTGGTTAGCACAGCACAGGTCATTACCTTCTGAGCAACGCCGCATTGAGACCCACTCTACTAACTGCTCTACCAGGCATATGTTTTCTACCATGCCTTTGTCCTCAGGCGGTGGAGGCAAATAAAAGCTTTGATTCTGAACATGTGCACACAGATCCTTCAACCAAACCTGGGAGTCAGAGCTGCTCATATTAAACTCTGGGTCCAGGACTAAAGAGTTATTGCTGTGTGGGTTGAAATGGTCCCCGTTATCAGTGGCTTTCACCCCCCAGACTAACTGTAGGCTAAGAGGCATGTCTTCTCCATTTCTCTGGCGCTCAAACATAAACATGTGGCGGTACTCTGCATCATACCTCTCAAATGGGTGACTGGAGCGGAACAGTTGAGTAATTTTGCTCTCCAAAGTAGGCAGCTTCATGCCTGGCTCCACACAGGCCATGTATGTGCCCCCAGCAGCAAGCACAGCAAACCAGCATACCCAAATGTACCGAAACTTCACTACTCCACATGGGAGGATCTTCAAAAATAACAGGTTTGATGTATCGCTGAGCCCTCTTTTAATTTCTCTTGTTTTCTGACTGATATTGAAAAGGCATTTCTTACGTGAACTTGTCTCCCAGAATCCATTTGTGTTTTGGGAGCAGCAAGGTCTCCATCCCTGAACTGCGGCAGGGGATGAATTCATGTAGTGTTCACGCAAAATGAAAGAACATGGCAGCCACACTAATGCTAGAAGTGAACTGATGCAGGAGGCTGTGCCCAGGTAAATGGCAAAGCATCGAATGGCTGGGAGGCTGCTTAGAAAACCAGAGAAAAAAGCTGCACTAGAGGTCAATCCTGAGGCTATAATTAAATAACAAACTTCATGCAAAATTCTGTTGACTCTCTTCTCTAGAGAGACACAAGGTCTCTGGGAGAGCAGTAGGTTCCAAAAATCTGCAAATATAAAAACCTGATTTGAACAGCTCCCCAGAAGAATAATGGCTGCAGTAAAGTTAACTAGAGGAAAGAAAGTCAGACGGTAAATTACTTTGTACAAGAAGTAGGATGTGAGGAGGGAGCCAGCAATGGCTAATACAGATAAGACTACAACAAATGGTGACTGTAAATAGACAGCCATGGAGAAAAGAAGAGACAAGACGGCTAGGACAGGGTAAACACAATCCCTCGAAAGGTAAAATCTGAAAAGGCTTTGTTTGATGCCAAAGTCCATGCCAGTGATAGTGGTGTTATTGTAAGACAGGTCTCGTCCTTCCAGAGTGTTCATGTATATCTCCATCATTTGCTCTCCTTTCTGCACTGGCAGGAAAAGGAGGCTGTACTTTAAGGTAGGGATTTGGTATTCCATTGTCTGAGGACCCAGAAAGTCCTTATCCACCAGAAAGTGCAGTATCTGGAACACCACACGGGACTGTTTACAGCGGCTGGGAACAAAAGCACAGCCACCATGTTTGGGTCTGTCCACACAGGCCTCCACGAGCTGTCCTTCATGATAGTACAGAGCACATTTGCGCAGCAGACTCAGAGACTCCGATACCTGTAAGACAGTTATTATGTCTTATAGATATGTGGAAACTAGTGAAATTGTATTTTATATACAGTATGTACAAGTGACCTGGTGTGCAGTGAGGCTGAGACAGCAGGACGCATTTGTGAGCACAGCTAAATAGTTTCCTAGGGACCAGCTAGGACAGCAGCTGTTGCTCAGCCCGTTGTCTTGGGGCTCGCTTCTCAGAGGGCGCTGGCACACATCCTGGAAGTGTGCCTGGGACCGGATCTTGGACAAAATAGGAAGGATTTTGAACAATGTCAACTACTTGAACACTCTGCATTTTGGAGGTGTGTGTGGCATACCCTGGACTGCTCCATCTCACACATGGAATGGATGGTCTTCAGGCTCCACAGACTGGCTGCATTTTCAGATCTGAACACAAGCTGCGCCAGATGCTCACCTGCACATGTAATGCACACAATCAGGATTAAATGAGGATTTGTGAGTGCGTTAAGATTGCCTATGGTAGATTTTATTAAATAGGACTATATTTAGGACTGTATTTGTTTGATATTCATTTGATCTTTACTCCTTTGTACCAGAGTGTGTGTGCCAAGTTTGTGTGCATGGTATATGATGTGTGTGCAGCTGACCTGGAGCATCACAGAGAAAGGAGTCTGGAGTGGAGTGTCTGGCCAACATCCTCCTTCTGCGCACTCTACTACTGTTCTGACTGACAGCTCCTCTGCACCATACATGAAAACAGACCACATTATTTGAATGCACTCTATTTTTTTTGTAAGTGTACATTCAAATAGTTGTGTATTGTTATTTAAACTGAGCTAAATTAAAAAAAAAAAAAATGTTAATTGTTTTTTTTTTTTTGCTTTGTACACATTTTGTTATGTGCACCCAGCACAGAGCAGAGTATAGTATGCTGACCTTGGACTAAGGGCCTGTGGCAGTAGAGACAGAGTTCTGCCAGGGCCTGTGTTCTCCAACAGCTGCTGCAGACTGGACTCACGCAGGCTGATGTATGTCCCCCGTGGCTCGAAACCCTGCATCCGAACACGGACATCAAAGTGAGTGCACTCTGTTCTCCATCAGTGTCAACAAGCTTCCAGAGACACCATGGTAACATTGAACTTATCTGCATGTCCTACTGACGTTTGGCTCAAAGGAAACTATTGTTTTCCATTATTGATCTTGAGTGTTGTAATTTATATCTAACAAAAAGTATATATGTGAGACTCACCATTAGAGGGTTGGAGAAGTCTGGTAATGGACCTATCAGAAGTGCCGCTCCAGAACAGCCCAAGAGCAACAATGCACAACCCAGCAGCAAACCTAATGGGTGCTCAACCAGCAGCTGACTATATCTAAACCAGATACACAAGCAGGTGGTCAGATCCATGTTTAAAACAGAGATTATTTTCTGACACTTACATTCTGATGATCCGTGACAGACCTCCATCCCTGCAAGGAATCAAAAAGCCTGCTTTAAATGGAACTCGCCATTCACGTTGGAAAAACAGACAGCGCAAAAACAGTGGTACCTGACAGTCAGTGCCTGTTTTGTTTTGTGTGGTCCACTGTCAGCTGAACTGTGTAGCCAGTGGCAGCGGACTGGTCCAGAACATGAGGACTGAGCAGAGCTAAAACTCTGACCCCCCCTCATCTTCACAGTATCTAGCGAACACTCACGGTTTTCCCTAGAACCTTTAGGGCAGCTGTGGCAGGTGGTAGCCTGACTGGAGTGAGGGCACATCCTGGGTAAAGGAGAGTCAAAAGGTCCCAAGTGGGACATTTGCGGGACCTGGAGACAAGAGGAACCTTCTTCAGAGCTCTGCTTCACACTGTTTAGAATCACAGATTAGAGGGACTGCAGACAGAAATCTGCTTTCATTGCCATTAATTAAAGTAAAGCAAAATAAAATTATGAAAACAAACTGAATTTTCACATCTAGTTAATTTGATGGAAAAGTCTGAGGTTAATTGGTTAATATTAAAAAAACAAGTGACAATATGTTTGTTTCTAACATATGAATTCTGCCCAAATGTGGTGGAGTTTAATGTGGGTACCTGGTGGTAGAGCTTGCAGGAGGAGGAGGGCCTTCCCAGGCTGCTGCAGCTGTCACACAGTCTCCCCTCAGTGAGGAGCCCCTCCTCAGAGTGGTCTACTGTGCACTGGTGCTCAGGGGAACACAGAGCGATGGATGGCGGGTCACTGTGGGACAGACAAGATCCAACGTTTGACAGAACACATGAAGTAGGCTTACATATACGATTTACAACTACTGGACTGCAGCACTCATCGCAAGAGAGGTGCTTAGTCAAACTCTTTGTAATAAGTCACTGCTAAAGAAAGAACATTGACACTGTGTGTATCTGTCTATACTGAACAGGATGCACACTAAAGTGGGGTTTTATGTTTGTTTTTCCACAAGGGGCTTAAGGTAAAATGTTATGCTGTGTACTTCTTGCTCTGTCTCCAGGGCAACAAAGTCAACAGTCGATTCGCTGGTGTGTTATCTCATAATAACCCCGGAGTTAAGAGTTAATGAATAGTCTTGAGTACACAGTCAGAGGATAAATGATCTCATTAATCCCAGAGATATTTCTTTAAAATAAATCTGCCAAATAGGCCTTATCACGCTCTTCAGTTAAACCAAAGATTTGGCAGGGGTGGCACAAGCTATAGACAGGAGTGGGCAATGAAATTATTGCCATGGAGAAAACATTGGACATGGTGTCCCATTTATTTGTTATAATTTGGTGTTTTGGTTCTCAAGACGATTATTTAATCAAAAAGCAGAATCAGCCTCACATGAGTCTCTCATGTGGGTTGCCAGTTTCATTGCTAAAATTTAAAATGTTTTGAAACTAAAGATATGCCTATATTAGTCCCACAGTGGGGAAATTCCAATATTGTACCACACAGTTAACGAACAGAAGGAAAATCTTACATGCAATAAAACAAGATAAAAGATAAATAGCTTGAAATAATTTAAGAAATAGACTTAAAATAAACTAAAAATAGACTCTGAGTTGATTCTTCACTACCTAAACCCCAGAACCTGCAGCCGATCATCAATCAGTACTATTACTGCAGCCTCTGAAGGCTCTAGAGGTTCTAAGCTTTCACAGGAGGCATCCATATACTGAGAAAAACGTGTATGTGTCCTCTATGTGCAGGTTTAGGTACTGGCAACCCAGGTTCAGTTGTGACTGTAATGCCTTTTTTTCCAAAACTGTAAGGGTACATACAGTTCCTTTAAGGATAGAACAAGTAACAACAAACTGCTGTCTTCCTGTACAATCAGTTATTTTTAGGCTAAATATGCTGGACAAATAGCATCTTTACAGACATTGCTTTATAAAATAAGCTCACATTTGTTTTTGCACAGCCTATTTATCTAACTTTGAGTGATCTGTGCTTGAGGTAGTCAGAATTATTGCTCAATGAATGGTAAGAATTCCTGGATGGGTCTTACTTTCCTTTAAATAAAAAGCTGCCTAAATCATCAGTTTTCTTGATTATGCATTTTGAGGGGGTGGGGGCTTCAAGAAAAACAGGCCAATAGGATGCAAAAAGTAAGTCTCAACGATATGACTCCATATACCAGATAATACCTTGTTTATGATCCCTGTTTTATTCCCAATATAAACAAATCTTTAAAAATTAGAAACGATTTGATTCTCGCTGACAGCAGATCACTGGTACATACAGCAGATCACTGGTACATACAGCAGATCACTGGTACATAAAGCAGATCACTGGTACATACAGCAGATCACTGGTACATAAAGCAGATCACTGGTACATACAGCAGATCACTGGTACATAAAGCAGATCACTGGTACATAAAGCAGATCACTGGTACATAAAGCAGATCACTGGTACATAAAGCAGATCACTGGTACATAAAGCAGATCACTGGTACATAGAGCCTGTAGACTTTTTAGTCACTGGTCAGGTCAAAGAGCCAGTGCCTCTGGTTTAGCTAGCGTGTAGCAACAGAGCAAATGCAGCACTAGTACAGGATATTTAATCAGACACTGGACATTTGTGGCCATTAAAGTCATCACACTGATCTGTGCTTCTCATTTACCAACAATAAGAGACACACATTGAAGTAGTGTGCTCAGTTGTCGTTTCTATCATAATGAGATGCAGATGAAAGCGCCCACCTCTGAGCTGCGTCTCTCGTCCTCTGTCCGGACTCTTCCGTCTTTATATCCCCCGTCCTGTCGTCGAGCGAGCCCGCGTCCATCCTGCTCTGACCGTCCATCTCCACAGCTGCTTCATGAACACTCACATCCATCTGTCCACACGCTCGTCACGCAGGCAGCTCGTTTGTTTGTGATGCTGGAGGCAGAGGCAGGATCGCGCTGATTGGCTCAGAGCCGCTGGTGACGCAGCTCGGAGCGTTTGACTGAAGCAGCAGTGTCTTTATATTAAAACACTAGAGCCAGTCGACCTGAAGAGCACATCTGAGACATTTCTTCAACGGGATTTGTATCAGGCATAAATGGCACCATAAGCCTGTTTGATTGACTTGCCCAGGGAACAACCAGCAACAGCAAACGTGACAAAATAATAATATGGTTTATTTTTTCTCAGAGTCAATGCCACCTTATCCAGGATGCATTTTGGTGCTTTAGCTCAAATTAAAAATAGCTCATCAGAAGTGGTTGTTAAACAAGATCATCCTTTTAGAGGCGATCAGCCAGTATTCAGACCATTCTTTATCCCTATAAAGAAAAGATAGAAAATACACAATTAGGCCTACTAAATACTTGAAATAATAGAAAATAGACTGCTGCTGATTCTTGGAAAAAGAATCTATCTCTCAGTATATAATAATGCCTTACACATGTAATGCGCTTTACAGGCTTGTCAAAGCCTCTCAAAGCTCATTATTACTTACTACTATTGTAGCCGCAGCTGCCCCTGGGGCAGACTGATGGAAGCGAGGCTGCCAATAGTAGATCTGTGGCCCTGTTTCAAGAGTCACAAATTTCAGGGTTATTGACCCTGAAAGGTCAACTCAGAGTTTTCAGTAACACAGAGAGAGTTTACCTGGACCTGAGTCAGTCACCACAGTAACTCACTCTGTGAACCTGACCTGCAGAACAGGTTTTATTTTTCTAATCCTGAGTTTAACCAGAGTCTGCTCCTGAAGGAGAGCTCTGACTGGACAGTTCACTTATCCATTCAAGGAAGTAAGAAGAGTTCGATAAAGATTTAATGATGAGGATTTAACTTTAGAAAGATCATTTATTTTACACTTTTCTACATTTTGTTTGAATTTGCACTTTATAACACAGCTAACTGCTTATAACTTTTAATTAGTTTGATCACGTTTATGAGCTTGATGTCAAGCAAATGGATGGATTAACTGAGTTAATTGTCGCATTAATTTTTTACATGTTTTTTTTATGTCGTATATGAAAGTACAGTTTGTGCTACTGCACTCCAAATGCTCAAATATATATCAAACATTTTAGTGCAACATGTGCAAAGTGATGGTGTGTAAAATTATTTGAAGTTTTAAATCTGTATTTAATGAACTACAACAGTTAAAATCTGACTTGAACCTGTCTACAGTCACATGACCTCCTCTGGTTAACCGGTGTTATTGTGAATCCACTTCTCTGGGGTCCATTATCGTGGCTTTTTCTTCAGATAAACTCAAAATGTACTAATTCTAAGTGGAGATAGGAAACTCTGAGTTGGCCCTGTCTGAGTATAACAACTCGAAACTTGCTTTGTGAAATAAGACACCAGTGTTTTACATTTGTCACGTTGTTGCTGAAACATTTAGTTTTACAGTCTATTTGAAACATTTGTCTGAATAAAAAAGGAGTTTAAAGTGTACAGGTTATGCCTAGCGGGCTTACATTTTACTTAGCCACTTCATTAAAGTGATGGATCCATATGTAACCTTATAGGCAGGACTCTGGTCACGACATAAGATCTTTCATGACAGCGTGACATGGGCATTAGACTGACTCTCCGTCGATAACGGGTTGGTTGCTGCCACCTTGTGGCCAATTCACGCTTTAATCAAGATCAGAAAAGATTGAAGAAAATTGCTAAATCATGTCCATGAACTATTATAAATATAGTCTTACTTAAAGGCTACTTCTGCCCGGATTAAGTGTTGTGGTTTGTTGTTGGCCAGTCAACTATTCTATCAATAATCGTCAACCTTTGTGCTTTTCATGTAGGCCTATCTATCTTTTGGTCTTGGAAATGTTGGAAATTTGTTTGAGTTCGCGTTTGAGCTAGGCTAATTGGTGCCGTGGTGCCTGCAGCGCCCTGGTGACAGTGACAAACACGAGGCTTTGTTGAAAGGTGTAGTTACCAGCGCACAGGACACACCTCTGGAGGAGTTCCCGGGAGGAGGAACCAGGAGCTGATCACGTCTTCAGCTCAAACTCACAGAGGACTTTCACTCGCTGCAGTGTGGTGCGCCAGAGCCCGGCAGCGGCGCTTCTTTTTCGGAGCGGCTCAGAAAATTATGGGCAATTCTGTCCGTGCAGCCGCGCTGCTGGCCTTTGTTGTTCTTTCTATTTTAGTGTCTCTGCTGATCAGCAGCGTGCAGCAGTTTGGTGCGCGGGTCGTTTCCAACGTGACCCGTAGCGAGCAGCAGCTCCCCGAGGCGCTGATTTCTCAACTCACCGAGAGACGCAAGGAAATTGTCCCACTGCTCTTTCTCAGTGAGGATGAGGAGCACTTTTCTGACCAGTCTTTCGACTCCACGTGGGACTATAGAGTATGGGACAGGGTCGCTCGTGGTTGGAGTCGTGCGCCCGGAGCGGAGCTGGGCTGTGACTCTCTGCTGGACATGCAGGCGCTCGAGGTGCTCGGCTCGGGATACACCAAACTCGTTGTCAAAGCGAACCTGGCCGGAGGTCTGTCCGTGGCGCTGAAGCTGGTCAACGAGCAGGGTATAGACATGGGCAAGTGTGTGGAGGAGTTTAACGAGCCAGAGGCGTGTCGGCAACTCGTGTCTTACAAACTGAAGAAGGAGATGGTGCTGCTACAGCGGCTGCAGCATCCCAATGTGATCGGGGTAAGTCTCAAATATATTTATATTTAAAAGATCAAAATATATATTCATGTAAAAAAATAGGACATAAAATAATAGACCTATATTTTCTTATATTTAAACTGTCCTGGATTTAAGCTTTTAAACGGGCCTGGACAGCATGAAGCAATTATTTTGTTTTGTTTTGGGTTTTTTTTTAAATTGTGTTTTTTTTGTTTATTTTTTTTTTAACAATATTAACTATTAAGACGCTGACTTTCCAAAATCACCACTAAAAAAAAGCCTACATGAATCTGCAGATCGGCCCAAATATAATGTCAGGCTCCATAGTTTCCATAATCATGAACACACCGCTCTAACCCTTTTGTTGTTCGCACTGAGGTGGAAGAAAAGCTCCTCAGTCTCATACCAGCATGTCTCTGATTAACTGAGCGCTGCTGACCCCACACTGACCTTTGTCCGGTGCTCTAGAGCACAATTGTCCTCCTGTCTGTCCTGACTCTGCTCTACATCTGCACTTATAGCCTCCAACCGTCTGAACCCAGTCTTTAATATTATGTGTCCATTTGTGTAGTTTCTAATTTCATGTTCTTGATGCCAGAATGGTGGTTCACCTAGTTTTCAAGTATAGACAAAGGAGCAAACTAGAGCAAACTACTTCTGCTTAAGTTATCAAGAACCTTTCAACTCGGATAAAAAAAATAAATAAATAAAAAAAATCCCTTCAGAGGTTGATTTCAATGTGTATGATCTTGTAACTTGTTAGTGGCGTTTCTTTACTTTTTCCGAAGGGCCACTTACCGTGTACTGAGGGTGCAGCAAAAATCAATTAAAATTAAAATTACAATTACCTGTTATTCCAAATTTTAAGAGTGAGTATGTATGTATGTATGTATGTATGTATGTGTATATATATATATATATATATATATATATATATATATATATATATATATATATATATATATATATATATATATATATATATATATATTATTATATATAATATAATAAACATGTTTTAGATTAGCAAGTTTAAAGTAAAGTTATTTCAGTACTTTTACATTGTTATTGCTTACTCTGGTTCTGACACTTTATCTTAAAATCACAGTCCTAATGTTTTTTCCTCTTCTCAGCTTTCACATGTAGCTCAAATACCTTGTGTGCATTTCCCATGAATAACTGAGTTTTATCCACCCTGTAGCTCCGAGGGCACTGCGAGGGCCAACACGGAGCTCGTGAGGCAGATGGCCGAGGGGGAGCAGAGGGAGGCAGACTGGCCGTGATCCTGGAGCAGGGCACGCCACTGCAGATGATCCAGCTGCTTCAGAGCCCCTGGGAGGACCGCTTCAGGGTAAACAAAAAATTAGAATACTGCATTTTGGGAAACTTGGAAAGCAACATGACATACTTGAATATGTGTTCTGACACATGTCTCAAGATTTTATTTTGTTGTTGTGATATAAATATTGCAGTTTCAAATTAAGTGAATATGTAACGCATTTCATTTATTCAAACTTTTCCACAATTTTTAAACTGACATACTCTGTGATTATGATTAATAGTTAAATGATAGACAAATTTATAGTTAATACAACTGTGTCCCTATTGCTTTTATGTATTGGATGTAACGCAATATGTAAATGTACCACTGTCACTGAATAAAAATATGACAGTGGCTGTTCTGGCCTTTGATTGGAACTGGAGTTGACTGCTGTAGCCCTCGGTAAAGTGCAGTTTGACACGGTGATCTGAGGCTGTGTGATAAAAGGAGGAGTGCGGCAGATATTGGAAACTGCTGTGTCGTGTGTCTGCGGGGAGGGAATGCTATAATCCGCTGCAGCCCAGGAATTTGAGCCGTGCTAACAGAGGGGCTTAGTGCACCCCCAGCCCAGGTATGCTCCTGGCGGGGGTCCCACGGCATCCTCTTCAACCCTACTTGCGAATATCTGCCAGAGAACAAAACCTCTAAACATTCTGAACAAAATTTTTTAAAGTTCAAACAAAGGAGCATGTATGTCCTGGACTCCATCACCCATAGAGCTGTAATAATACCAAACCCCCTGGAGCCGCGCGGGCCTCTCCATCTCACTACAGTAATGCAGGGTGTTGAGTTACGCCCCTACTGCTCGGGACGTCCCAGAGCAGTCCACATGACCTCAGGCTGGAGCTATGTGTGCAGCACCGCAGCAGCTTTTGCTCCTCCACTGGTCCAACTAATGCAGTTATTTGGTTTTTAGTAGCCTACTTATTTTCTCTTTTTGTTTTTATTATGGTGTTTAAAGGGCACTATAAAAACAGTCTCAGGAAATGGCTTGCAAATGTGGTCAGTGGAATCGCAGTGTGTTTGGGAGACTTTGGAGTTGCTATTTTTATCAATTTAATGAAAGGGGATAAAACAGTGTTGAGAGCCTTTTGAGATGACCTCTGTGAACTGTCAGTTCACAGACAATAAACCAAACTTGATTTAAAGCATTTTTCTCAGGTGGCAATATTGGCCAGTTGGATAAAGCTCACATTTTTGCTGTATTTTGAGATTACATTACATATTTAATACAGAGAACAGGGAAAAGTGGCTCTTGCCCCCATCTGTGAATAGGACATCATCACAGAATCTGATAATTATGGCAATATCCCAATAATATTGTGACTGTGCTGTGTGGTAGGTCTGCCTGGACTTGGTGCGCCTGCTGCACTTCCTGTCCAGCTCTCCTCTGGGCTCCGTGGCACTGTTGGACTTCCAACCACGGCAGTTTGTGATGGTGTCCGGGACTCTGAAGCTCACGGATCTGGACGATGTCAGCGCAGAGCCCACCCGTTGTCAGACTGGCACAGACTGCACCCTGCTCTTCCCCCAGCGCAACTTCAGCATCCCCTGTGTGCACGGCCTGTGTGAGGGGCTTAACCAGAAGAGGAACATGTACAATGCCTACAGGTGCAGCAACAGCACTTTTCTGTGATGTGATGAGTGAAAGCTTTGAATGCTGAGGCATGTCATCATAATCCCCGGTAAACTATAATATGTTGTACCCACTTTGCAAAGGAAAATACTGGAGGCTAAATGAAGGCACTTTTGTCTGTCAACTTTTAAAGAAAATCTCTCAGCAACATTGAGATGTCCTAGTTATTAAGAACATATACAAAACACTCTGCCCTCAAGAGTTGGAGTGAATCCAAAGCTGAGCCTGTGAATATAATCACATTTATAGTAGTCCTTATTAGTGTATATTAAAACAACACATTTGTGTCACATAGGACTTCCAAGTGTCGTAATATTTTCTGTCCATCTAAAACCCTATCTGTCTGGCTTGTAGGTATTTCTTCACTTATCTGCTGCCGCACCAGGCTCCACCTACCCTCACACACCTGGTGGACCACATCATGAACTCCACAGGTGAGCAGCATTACAGATCTAATCAAGCCATTGCATTAGTCGTGTGTTGACATGTCTGTCAGTTTATTATGTCTTAATGAATAGCAGTCACACAAAAGCTGTGAGTGGAGCCTCATAGCGGATGTTGCGGTGTTTTGCAGGGGAACTGAAAAGTGACATCAATGAGACACTGCAGGCTTTTGAAGAGCTCCTGGCTCAGTACCAGTCTGGAGCACACCTAGACAATCTGCCAGCTTTTGAACTCTCAGGTACCAGGACTATCTTTGTTAAATTCTTTGGGCACTACTTGAACTGTACTGTATAGTGTAAAAGGCCAAATAATGGTAGCCCTGAAATCTCGCAAGTTCTACTGTAAATGGGGCAGGTCAAAATATAAATAAATGTCAATTCAGTTTCTCACTGTGTAGGTGTATGAATTGTTTATATTAAGCATCTTAAAATTACCTGTACTGAGAATATGGAAGAAATTCAGAAATTGAATAAACCTGGTTTACAGCTCGTACTTTTCATGTTGGTGATGTGGGAATACACCAGTGTAATACCCAGACCAACCTATTTCAGTCTTAACTGCTCTGATCCCAGACAGGCCGGCTCGCTGTTTTCTTAAGGAATGGGAGAAAGTCGGGGGCAGGGTTTTTCTACCTCTCCAGGCTGTTTTGACAGGTTTATTAGGCAGCTGGAATGAGAGGACAAGCTCAACAAGAAGGGATTAGTCCAAAGTCTCACCAGTTTAACCCATTTAAGTCCAAGAGCTCTTTGAGGTCTCACAGGAATAATCATATGCTTGTTTAGTCATTTTGTGAGTCTAACACATTTTCTGCTTCTAGATGTATCTAATTTGTAAGAGTGTTGTACTTTTTAGTTGCTTTCAGATCAAACCCTTGCGTTGTAAATTGATGTGGGGCTGAAAGTTTTTCTCAAACTACTTTTCAGCGTGTGTTTTAAGTTGGAATATGACGTTTCTTAAACTTTGTCTGCCCCTGAAAGAGTGCATAGTCTCCCTGCACCCCTGGCCTCCCGTCTCTCCTCGCTCCCCCGCTCTATGAAATATTAATACCAGAACGACTGGCTGGTTGCGTTCCTGTGCCGAGTTTCCATTCCCAGATGCAGGACTGTTTATATAGCAGTGCTATGTGAACTGAATCACTGATGGAGGAGTGTAGAGGCTCACACTGGGAGGAAAGGCTTTGCCTTAACAAGGAGGTGCCAGGGGCCAAAGGCACAAAGCTTATCAGGTCCTCCACAGGCTGAGAGGGCACAGCTTGGAGGTTGTTTGATGTTTAACTCTGTATGTTCTTTTTCTCACTTTAGATTTAGCTGCTAATTGAATCACCAGTAGTGAGCTGGGGTCTATGCAAGTATCTCTAATGTAATTAAAGTCACAGCAGGAAATGTTATTAGCACTCCAATAACAGACATCAGTTAATATTGAAGGTTTACAGTTTCAATCTTAACACTATAGAGAGATGTCAGAATGTCCTAAACAAATATGCATAGCCAAAAACAGGTGGTGAAAGTGATACATCTAATGCCTATTTGGTTTGTTAAAATGCATCATTCACCGAACATGTCTTTTCACACACTTACCACACCCAGTCAAACACTCCACAAAATATGGGAGTAACCCAGTGATGACCGAATAGAATCCTTCTTTTCTTTAAATATTGGCTCATTCCTTGAAATTGGCTTGCACCAGATGAAAAGAAGGGGACACTGTTGATATAATATTTTGATGAAGAAAAAGACAAGCCATGTGTTTGCATACTTCTTAATGATCTTAATAGTGGCATACATTTGGTTGATTTTTGGGTAATATTGAGTGTGGACACAGACAGCAGGAGTGGAGAGCTTTCCATTCCAGTGTACTACTTTGTCAGACAAAGAGCGTTCTCCTGATGGTCCATGACACAGTGGTGATTCAGGGCTGTGTTGCAGCAGCAGGCTCGAATTCTCTCCTCTGAGCTGAACACTCCGCCCCTTGTTCACTTTTCTTCCCTCTTCTCAAAGCCAGAGGCAGATCCTCATGTCGTTTTCCCCTTGCCAATGCCCCACCCGCTGCTGCCAGTTAGAAGGTTAACAGGCAGCGCTCTTCGCACAGCTAGCCTTTGTCCACTGCTGCACAAATGTGTGTCTCTAATACAGAGCAGATGATTCAGGGCTGGAACGCAAAGCGGCTGAATGGAGCTCAGTTGGTGGAGGTAAAGGTCAGGGCTGGGGCTATATCTTATGAGCGGGAAGTGGAGCCAACTGACATTATCCAGCAACCAGGCCATTAAAGAGCTGATGGCGCTTTTTCTCAGCCATAAATCAGTTTTGGTCAGACTAAACTATTATGATTGTTATTAAATTAAACATGGGGTTCTATGAGCAGTTTGACCTTGGCAATCTCTAATCCACAGAAACTAGTGTTCTGACAGTCCTGTACTGTTTTTAGTGCTCTAGAAAACTGATGTTTGGTGGTATTCTGCTGTTTATTCTACAGACTACTGGTTGCTGCAACGTGTTGGGGCCTCCGGGGGGCAGTACCGCTGCTGGCTCTCCTATAGTGCACAGGGCTGTGTACTGTCGGTGCACAGCCCGCGAGAAGCTGCACATATCTGTAACTCTCACTCTCAGTGCTCCAGCTTCAGTCTGACAGGAGAGAGGACGTGGAGTGGTATGTGCTCTGCATCTTTTTGTGTTGTTGTAGCACTGAGTGATCAGTGTCTTTAATCTTTTAATGGGGTTTTTAAACACAAACATACACAGTCATTATCCATATCATGTCTGAACCTGTCTGTACTGTGGACTTATCCTCTCATCTCTCTCTTCAGGGCGTCTCCTGGCCTTTTTCCGGAGCAGCTCTGCTCAGCTCATTCCTAATGGCACATCAGATGTGTATATGAAAAAAACCACTGTCTTGGACACGCCTTCACTTTGACAGGACTCTGCGGGACTGTCCTCATGCAGGATTATGGACCATGAAGTGGCGCAGATAGAGCTGTACCCGTGAATATAAGGATCAGTAGGACGTATTGTGCTCTTCTGCACAGTGTCTGAAGCGGAGCCAAGAGGCTGCCTGTGCGAGCTGCTGTTTACAGGGATTTCCTCCAGGTACGATCAGAGCGGGACGTCCTGGCACAGAGCTGCCACCGTCTCACTGAGCCTGAAGACAAACAAGCGCTTAGACAAATCCACAAACATTCTATGCATTACCAGAATCATTCCTTTATGAAGATAATGGATTTACATGATCAAATGTTTATATGATTGTGCATCTGATTTTACATGCACCTTGTGGGTGATTCTTATATTTTCAATGAAAAATTATTATTATTATTTTTTTTTTTACTGTAAATTTGGGCTTTTCATAATATAAATGTCTTTTTACAACCCTGTGTTGTGGTTATTTACATGCTCTTTGTCTTCATGCAAGTGCACTTACAGAGCCTGTTTGTTTGTCATTAGCACCTCCATGAGTACAGACGTGGGGCAGCGTAGGGGGTGCTGACTCACTATTGTGTGTTTTTAAAGTCTTTATCTATTCGCGTGCTTGCCCTTCTACAATCTGTGCACCATCTGAAAAGGCCAACTCAAAGCACACAGTTCCACAGAGTTTCCACAATACCAGTGGAATGCATTCACAGGCCGTGCCATGCTGAGCTCATTATCAGTCTTAATTAATACATGTAAATTAGCTTATACTAAAGGGGGCAGGCCCAGGACAAAGAACCTGACGTGTGCTTTGCACTTAAATGGACCTCCATCTGTGACTGCAGACCCAGTGGACCTGGGACTGGGCAGGGTTGCTTTCAGCAGGAATTTGTACACTAGCTCTATTTTGTTTTGTATTTGAGACTTAAGTGATGGTAGAAAGTTTTGTTCTGAACAAAAACTTGAATAAAGGGAGAAGGGCAGACATTTCTTGGCTCTTGGGACTTGTCAGATTTGTATACTGATCTGAGAGGGCATGTCCCCTGCACAGGTTAAACGTTTATGGGCTCTTTAAGAGGGCTCCAGGCCCCTGTTTGCCTGCCATTGGCCCTTGTTGTCTGGACAAAGTCGGCTGATTAGAGCCTGATAGAGCAGATAAGAGCTGTGAGATAAGGCAGCAGACCGAAGGACCAGTATGAAATGGGTCTAATCCCCGTCTGTCCAAATTATTTGTTGTCTTGCTGTTCCCGTGTGTCCGAGTACTCCTGAGTCCAGCGACAGCTTGTTGTTGCTTGCTTGTCTCACTGCCCCATGCTCCTGCTCTGTTTTTAAAGTTTCTAGTTTTACTCTGCTTGTTTCCATGGGATTGATTCATGACCCCCATCTGGAAATAATATCTGTTCATGAAAACAAGCCATCAGCACTTCTAGGGCAGAGTGTATGTGCCGCATGTGCAAGCCCTGTGCGGCTCTGTGGTGGGAATGAGTATATTGCTTGGAATGTCTTGTCTCTCTTCTGCATGATTGCCTGATCTTTATATTTCTAATGTTTATGTATGCAAACCCTGTTTGAGTATAACAAACAAAATATTGAGTGTCTACATGTTTGTTCAGTCTGTCTAAAAATCTACTGGCCCTGTAGGTGTACTCTTCCTTCGAAAGCAACATTCAGAGAGACCTTTAGTACCAAAGCTAAGCTGCAAAAACAATATAACTATAACATCTTTATTTTTGTATTTGACTCACACGGTGCATACCTCCACCTTCTAGATTGTTGTGTCTGTGGGGACTGACCCATGAACCCTGAGCAGACAGAGAGGAAAATTCTTGGGAAGAATGACAGGTCAGCAGCACAATATGAGCTTGACTAGAACTGAAAGTGAATGAAAGGCTGAAGTGTAGGAGAGTGGAGCTGGGCTGGATACTTGCCTCCTTAGGCTCATATGAACCAATTATAGCAAAATAATTTGTGCGTCTGTTTAAAAACTTGTGTATTACTTTCAGTGCTTGTGTATTTTGATTTGTGTGTACATACTATTTGTGTGTACTAAGTTGCTCAATAGCAAAAGATGAAATTTAAATCTGTCAACTGGACAAATCGTTTTGCTATGGATCAGACCTGGACGACTGAGAGATCACACGGACAACTCAGCTCAATAGTGTAGTATGTTCTTTTCATCAGAACTTGTGAGTGTATGTTATACTCTCACTATGCAGTTGTAATGTGCCAGCATGACAAGAGAACAAAGGCAAGCCTTTAACCACTGGTATTGTCTTAAGTCTATATTGAGGGAAGAGATGCAATCCAAACACATAATTTTATGAATAATCATTGTAGAGCATAGGGCATCTTTTGTGCAGGGCAGCCTCAGTGGGGCAGTGTGTTTGAGGTGCACAGAGCCCCCAGCCTCTGGTCACTGTTGGAATGCTGACCGTCTGTGTTTGTTTAAAATATAACCACACTCTTTCTGTCCCTGGTTTATGACATTCTCAAGTGCTGTGCTGCAGATTCCCCTGCTGCCCCCGCCCTCCACCCAATTCCACAGAGCCATCCATCACACACTGTTTGGACAAACCCCCACCCTCCACCCCTACATACCCCTATGCAGTGTCATTAATGTGCTGCCCCACCCAGGCCCCCAACCCTCAGCATGTAGGTCATCCCTGAGGGCACGGCCTGCTGAGGATCACAAACAGTGGGACAGTGGTGTGGTTCTAATCAAAGACCTGCCTTTTGTTCCTGGAGTTTCCCCCATCACACCTCCACCACGCAGGGCTAGTTCTCAGCGGGGTCACCCCCTTGAGCTCCCTCCACACATACACACGTTGAGTTTCCATTCTCTCTGAGGACATTACATTAACTTACATTCATCTTCTGGTGACCAATCCTAACCTTAACCATAGTTGTCACTTGTTTAACATGAACCCAACTTTATACTATTTTAACCAATATCTGAACTTTCAACCATTGTGTTCTAATAATAGGGATTTACATCATGAGGACACAAAGGGAAAATTATGCTTATCTGTACTCAACTCAATTTGGAGCCTTGGGTTTCATTGTGGTCTGACTACAGTAAGACAGGCTTCTATCATACTATCATATACATTGCAAAGTTTTACTATATGTAACTGAGGTTTTCCTGTCTGGGCAACCACACTGGGTGAAAGTGAGCTCCTGCAGCTCAGTGTAGACAGTTCAAAGCAAGAGAACATTTGGCTGAGTTGACCTCTTGTTCTATCACATGACTAAGGGTCATCTTTAAAGGAGATGTTGGTCTCTTTTATGTTTTGTATGTTTGTTTTTTTAAGCTACTGTGACCATGTGATATCTCTTGTGATTTAATTACATATTCCGTCCACATTATTGATAATGGGAGATGTGTATCCTTAGTTTAGGGTTGCTGATGTGTCACACTTCATTATTGTCCCTGAACACAATAACATTAGTGAAAGCTAATGTTGTCAGTGAGGCTCTAATGACTGCTTCAGGCTGTTAAACCTGTGAAGTACACTTCTTTGCCACAAGTTCCCAATTAGGCTTCTGCCCACAGTGTCATAAAACAGTTAGAGCAATGAGAGGGGCTGTAAGATTTCACACTATTAAGAGTTGATTAGAGCTGCTGCATGGCCCAGGTACATTAACATACGGCTTTACATTCGAGATGGCTGAGCAAACCATTCAAAAATGTTAGTCATTCTGGGTCAAGGCTGCTAATGTCATTATACTGTACTGACCCCCTTCATACACTAATGAGGAACTAAAGGGCTGAAGTGTCTCTAGCCAGAATCTGAGGGGGTCTCTGACATTCTTTAGTGCTGTTATACTTACTTTAAAGCACACACATACTCTCCAAGCTTGGTCATGTGATATGTGATGTTTAATGTAACTTACACCCAAGCACCTCTGGGGCTCAGCAGTGACCAGCCCACTGCAGCAGCCCACCCCCAGGTCCAAAACTAGATTTCTCATACATTTTCCCCATATATATATATATATATATATATATATATATATATATATATATATATATATATATATATATATATATATATATATATATATATATATATATATATATATACACATATATATATATATAGATATATAGATATAGATAGATAGATAGATAGATAGATAGATAGATAGCAATTTGCTGAATCTCAAATTTTAAATTAGCTTTTTGGGCTTAAAACAGCCACGTTATTGAAAGTAGTTACCATGTAGCTTTTGTCTCTGCAATGGTTTTGAACTCCTAATGCTTGAATGTTTTGAAAAGTCTGTAGGAAAAATGAATGGAAAATTTACTTCTGTAACCGGAGCAGGCGGTCACTGTTGAGCTGCATTAGATGGCAAAGTGTAATTGTAAGTGCTTCATAAAATACAATCAAACACAAGACATAACAAAATACTTAATACCAACATATCTAAACAATGGTAGTTGTAGTAGATTTTGATTTTAAAACCAGTAAAGTCACATAAAGGGAAAGCATTGTATATACTGTATACTATATATTTCTTGTATGTATTCTGTGTGTGAGAGAGATATATAAAAAAATTCAGACTGTAGACAAAGTGTTAGCTTTAGTCTCAATTTGATACCATGTAGCTGAAGCATTCCTTAAACAAAAGACATTACATCATTATAAATCACTCCTGAGTTCTCAGATTATGTTGTCCTGGAGGCCTAATGCATCAGCTGTAACTTTTGTTCAACGCCAAAGGACTTTCAGGGGTAAAAACGGGGGTATTAATTTTATTAAGTAAATGTGTTAAAATGTAGCTGTCTTGGCTTGTATGTTGAAACGAAAAAGTTTCCTATAGCTCAGCCTAGAGAACAGAACTCAGAATTAAACACTGATATTCACTTCAGAATTCTGCAGCCTTACCATGCACAGCCCTGAACTGTGTACTTATCACTGGAAGTTGGGGGAGAGGAAAATATTTGTTATTCATCATTGCTGAGGACATCATCCAGCACATCCCAAAGATTCTCAATGGGGTTCACATCTGGACTCTATGATGGCCAATCCATGTGTGAAAATGATGTCTCATGCTCCCTGAACCACTCCCGGAATCCTGGCATTGTCATCTTGGAATATGCACGCGCCATCAGGGAAGAAAAAATCCATTGATGGAATAACCTGAACATTCAATATATTTAGGTAGTCAGCTGACCTCATTCTTTAAGCACAGACTGTTGCTGAACCTAAATCTGATCAACTGGAGGAGGCTCGTACCTATTTGCTTAGTCAAATCCAGGTGGCAACTTTTTTTTTTTTGGCCAGGCAGTGTATTTAGGCTTCCACTTTCACTTTTGACTGATAAATAAGAGCCTGAAAGTTTAATAAATTGAAAGTTGCTAATGTCACTCTAACATTTTATCCAGAAAGTCCACATAGTTCAAATAAATCCAAAAGCAAACATTGAAGGTGTGCTTATTCCAGGTTGATTCCAAGACTGTCAGGGCGGCCCCCAGTCCACACAGGCCCAGCTCTGAGAGGCCGTGCACAGCTCTGGCTCCCTCTAGCGGAAATAACTGAGTTGGATTGACTAATGACTAGACCCGCTGAGATAATCTGTCCACAAGTTTTATTTTCTGGGCTGTGGGGATAAAATTAGCCTCTGTCAGTTTTTATGGTGCACGGCGGTGTTCTGGTGTCCATGTTTTCTAATCACTCTGGCACGTGTTGTAGGTCTATGAAAATGAATCCATCCCAAGTTCACGGGCAAGGCCTACTGAGACAGGACTTTAGGCCTATATTTAGTGCCCAATAGAACAGAGCGGTCAGTGTGAGTGGCATGATGCGTGTCCACTGCCCAGAGCGAGGAGACATAGAGGCTTGATTAAGGTCCAAACAACGTCCAAAGACCAAAGAAGAGTTTATGTAGGAAAAAAACACTGAGCGGAGAGAAAAGCTGGACCTAATCTGCTGCACCGTGGGACATGACCGACTGTGAGGGCCAAAATGTGGGTAAGAAAGTGCCGCGTCCATGTTTACGTCCATGCTGCGCTGAACAGCTGCGCTTAAAGGTGCACTATCTATGTAACTTTTTGGTGGAGGGTCGTCTCCTTGGAGATGTATTGCTTTGACTGGAATGTTCCACAGTATGGCACTAAATTAAACAGTCTGTTCTTTTTTTTTTTTCAATTGAAGGTATTTTGTTGCTCAAAAATACCATGGGAAATATACATCTCTTGTTTGTTTCCATGGAGATAGATAAGTTAAAAGACATATTGTGGATCATTCCAGGCAAAGCAATAACAGCTCCATAAAGATGAACAGGTGGCGTACCCTCCTCCAGAAAAGCTTTAAAGATGGGGTATTATGACAAATAGATTTTTTATTTTTATGTTATTATTATTATTATTATTATTATTTTTTTTTTTTTGCTTTCTACCATGTTTAGATGCCATCCATGCATGTTTCAGTAATTTTGTGATCTCTCCCAGGGACTTTTCGAAGACTTTTGTAGACTACACCTTGATAATCCTGATGCGATGTGCAGTAGTTGCATTTGTGAGATGTACACTGATTGTGTTGTGATAGCACTCTGAAGGGGGAGTGACTTTGTGTGAGAGCAAAGAGAGGAGCGACTTTGTCAAAAACATTTTAATTTGTTGTTTTTGCTGAATATAGCATTTATAAAACTATAAAAGGCAGCATGGTGAGACAAAAAGTTATGTGTTAGCAGTTAATACCCCGTAGAAGTAAAATACCCCCTCTTTAAAGGGCACCTTTCTTTTTCTAATGGGGCTTCTTCTAAGACAGCTCAACTTTAATCCTCGTTTAGTGCTATTATTTTTTCTAGATAGCAACAATAGATCAGTGCATTTCTGATTTTTGGCCTAAGTCTCTGTGTAGAAATGTGATTGCCACCTGGTCGGATTTTGTTACCTATTTGCAATTCATTCAGATCTAGTTAGATTCGGTTCAGACCAGTTTTTCTCCTTGATCGGCTCAGGTTTGGTTTGTTTTGTCATGCTCCTGTTTTGCTTTGGCCTTTGTTTTGTCCTCCTGTCAAATCAAGTCCAGGCTGATATAAAAACTGATGTGAGCCTGTTGGAATCCAGAAGTCTGCATGGTTCCACACAGTTTATGCAAACAGTTTTTGTCTTCATGTGCGTGAGCTGATGTTCTGCTCTGTTGCTGGTGCTGAATGGACATAATGAATGAGCATGTCTCCATAGTATGGCTCTGGGACACTGGGCCTGCACTCTGCTGCTGACAGGATTTTAAGTCCTTATAAGGCAATGTGCGGTGATTTCCTCCCAAGTCCACTGAAATAATGCAGAAAGATTGGGCTGAGATAAGAGTCTTGGGGGAGGGGGGACAAGAGGGAGAGTGAGAGGAAAAGAGGAAGTTTAAGTAACTCTGGCCAAGGTACATTACTAAGTTTTATTTTTATTTTTTATAGGCTTGCCAAAAGCATACAAAATCAGATACTAATCCATACTATAACTAGTATCAAAACTAGATTCTCATTTGAGCAAGTATCGATAAAAAGTACTTAAAAAAGTACTTAAAAAGTCACATTCACAGGACAGAAATGAACCTTTCCTGAATAACTTTAAAATGATCTTGAGCTGTGTCAGAACAAGTATAAGACACATAGACTAGTATACGCCCATGGACCACTATGGAACCTACTCAGGTATCTGAGGGACTACACATATATAACGCCACATGATAATATAAAAGAAAGTACTATGATTTAATGTTGAAAATCACATTCTATTGTCTACAGAGAGTGTTTTTAATTATCATTGTAGCATTGATATTGAGCATCGTGTCTATCCCTTAGTATCAAAAGAGAGTTTGAAATTTTATTATTATAACAACACTAAATTGGAGTCTAGGAGGTTTAAAATGAGCCAGGAATTGTGAATCTCTAGACTCCAGTTGAGCCACTAAGTACCAACAAGAGGGTAAGAGGTAGGGTCTAGAGCAGAGTTGTTCATTCTTCTTTTATGGCAGCCTGAGCAGTGCTGACTGTGTGTCGTGGTGTAGAGTGGAGCCAAACACAAACATAATTTAAGGTTTACAATTCAATTAATTACATTTTATTGATCCACAAGGGAAATTACGTGTAGTTGTTTGCAAAATAAGCACTCATAAAGACACAAAATAAAAGGTACATTATGTTTTCTGGAGGTGGCACATCATCTGCATGATTCCATGGAACTAGAAAGTTAAAACTATACTTTGGAACATTCTCCATGGAGATAGACAGTTATGCAAAACTGTGGAATATTATAGCCAAAGGAACAACTTTTCCATGGAAACAAGCGAGGAGAAGGCCCTACTTCAGGCCTAAAGACTTGGATTTGTGGAGATACAACCCCCTCTAGTTGTATCTATTAGTTACATCTGCTGGTTTTAAACAAAATGTGGATATGAGCCCATGTAAAGAATTGAAATATACACTAAACATATTTAAAAGTAGGTGCAAAATACCCAATACAATATTATAAAAAAGTAAGAAAACTTGTAATCTGAGATAAATAAATACATAAATGGATTCCAACTGAGTATACAAGGGACAGACAAGATTGGCTGACCTCCATTACGATCAGTCATTTCTAATCTCGCGATTAGAAATGACTGATTCTCAATGATGATCAAAATGTGATTAAATGCACATTCCTACTCCGGATTTACTCATATATCAAATAATAGGCCCACATAGATTGGATATAATTTTTGTTGAGAAAGATTTTTCAAATGAAAATCATAGAATGAAGATATCTGATAGCTTTTCTTTTTTTCCACTTCTTTTACAATTACTCTTTTAATGTAACTCTTATATATGTTTTGTGTTTTCACTCTTGTTCCCGTAGATGGCAGTGTTAATACATAAAGCAACTTAGGCATGAGGACCAGGCAAGTCAGCAGCCACATCAGAAGCTTCTTAAAAAGGAAAACAATGGCCGACTGGAGGGCGAGGATGAGTAAGAGGCTAGAGCACAAAGAGTGATTGATGAACCAAGTTCTTAAGTGCAGTTGACGCAGAATTTATTTTGGGCTGTTATTGATTGTGAAGTGGAAGTCATGTGACTGGAGGAGAGCAGCAGAGGACATGGAGTGATCAGGGTGTGTCTACATGAAGTTTACTACTAATCCCTGGCAGTCTGTCCTACTATGGACGAGCTACACATTTAAAAAAAAAAATCTAAATCTAAATTCAGTTGTTTTGGGTGTGGAGACTACATCTACATCACCATCTATGCAGTTTTATTAACACTTTCACAATAGCCTTCTTTCGTCTCTCTCAGTATCTCATCTTGTCTTTCATCATTCCCCTGCCCCCCCTTTCTTCCTTCTCTCCTTTTTTCACTTGAACATTACAGCACATCTGTCCCAAACAGAATCCTTAGAGTCATATTGTCCTTGTCTTTTCGTGAGTGTGGAATTCTTGGTTGGAGCTGTGGAGGCGGGGGCTTGTGTGACTGTGTGACCCACTTTTTGGAATCATAACGTCATCTTAGGCTTTTCTGCAGCTGCTATTTCTCTACAAACAAATGTGGTGATTGAGGCTTGATTTTATGTTCAGTTATTTTACATTAAGGAATCATTCCGCTTTCACATCCACATGCACTGTTACATCTATGAGTGGCAGGGAAGGAAGATGGCAGTTTTTATCGTAACAGGGATGAAACTATGAATTTGAAAAAAAATACAATGTTTTCAAATTCGTTCTCAGTTCACAATGCAATTATTAAACATGGGACCATTAATATCTAAGAGATTGGTGCAATATGAGCTGCTTAACTCTGTGGTTCTCAAACGCTGGTGCATGTACCACTGGAAGCACGCTGCCTTCTTCCGGTGGTACAAGACACTTCTTCAGCTCTAGTGTTTCCATAGAAAGACAGGACATTATCACAAAACATTTACTTATTTCAGCCTGCACAGTTTGATTTGATTGCAATTTGATACTGGCCTATTGCAGCTCTAATCAAACAAAACAAAAATACAATTAAATGTCCAGTAGAGAGTGTAGAGGGGAGCTAAATCAAGCTCTGATCATCTTTCCTTGCCTGCACATTGGGACCATGTTAACAGGGTGGGCTGTCTTCGAGCAGAACTGGGTCATACTTCCTCCCCATGATTCATCAGAACAACATGTCAAACTCCCCTCGAAACTAAAGAGCATTATTTGAACGTAATGTAAGTGTCTTGCTGTGCATTTTAATCAGCCATGGTGTCTTAGTTTTCAAAGATTTGTGTGAGTTGACAAATTATTTTATTATAGTTTATTTTATTATAGTTTGAGAATGTATATGGGACAATAGCAGAAAGGAGGAGTGGTGTTAGCTTTGGGAGTGATTTGAATTGGCCTTTGTGCATGTAAACTATACTTTCTGTATAAATAATTGTTGCATAGTTTTGACATGCCCCCTATTTACTAAACGAACAGATCAGCAGGGCAAGTCTTTAGTCAACCAAGATTTTTTCAGATCATTTTCTGATTGTTTCTTAATGCTCCCTCCTCCATAATGTACTGTCTGTCTAGTAAAGCCTTTCCTTGGTGCTGTGACCCAGTGCCCCTTCTGGTCTCTGACTATGAGTGGAGGATTATTGCCCAGATGGAGCCAATGACTGACCCGTTTTTAGGGTTAGAGTTAGATATGGTTTAAAAAAAAAAATCTGAAAGAATGCAGTTATTTACATTACATAATTTAATCTGCAAACAACAAATAATCAGATGATGTATAAAACTCATAACCCTGTAGTTTCGCCCTCCACAAATATGTTCTGAAATGTGTTTCTTTGTTTAGCTCTTCATATTTCAGTGTTTTTGCAAAAGTTAATGCCCCTGAAGTGTTTGAAATGTTCCTTCTAATCATTCTAACTTACACTTCCTCCTTATCCAATTGACTCCTGTCTGTATGTGAGTCTGCAGTTCTCTCTCTCCTTTCACGTGAATACTCCCAAAAACGCCTGCCCCTAATCTACTCCAAATCTGTCGCAGAATGAGATTAACGGTAATCTGCAGATCTTCAGACAAAACAATACATTCATGATCACACAATGTTTACAGGAGTTGTGCTATTTTCCTGATTCTGAGTCAAAACAACACAGTGAAAGTATTACATTACACCGTTATAGGCACTATTATAGGCAGTAGTGAAAATGTGATTGAAAAGGCTAAAGGTTAACTGCCTTGAGCCCATAATCTTGTGATTTAACAAAACAATGCCTGCTCTGTGGAAGTGTAGACGGTGTACTTTTACAACACAGAGCTGCTTATTATCCGCTGTTCAGTTAGTATAGACCATAGACCCACAAACTATGTTGATGGTTCAATCCCTGCTACTGGCAAAGTGCATATCATTGTGTCGTTGAGCACTTCATCTCAACCACCCAGCATTTACCCTTCACCTTTGCACTGTGCCTCTTCCCCATCAGTCGTATACGTTACTTATTAGTCACCCTGAATTGGTTCTTGCTCAACCAATCCCTGTCAGCTTGCCCCAGTGCCCCCTTCCCCTCTGTCTCACGCTCGTGCTACACGCCTATGCCCTCTCCCCACCTACCCCCGTCAGTGCCACTGGTCTGTACCCTCCCTACCAGCCTTTACTCTTGAGTCTCAGTAATACCCTCGCAGTGTGTGTGCGCCCCGCAGGTCCTGAGGCGTCTGCAGTGTACAGATAAGACTCCTACTGTAGCACCCTGGGGAGGCTCGGTTGCTCTGTCCTGGGGTCTAATGAAAGGAATATCATGTGTGTTCTGTAGTTTTGCTGTGTTTTATATGGACTTTTTTTTTGTGGTTTGAAATAAAGCTTTTTTGATTGATTGAGGGATTTTGATTAGAATACTACTGAAGGGAAACAATAAAAGTCATGGTGCAGTCACCCTGTTGTGACCTAATTTTAGCATTGCACAGTCTGCATTGATAGATAAGTGTAGAGCTTTTTTTTAGGCTACATTTTGGTCAAACACATTCTCCTTGAGCACAGGGGTGGAGTTTGCAGCACAGGCCCCACCCCCTGAGTTGAGACAGTGACAGGGCAGAGGCAGGGCAGCCCCGGCTTTATCTGCGTACATCACCCACCCGTGTAGGCGCATGTAAACACCACCGTGAGGAGCAGCCCTGTGTGACAGCCGCTCACACACGTCGCTTTAAGGGTCCTCTTTTTTTTTACCTAAGCTCAGTCACCGACCCGCGCTGTCTCCAGACCAAAGGAGACTAAAAGGACACCGGGGGAGAGAAAACACAGGAGTCGCTTTGGACCTCCTTTTCGCTGCATATTTCTGTGACGCCAGACTTTAAATCCGAAAGGGAGCGGAGAGGTTGGAGTTCACTTGACATAATGGCAGTGAATAGGTTGCCATGGTGACTGAGCCAGGAGCCTGACCCGCGCGAAGTGAATGGAGCCAACGCCGTGTGAGCGGTAAACACACGGAACCGAGCGCACCGGAGAGGAACCAGCGTGGACCGGGGACAGCAGCATGGAAGACGGCTTCTCCAGCTACAGCAGCCTCTACGACACCTCATCCCTGCTCCAGTTCTGTAACGGTAACGCACTGATCCCTCTGCGCTGCCTCCTGATCCGCACAACACGGACACAGACTGTTTTCATTTTGCTCAGATGTTGTCCAGGTTTGATCCACTGTAAAAGCCAAAGTTAAATCTGTCAACTGGACAAAACGTTGTAGGAGAAAGACGTTTGGCTGCTCATCCAACCAGCTTCTTCAGTTCGTTTTGTCCAGTTGACAGATTTAACTTTGGCTTTTACTTTTGGTCAGAGGCATTATTACTCTAATATATGACATGGATAGGCTCTTGTGTATTATATGATTATACCACTAGGCTATTATCTATAGGCCTACCAGAAATACTAGGTTATTTGGCTACAAAGTAAAGGCTAACTAATTACAAAAGTACCAAATCCACATAGAAAAAGAAATAAAATAAGTGCCACAGAGGCACATTCTTTCATGACCACAACACTTGCATGTTGTTGTCAGGAGAGCTCCTCAGGGGGGACTCTCAGGCTGGTTGCTGTGGGCTCAGGCTTTGGGTGTTAGCCTTCTTAAGGGGGCTGTGGGATCTTAAAGGGACTAGGCTGTGTTGAATTGAGCAGAGCTGTGCTGCTGCTCACCCGAGGCTGGGCACAGACTGACCTGACTGCAGGGCCTGCTCTGTATCCTTTCCTCTGAATGTCCTTAGTGCTCATGTTGTTTCCGTCACACTCCCTCTGATCTGGTTGTTTATGGGACAGTGCTGTGGTGCACCCCCGCACAAAGGGGATTATCCTTCACAAAACCTGTCTGAGGCCGCTCTGTGCTCTGTCACTGCCTCCTGAACTCTTCTACAAATGAGAACTGGGGTTTCTTTGGGCTGCGATCTGAGTGCTCAAGAAATCAATAATATTCACTTAACCGAATGCAACCAGGAGCTGGTTAAGCCACACTCGAGAGACTGTTACTAGAGCATTTGCTAAAGCATGTCTGTTATGAACATACTTAAATAAAATATATCCCCTATTCATTTGGGGACAGCTGCTCAGTGATTTGACAGATTTCTACTAGAAGTCTTTCAGTTGCTGCCAGTCAAACATATGTTATGGCTGGAACCAGCTTCCCTCTGGCTGGTGGGCAACCCACTGTTACACAGCCTGCCATTTTTGATACTGACCTTAGCATCATGCTAATGCAGCTTTAAACATCTCATCTTCCTTGTGTTTATATGTGACGTCACAGGCCCATGTTAGCCTGCCTCGACCGGAAAAACTGGCTGTGTTACATCAGACTCCTGTTGAGGGAACCATGCCCCATCCAGAGCAGGTGCAGGTGCAACACCGGTGTAACACAGCACTGTGTGACTGAGCTCGGCACAGACAGTAGCTACGGTATATGAATTTAGACAACACTTAACCATCATCCAATTTACGCTCATATAATTATGTGAGAATGTAGTGCATTTGCATCATCCCGACCCTAATGCTACAAAAGCAGAGCAGCTGAAGGAAGTGAGGCCTCCGTCCTGAGTGAATCTCATTTAGACTGAGATGGTCTCCTCATTCAGTTATCCTCTCACAGATCCTGATAATCACATTTATTCAGCTTGTGGCCATGACCTCATCAAATAAGGCATGCTTTTAGCCCTTCGCTCACTGGAGTGGTCTTCTTACAGTAGCAGAGTGGTTATCCTGACTGTGTTAGATTTATAGGGGTTTCTGAGTTTACCTGCTTATACACCTATAACATTCTGTATCTCAGGCTTAAAGTGATGTTGGCACGTGTTGAAGGATTAAGAGGCACACTCACGTTTCTTCACTGCAGCCAGGAAAAGGATGAGAAAGCTTACAGTTTAGCAGTCTGTCAACCCACCTTGTTTCTTGAGCGGAGATGGCCCCCTCTATTTGAAACACAAAGAGAAAGCTCAGAGGAGGGGTTGCTGTTTTATGGACATAGGGAATTCTGCTGCACATTAAATCATAGTTCCAATAAGGCTTTACAATTAATCAAATTTTAAGAGATACTGAAAAAAAATTGAATTGAAATTCAGTCTTACAAGAGAAGGTTTTGCAGGAGCAGAGGACAGTGAGCAGTGGAGTAAAGGAGGCTGGATGCTGCCTCTATGGAGTCTATACCCACAGATGTAGGTCACATCATCTGCAAACTGCTGCGTGCTCTGCGCTCTTCACACAGTGCAGAAATAGTGTATGTATATGTCTATTTCAGGCCAGAAATAAACAGGATAATGACTGTTTCCTACTCTATGTGTCCTATAGTTGATCCAGCTGATCTTTAACTCTCTTTCAGTCGAGCAAAGAAATACATAATGAATAGTGTTGCCAAAATACTAAAAGATTTCAATACTAAGGAATAGACTCAATCCCGATTACAATACCACAGTGATAATAAAAATAAACACCTTTTCTTTAGACAATAGACTGTGATTTTTATCGTTAAATCATAGTTCTTTGTTTCATATTACCATATGGTCTAACATCTGTGTAATCCCTCAGTCGCCAAGGTCTGTGTTTTTCTGATACAGCTCAAGATCATTCTAAAGATATTCAGGCAAGGTTTGTTTTTGTTCTGTCACTTTTTTGTGATACATGCTCAAAATGAGTATCTAGTTTTCATACTACTTTTAGTATCAATTAGTGTCTGATTTGCAATACTTTTGATAATCCTAGTAAAGAATCTGCATTAATTATCCTTAGTTAATAGATATATAAAAGATATGCTAAATTTGAGTATATCGTTTATGAATCTGTTGTAAATCTCTGCAGTTTTTAGGCAATTTTACAATCCTTTCACTTTTATCTGATACTAAAACCTCACATATTTTTAACGACATGTTTTAACACTTTTCTGTTGGATTGATATAATATCATTATTGGAATATCCCCATCTAAAATCAATTTATTCTTCCAGTATCGCCCACTGCTTTGCTTAATCATCAATGTTCTATCCCTTAGTTATACCCTTTATTAGGTCCAAATACTGACAGCTCTGAAATGCCAAAGGATATGACGGAGAGATGGAATGTTTTTGACAGTTTTCTTTGTCAATCTCTAAACCCACAAAACAGGAGGCATATGTACAGAAGTGTGGAGACAGTGAACAGAGCACCGATCTTCTGCAGTGTGGGAGGGGCTCTTCTTCAGACACACTTCCCCCAGCCTGCCTGACCCACTAAAACACTCAGCCATGTTAAGTAGCACACTAAATATGTATACTAGCAGGCTTTATGTATATCTGTATGTGGGAGGGAGGGGGAATCATGGTCAAGGCCAGAGCAGAACCCATAGTCAGTGGAGTCCTTAAACAGAAGTAAAAATATCCTGGAATGACCCCAGACAAAGATCCCCTCTGGAGCAGGATGTCCTACTCTTCGGCCTGTGCTCGGTGATGTCATCTTTGGGGGTGGGGTATTATTTTTAGCCCTCAAATCTCCTTAATTTAACATTATTTTAAAACTAAATGTTTGCTTTGATTCTCTGAAGCATGTGATTGTCACCAAGGATACAGGACAAAAATAAAAATTGAAATCAAATTGAAATTGCAGTTTGAATCTTCACCATTACTAAATCGCAACGGCTGCATTTATTTAGGAAATGCTATTATTATATTGTCTCCATAGGGTCTTATTACATAAAATCCAGTGATCTGTACTGTAGACCTCCACAAACATGTTCTGAAATGCATGCATGTCATTCTTGTTAGTTAAACATTTCATATTTCAGTGTTAGAGCTTCTATCCATGTTTATAATATGAAACATGGGCTTAATTTAATCTGCAAATCCCAAATATAATACAATAATCAAAATATTTCTCCCAAATCAGCCTTTTCATCACTGCTAACACTGGATATTGATTCAGCTGATGGTATGGATGGGACATTCCCACGAGACAAGACACGAGATAGGGTCCACAGGAACGAGATGAGATTCTGACATTATTTATTGTAAATCAATTTTGGGATTTAGTTCACTGTTTTGGCCACAACATTTTTATTTATTTGATCATATTGCTGTCATTGTAGCTCAGCTTTTTGAACTATGGATGTTACAGCCTAAATTGTGTAAATAAAATTATTAAATAAATTAACTTGGTATAAGGAATGGCTAAAGAAACAAACGGTATCAGATTGGGACATTCCTAAATGGCTTCTTAAAACGTATCTCACCAGCCTTAACCTTTTTATCCAAGATAAATGTAAACACCTGAAATGAAGGTGTCACATGCACACTTTGGTGTCTTTTATGAATGTAGATAATACAGTATAGTTATTCTAATAGCCTACATATTTAATGCTATTCAGAGCGGCTCCATATGTTTATGCTAATGAGGTTGTGTGCCTCCCTTCACCTCTGCCTCCTGAGTTCTGTCTTTAATTGTGGTGTTTGTCACATTAACCTGTTCAAGGCCTGGAGTGAAGTCCACTTGGAGCATTAGAATTGACTGCTGTGGATGGAATAGCCCTGTGATAGAGTGTATAACCCTGAGTGTGTGTAGGACACAGATGGAGACAGGAGAATCCCACCAGAGGCACATTAAAAATAGATCCATCATGGCCCCAGCTGCAGATGCGAGGGTCCTGCTTCTGTTAGGGTCAGGGGGCTGCGTCGCTGTGTCATTATTGTCACTATTGATCTGCCTTATGCATCGGTTCATCTTAAAGGGGTTTGTGTCAACTGGGAAAGGAAACATTTAAACAGTGTCGGTAGCAATTGGGATTCAATTGCTGTGTTGAACGGTTTTGACACAGTCTTTTCAGTTAACTAGTACACACAAGGATACTTTGTTTTAAGGTATCAATATTTTCACAACACACTGTATGCATCTTGTGCAATCAAATATAAACTTAACTGTCATTAGATTTAAACAATATTTAAACAACAACATTCAATTACCAATACTTAAATTATATCTTTTCATCAAAATTTGAGTAGCCTGCATATGAAGTAGCCCTGTGACGATAAATACTACACAGGCTTATTGTTCAATTAATGACAGAACAATGTATTTTGGAGATCACCCTTTCTTTGAACTAAAGGGTAAAATATTGTTTTTTCTGGTGCAAAAAATGTAAGCTATAGAGGATTTAATAAGTACACATGCTAGCTAACAACTAAAGTGTGTCATACTGCTGTTTATTTATTATTGCTCATGGTAATATTTTATGTAACAATATATTGCAATGTTTCATGGTGACAGGCCTTGTATGTTTCCTCCAGAGATCTGTGTCTGTCCCACACTCGGCTCATTCTTTCCAAACGGAAACAAGTCTTCATAACAACATGCACAGTGAACAGTGAGTCTTCCTCTGGGTCCTCGTCCCGCTGGTCTCTCTGCCCTCTCTGTTACAGGGAACACTGGCCCAACTGTGAGCATCACAGCCTTCTCCAGGCCTGATTAATTGGCATTTAAAGTGGACATATATGCTTTGTGCGGTAGCAAGATGTAATATCTTGATCTTTTAATGTATTTGTCTCATAATATTCATCTGATAATATGTCTTTGGATTAGATTAAATTTGTTTATTTAACTTAATCAGTGCTTTAAGTATCAGACAAGTGTAAAATATAAAACTCCCACAAAACTGAATGAATATTACTTTATACCTTTTTTGGTGTTTTCTTCCATTTACATTTTAATCAGTTCTTTTTGCAACATTTTATTTATCATAATATGGACATACTTATTTGTCATCAAAACAACATTCACTCTATTTCAATAATCCCATCTCAAGTTGTCCTTTCTAATTGTAAATGACGAGAACATTTGTCTGTTTGAATACTGGCACTTCAGGAGAGTGTGGTGTAAACAGCTCACATGTGGAGGTACTTCTGTTGTGGTTGCTGATGGACTACTTAAGCACATTGTAGCATCGTGTGGGTGTGGTTCATTGGAAACATTACAATGACAATGTCCATTACATTTCAGCTAATGAGGAGTCATGCTTAGTAAATGATGACTAGATGCACTACACGTTTCCATAAAGTAAATTTGGCAGTGTTTTAAATTGTACAGACACGGGTGGGCCTTGCCTGCTGCGTTCTGTCTCACAAAAACAGTTTGAATGTTGTGACAGGTTGTTCCTCTGGCTCTTTTCCTCTGCTCCCTACTGAGATGAACTGACTTTAGAGTTTAGGGTTAAGAGAAACACACACACAAATAGTGCCTGTTCTTACAAAGAAAACACATATAAATAGATTCTGCTTAGATATAGTTGTGGCTGGGACATTAATTCAATTTTAATCGAGATCGAAATCCAGGCATATTTAATTGTCAATGATCAGCTTGGGTCTGTTTAATCGAGAGGTCAACAGCCAATGTTCTTGTGGTTTTGGACAGAGTTTGGAATTTAGAGGAATACATTGGTTTTATACACAGATGAAATGTCTGTTTTGTTTAGGTGCATGAAATCAATACTGAAAATCACTTTTATGTAGTTTTTTAAAAGAAAAAGTAAAACTGTCTGAACTGTCTCTTGATGAGTAATGCATGACAAATGACAGTGACAGTGCTGCCTGGATTGAAGCAAAGTGAAACCTCATTAAACTTTAAACTCGTGGATTTGTGATGGACAGATGGAGCCACCCTGCGTCAGAAGGCTAATGGAACTATTATTATGCTGTATCGATTTGAGACAAGAGACTGGAGCAGGGAAAATGCATTTTGTTCCTGTACTGATGGTATACTTATAATATTGCAACATTTAAGATTTATAAATGACTGTCTGTTTGGATACTTGATTACTGTGCTAGGGGCGTGGTGGTTGTTGTTGTAGGCGCTAAACTGAGGCCGTGACAGCAGTCTTTGTGCTGAGCAGCTGATAGCATTGTGCTCTCTTTGTGCTGGAGCAGACCTACAGCAGATGATCCTGGGATAATAAAAGCTTTATGTGGAAATGGACACGGGCAGGCTCTGTCTCACTCCTGTTTCATCAGGTGAGCTATGACAGTAATGCTTCTTTCTTAGATTAAATCTAGGCTAAACTTGGACTAAACCAAGGCTAGTGTTGTATCTCATTGAACTAATTTGAGAGCCCACTCTGAATCGCCTCTGGAATTCTGGGAGACTGAGATTAAGTGGGACTCACTCAAATACAGATAATGTGTCATTTTTTCATACCAACTCTGTGGAGCTGAGGGATATGACAAACAAGTTAATCAAAATGTTTATTTTGTCTTATTAAACACATAAAAATTACTTTCAATATTAATTTCCTAAACATAAACAAGACAGACTATTAAATTGTCATTTCAAACTTGGAAAACATCAGCAGGTCTGAACTCCAGACCACATCCTTTTTCACGATAGATGATTGGCTGTAGACTCACAATTAAAAAGACCCAAACATATCTGACGATTAGAAATGACTGAATCTCGATCTCCATTCAAATTTGATTAATTTCACCACCCTGTTTGGAGTCTACATTTTTGTGCTTCAGTAAGTTCACTCAAAATGCATTTGACTAAAGCTTATGGAAAATAATCAAAAACATTAAATGTTTATATATAGTTGTGTATGTGACCGGTCCTGTGTGGTGTGTGCAGATGACAGTGCGTCGGCCTGCAGCAGTATGGAGGTGACAGACCGCATCGCCTCGCTGGAGCAAAGGGTGCAGATGCAGGAGGATGAGATCCAACTGCTCAAGTCCGCTCTGGCTGATGTGGTGCGCAGGCTCAACATGTCTGAGGAGCAGCAGGCCCTAGGGCCACGCCGGGGTCCTACCAAAGGTACCATTCAGGGCCCCAAACACACTCACTCCCTGTTTATTAGAACTTTCTTTTCTCTTTTCTTTCTTTTCTTACTGTTGTTTTTCCACCTTTGATTATGCTGTAAATGCATCACGTGTTCAGAGGCTGCAGGGATGAGAAAGTCCCCCTCCGCAGACAGCAGTGTGGGTAGGAAAGGTAGGATGACTGCCGATCAAAGCACTGTCATGCTTACATACACATACTGTGTCACGCATGGCCCTCATTCTGCAACCTTTTTGGACCATTCATGTCTCTGAAATGGGAAAACTGTCCATCAGCTGGTGTTTCCACGTGCTTTTACTGAGGAAAAACAACAAGAGAACATGAGTGGCTGCCTACATAGCTTCATGGCCTTCGTGTACATATTTCAACTCTGGTTAGAATATATATTGTAATTGGTTTTGTAATATTACTGTCTAAAATGTATGCTGCTATATTCTGATATTTCTGATTCAAAAATGGCATTTTGAGATGGACTTTATATCTTATATCATTTGAGTTGAAAAAGTTTGACTTGAAGTTTGACTTTATTTTGTATGTGGTATCTGCATTTTCATTCACTCATCTTTTTGAATTTTGATTCCTGATAAGGGTCACATAAGGGTGACGAGCCAGTGAGTCATAACAACGTCACATAACTCACCCTGCCAGTGCTCACTCTGTTCTGGCACAAATAATATGCACAAACTATTAAATCTCACATTCCTTTCAATAGAGCAGTTTTCATAACACATGCATGTCTTTGGATGGTGGGTGACGCTACAGTACTAATCTCACTGCCTTCATGTTTTGAGACCACTAACTGTTCTGCCACTGTTATATTATTTACACCTAAAACTACATGTGTTTTCTGTCTTCAGCTCGACCAATGATTGCCACTCTTCCAGTGAGGCCAATGGTCAACAACGGGACGGTCCTACCAAAGAAAGGCAGTGGGTTACCCTCCCCATCTGGATCTGGGACCAAGAAGGACTCGGGCACTGCAGCTAATAAGAGGTGAGGAGACCTCAGGAGATCTCTGGGAGACCTTTATCTCTTCAATGTGTTAGTTAGCTTGAGATGTTTTGTCTTATTACATCATCCTATAGTCTTTATGTAGCAGGCCTCAACCTACATCAGTTTGAGCCATTAACATTAGTATAATAAAACACATAAAACTTTTCATTTGGTTCAAACCGGATTATGTGCTCCAATTATAAATTATTGTTAGGATTCCTTTGAATAAGACTCACCTGATATTTATTGTGATGCCACGTCAGTGTGTCCACTCACTCTTGTGTCTGTCAGTGTGTCCAGCCTGTCCTCTCTGTACCACTCTAGAATTCTTGGTCTGTCTCTCAGGTGAGATCACTAACAGCAGCTGCTTTTGTAACATAACAATCATAACTTTGATTACTTTATCATGTAATTTTTGGCTGCTAATTCATCCACTCATATGTGCTTCAATAATTTAATTATAAAAATTAAATAACTACATTGAAATAAAATGACCTTATTCAGCTACCCGCAATTGGAGATTTATCTTGCCTAATTTTTATTTCATTTCCTTTGGACTTTTCTACATTCACAGGCACTCAAACATATTTTAGGAATAAACCAGGGGAAAGAGGGAGGGGGGGATTGAACCACCAATCTACCAGCTCTACAGAAAGGCCCTATGTGGAGGTGCACTTGGGCTGTGGACATGCAGTTCACAGGCTGGGTCCGTGAAAGGCACTGGATTACAGCAGAGAGGACTGCTGATACGGCCTTTTCATTGTCAGTGTCAGCTGACAGCACATCTGCTCAGCTTAGACAGAATGCTCCAGAAAAATTACATTATATCAGCATGTTTTAATAATATAATTTAATGTCTTTTAAAATGTAAAGTATCTTAAATTTAGCAGGTCAAGTCATAGTAAATCCATATGAAAAACACTGATCAATGATTTTATTTCAGTATCTGCCACGCTGCTCTATGATTTATACATCAGCTTCTCTCTCTCTTTCGAGCCACATGTGAGCCTGAGAAAATTAGCATGTGCAATTATGAATCACTCAGAAATAAAGATGTATGGTATGCAGGCTACTTTACATAATTTGGACTTGTCTGCTCTGTGGAGTAGTGTCAATACATAAAGAATGGCATTCTTCAAATTACATTGAAGGTACTTTTTATCTAAAACTTTGTTATGTTGTTTATTCATGGCCATGATTATGTGATTTAATCCTGCAGCACTGTGAGAAGAGCCAACTCCAATGAACATGTGAGCTCTCTGAGCCGGAAGGACTCTGCAGAGACCAAGCGCGCAAGGGCTGGATCCACAGGCAGCAACTCTAGCAGCAAGAGGAGCGACAGGTAACACTGTCCTGAACACAGCAACAAGCTGCTGACCACAGAGTGACCACAGAGTGACCATAGAGTGACTACTGAGTGACCACTGAGTGACCACAGAGTGACCATACAATGACCATAGAGTGACCACTGAATGACCATAGAATGACTATAGAGTGACCACTGAGTGACCATAGAGTGACCATAGAGTGGAGTGACCACTGAGTGACCATACAGTGACCACAGAGTGACCATAGAATGACTATAGAGTGACCACTGAGTGACCATAGAGTGACCATAGAGTGGAGTGACCACTGAGTGACCATACAGTGACCACAGAGTGACCATAGAATGACTATAGAGTGACCACTGAGTGACCATAGAGTGACCATAGAGTGGAGTGACCACTGAGTGACCATAGAGTGACCACTGAGTGACCATAGAATGACTATAGAGTGACCACTGAGTGACCATAGAGTGGAGTGACCACTGAGTGACCATAGAGTGACCACAGAGTGGAGTGACCACTGAGTGAGCACTGAGTGACCACCGTGCTTCTCTTACAGCAAACAAAGGGAGCCAGTCTTCAACCCAGGTAAGACACTGACACTACAGATAAGGATACTATTATTGGCATTTTTGTAGTTTAATGTCATGATACATTATATATGGTCTATCCATTACCCATCTGTCACACCATAGTCCATATCATTCATTTTAAAGTGGCAGTTGTTTGTACCCATTTTGGTTCTAATGATAAATTTTACGGATTGGTACGGTACCACTCTCAGATACACATCTGTTTAGACAGTTCACACCTTTAAGGACAGAAGCATCAGCAAACAGGAAGTGGTGTTAGCACAGACATCAAGTGCCCTCACCTGTCTCTCTCTGACCTTTATGAAGGCACGCGCCGTGTGACCCACTGCAAAGGTAGGCCCTGCCCCCTCCTTTATGCTCCGCCTCTATGCCCATATGCACTGCTATTTGGACACTGGCCTCCACTTTATTCTCTATGGGCAGACTTGTTCTTCCCATCAACGAGCAGTGCAGACGGGACAGGGGGTTCAAGTGTGCGCCCTTCTCACGAGTGTTTCACTTACACACAGCACACTCAAGGCACAAGGCTGTGTCACCACGGCAACAGTACAAACATGCCACTGGCCCCACTGCAGGAGCTTCAAACACATATGGCTTCTCCTCTCTCTTCTGAGTAACTGTTTTCAGTACAAACTACAAGCCAGCTTTCTCACATTGTGCCCTTTTCAATGCAGTGAAAGCTCTGAACTAAAACTAGTCTAGACTTTTGAATAGAACTTAAATGTCCTAGTAGTATGCATTATTTTGGCGTTTTGGTTTACATACATAGATGCATGGACTGTTGCAATTGACACAAAGCTAAAACCTACCTGCTTCAGCTAAAGTTGATTAGCAGTGTGGTGGAGGCATATATGCTCATATTATTGGAGTAAGTAAGTGCAATGAAGATTTACAGAAATGTGGGCTGTTCTGCATGATTTCAAACAAGCACACATGAAACAAGCACAACAGGTGTATTTAAGATGAAGCAATGCTCAAACACGTCATTTTAGTAGAGGACCGGTCCTTTATATTTGTAGCAGAGAGACAGTTTGACTTAACAAATAATGAGTCTGGAGTACGCAGTATTCCTCTGTATCTCCTGTAACACATCTGGATCATGCACATTTGTTGGGTTTAGCCCTGACTGTAGTGTCAGCTGTGACCACTTGCAGCATTTCTTTTGCTGCTTCGCAGTTTTATAGTGGTAAATGGTAAATTGAGTTTTTATAAGAGTGCAAAATGTAATGCATAAGTTGTACCAGTCATAAAAAAGTGTTTTTGAGAGTTTGCTGGTAGATTAGTATTTCAGTATCTGAAAAGTACTAGTATAAGGAAGGACACGTGTTCTACCTGTAGTTACACTCTACTCCCCTCACCTTGAAGAAGCCCAGTGCCTGATGCTTTATCTGAAAGGGGCCGTTCAGCCTGTGCTTTCCCCCAAAAAGTCCTCTATCTAGGCCAAATGCTCCCAAAAACACCCCCAACTTTAGCTTAGTTTAAGCTTTAGCTTTGGCGGCGCCCTCTCTCCCTCTACAGCCCACTCAGGTCTCTGCAACTGACAGCACAGAGGTACAAGGTGCCCGAAAACATACTTGTTATGAGAACTGACAGACTCTCCCATTTGGTTCTTCTAAAAATGTAGCATAATTGACCTGCTTTAAAAAGAAGTGTTACATGTTGTTAAAAAATGGGTTTATTTGTCACTGTTAATGTTGAATATATTTTTGTTATTTTCTGTTTGGAGTTTGAATCTTTCTTTCACTTTGCTTTTCACACATGTGTGTGTGTGTCTCACAATATTAATAAAGTGTTTTCTAAGCTGATATGTTTGTAAATTCTGTCCAACATGCATCTTGTCTAATTCTTCTCCTCACTCACATCAGCCCTCCCTGCACTCTCTGTCTCTGCACTCTGCAGTCTGTCGTGACTCTCTCTGTGCTGTCTTCTAGAGGAGGGGTATGTGAAAATGTTTTTGAAGGGCCGTCCCGTCACCATGCACATGCCCAAAGATCAGGTGGACAGCTACAGCCTGGAGGCCCGAGGAGAGCTGCCCCCCAGCCGCCTCAAACTGCACTGGGTGTATCCTTTACTCCCACTGCTTCTGCTTAAAATACTGTTTTTAGGGCAGATGTAGTGGTATCCAAATTATCCAAATCTCATGTATTATCACAGGTATTATCAGTGTATCAGTTATTCTCATAGCTTTCTGAGCTGGGACAGGAAACCCTTTTTGAACTGCAGTTTTTTTGTTTTTGTTTTTGTTTTTTTGGGTTATTTTAAATTATGGTGGAGAGAGTCATAGTCTTATTGGATGAAATTGTATTGTTAAACAGTAAACAGCTTTTTTCTGACAAGTTTTCAAACATTGGTCATTTATTTAATTTTTTTTTTTCATTAATTTAACTAAAAATGCCTTGTAGCTTTATTATTGTACTGTGCCTTTTAAAATATCAATACTTTGAGACAAATGTTCCATCCCAAATAGTTAGAGCAGTACCAAGTGGAAAGAATATCAAAATTATCCAGGCTGTCCAGTTGTTTGTATTGTGTATTGAGTTCATTTGACCCTTGACCTCTGGAGTGTAGCTATGGTTACCGGGGACGGGACTGCCGCTCTAACCTGTACCTGCTACCGACAGGTGAAACGGTGTACTTCATGGCCTCTGTGGTGGTTTTATATAATGTGGATGAACAGCTGCAGCGCCACTACACTGGCCACACAGATGATATCAAATGGTATGCACTTTCAAATACAGAAATGGTCAAATGACAACTCAAAGTATATTTATGTGAATATTTCACTAAAATGTTCATATAGATGTATTTACTATTATAAAAACTTGATTGTTATACATAAACACTTGCACAATCCAAAGGCAAGTAGAATGGCTTTATAATAAACTCCAATAATAATAATAATAATAATATTGATAATAATAATGAACATAAATAATAAACATATTATATTTCGTTATAGTCCTAGTGGTGTCTTCTATTTGAAGAAGAACTGTAGGTTAACAGTTTTCACATCTCACCCTCAGCCTGGCCGTCCATCCTGACAAAATCACCATAGCCACAGGACAGGTGGCAGGGACCTCGTCTGATGGGAAAGTAAGTTTGTGTTGTCACGATCACACGCTTCGATCTGAGATGTTAATAAGCTAATCTGATCCCATGCATCCTCTTGTGTCTATGCAGCAGTTGCCTCATGTCCGTGTGTGGGACTCGGTCAGCCTCAACACACTCCACGTTTTAGGGGCAGGCTTCTTTGACCGCGGCCTGGTCTGCCTCGCCTTTTCCAAGTCGGTAAGAAAAAATATTTTTGAGTGTTAGTTTGGATCACAGTATGAACAAATGAATTAAATGTGAATGAAATGATGATTCTAGATGGTTTGTTTTTGCTTTTATATTTTGCCTCATTGATACTAGCTGTGTTTGGACTATTCTACAATAATAATGTAGGGAGAAATAATTTAGTGAAATTGAAGCGGATTGTGATTGTGATTAGGACTGCTGTTAGCAATTTTTTATTTTTATTTGTTGTTTATTTCTATTGTATTTGAGATTTATTAAAGCATTTTTAACCAAATAAAGGTTGAAATATTATGACTGTATATTTACAAATAAAGTTTCGTTTTTTTTGTCTTTTTTTGATTGACATTTTGATTTAGTAAGTAGTCTTTGTTATTAAAGGTCTTTTGGAATATTTTTTAGAGTCTGTCCAGTACACGATTACAATGATCAAAATACAGTTAAGATTATTTTAATGATTGTAACTGGTTGTAACTGGTTGTAATCATTTAATTATTATTAATTATTGGTAGCCCTAGATGTGATGAGGTCACTTGCAGATATAACAAGTTTTTATTACCATCATCTTAATCTCAAATAACTTTTTACAATTACATTTCTTGTTTATGTGTTGCAGAATGGTGGCAACACACTTTGTGCTGTAGATGACTCTAATGACCACATGCTGTCAGTGTGGGAGTGGCAGAGGGAGGTGCGACTGGCGGAGGTCAAGGTAAGCCACAGCCAGCAAAAACACATGCTCAGTCACAGTGTTTTTTTTCATCAGGGCAACTCTGTTTGTGATCCAGTGCTCCAACGAGTCCGTGTTTGCCGCAGACTTCCACCCCACGGACAGTAATGTGGTGGTGACATGCGGAAAGTCCCATCTGTACTTCTGGAACATGGATAAAGGGATGCTAGTCAAGAAGCAGGGGCTGTTTGAGGTAAAGCACATATCTAGAGTTTACATGCTGTTGTTTGGAAGACATTAGACTGCATAATTCTGTATTTTGTATTAGCTATGGAAGGCAAGTGATGCTTAAATGGGAGATATATAGGGACAATTTACTTTTATGAGCTGTTATTAAGGTGTTCCCTCACCATTAGCTTACTTCAAGTTGTACTTCAGTGGATTCATGTGTGTTTCAGTAATCCTGTATCATCCTGCATTCGAGTTGAATAGTTGTAAGATGTCTGTTTTGATCTCAGTGAATGTGTCTTTATTCTTTAGCTGTTTTTGATCAATACTGACATTTGCAATGAAGGATCAACATATGTTATAGTTTCATCCTAAATGCCCCCCATTTCTTATTATAGAAACAAGAGAAGCCTAAATTTATCCTGTGTGTAACATTTGCGGAGAACGGAGATACCATCACAGGCGACTCCAGTGGAAACATCCTGGTCTGGGGCAAAGGTACTACACCACACTGACAGTTCAATATTTGCATACAACTGGAGGTACCAGGAGATCAGGAGATGTCTTAACCTTCTCGCCCCTCTGCTGTGTGACCCGTAGGCACTAACCGTATCAGCCAGGTCATTCCTGGAGCACATGAGGGTAGTATCTTTGCTCTGTGCATGCTCCGCAATGGGACGCTGGTGTCAGGAGGGAAGGACCGCAGGCTGGTCTCCTGGGACAGTTGTCTACAGCAGATACAAGCTGTGGAGGTGAGTAGTGCAGGTTTCATGTAGACCACAGTTTAGTTATTGTGAAAATGTCACTAAATTAAAGTGCAAGCACAGATTCAGAATTCATTACACTTGTGTCTTCTTCTGATAACATTATATTTTGTCAATACTTAAAGTGAAAGATTTGACAACTTATCATGTTTATCTGCAGGTTCCAGAGGTTTTTGGCCCTGTGCGGACTATTGCTGAAGGTCGAGGAGACACTGTCCTCATCGGAACCACCAAGAACTTGATCTTACAGGGCAGTCTAGATGGAGAGTTTGTGCCCATCACTCAGGTGGGTTTGTGATACTGCTGTTGTGTCCAGTGTGAATATGGTGTGTGACTGTAATTGGTGGTGTTTGGAGAGAAACTTTGTATTGAGATTCATAGTCAGGTTGTCTTTCTGTTGCAGGGTCACGTGGATGAACTGTGGGGCCTGGCAGCTCACCCCTACAAACCACACTTCCTCACCTGTGGGTACGATAGGCAGGTGTGTTTGTGGGACTCCAGCTCCCATCAGCTCATCTGGGCCAAGAGTCTGGAGGTGAGTCACTACTGCCCCCTGGACTCAGGCATGGGCACAACAATGAGTGCATCGTTGTTGTGCCCATGTACTTTGCACTGCAATACCCAAAAAGCTTTACAGTAACTCCATAATAATGTGTGCCTTTGCTTGTTACTAGGACACAGCTCAGTCAGCAGGATTCCACCCCACAGGAGATGTGGTTGCCATTGGAACACACACTGGCAGGTATTGTAAAGACTGCAGACAATAACATATTCCCACAAACCCACATGACATGATTTGTGTGGGGCTGTGCAGGTGGCTGGTACTGGACACTGACTCCAAAGACTTAGTCACTGTCCACACAGATGGGAACGAACAGCTTTCCGCCATGCGATATGGACCAGGTATGATGGGGCAGCTGTTGGAAATTTGCTTTAAATGCTACTACTACTACTACTACTACTACTACCGCTACTAATATATATATATATATATATATATATATATATATATATATATATATATATATATATATATATATATATATATATATATATATATATATATATATATATATATATATATATATATATATATATATATATATATGTATATATATATATATATGTATGTATATATATATATATATATATATATATATATATATATATATATATATATATATATATATATATATATATGTGTATGTATATATATATATATATATATATATATATATATATATATATATATATATATATGTATATGCACACACACACATCTGTCCTGTTGGATATAGATGGAAACTTCTTGGCCATTGGTTCACATGACAACTACATCTACATTTATGCTGTGGGGGAGAGGGGACGGAAGTATAGCCGCGTGGGCAAGTGTTCGGTGAGCCCCCAACAACATTACCTACATGAATCTCTTTAACCCTCATGTATCCACCAAACTGTGTTTCTTTTTTATTCAGGGTCACTCTAGTTTCATCACTCACCTGGACTGGTCTGTGGATTCCCAGTACTTGGTCTCAAATTCAGGAGACTATGAAATATTGTACTGTAAGTATAAGATGTTTTGTGATAGGGATGGGAAATATGGCCCAAAAATCATACACACTCACAATTTTCTTAGAGCTAGATCACAATTTCTATTTTATCATGTGTACAGACCTTGAAGAAGTTAGTTAAATCATCTGCTTCTTCTGAAACTCGCCTCTTCCTTGCAATTGGTTAAATACACCTGTCCCTCACTCATGGTATTGCTGAGGCTCACCAGTAGAAGGTGTAGGGCCAGCATAGAGCTGCATTCATCAGTAAATTGATAAATCATGATTTTATCAAAATAGCACATTATAGTTATATTAATATAAAAAATATATGATGATTAAATAAATACATAAATATCAAATCTATTGCTAAAACCCAAGTCTATCCCATCTATTTTTTCAGGGATTCCGTCTGTGTGCAAGCAGGTGGTGAGTGTAGAGACCACCAGAGACATAGAATGGGCCAGCTACACATGCACACTGGGCTTCCATGTGTTTGGTAAATGTTCCAATTCTAACTTCTCATGGAGTTACTGTGTATGTTATAATGTCTGAGTCTAACTGTGGCTCTTCTCTCAGGAGTGTGGCCTGACGGTTCGGACGGCACAGACATTAACGCTGCATGCACGTCCATTGATAAGAGGCTGCTGGTGACCGGAGATGACTTTGGAAAGGTCCACCTCTTCTCTTTCCCCTGCTCACAGTTCAGGGTAAGGCCTATAGTGCAAATATTTGGTGTCTCAACATGAAAGTAAAGTAGGTAAAGTGGAAGTGAAGACTGGGAGGACATTAGGCAAATGTGTGGAAAAGGGATTTGAACTCACAATGCAAAGGCCAACATAGAGTACATGACTGATTAGCTTTTCCTTTTGGGATTCATAATTGTAAATGCGAAATAGTCACATTGCTATTCCAGTGTCTTTATGCAGACACTGTTGCACCAGTTTGCACCGTTGAAGCTAGGATAAACACTCTACTAACTGAACCATTGCTGCCACTGTAGACCATGTCTCAATGTATTTTTTGTCCTAAAATAGTAAAGCATATATGATGTAATGAAAGTTGCTCTCCACATGAAAATGCCTGCCAAAATGCTTTCTCTTATCTATCTGTGTATTTTAAGCAAACATCTTTCTTGTGCTTGCAGGCTCCCAGTCATGTTTATGGCGGCCATAGCAGTCATGTGACCAACGTGAGCTTCCTGTTGGATGATAGTTGCTTGGTTTCGACTGGAGGCAAGGACATGAGCATCATGCAGTGGAGGGTAGTCTGACGAAACCACTTGTGCACCAGCTGAGCCAGTCAAGTCTAACAGAGTGACTTAGCAGGCACAGAAGATGAGGAGATGGGGAGCTGAAAAACAACTGTACATTTGCTGTTTTAATCTCACTTTATGGTTAAACCCTGACTGATACTGTAGCTTATACTCACCTGGACTAAACTTCACATATCCAACGGCTCATATCCATCACCAAAGGCTCCAGAAAGATGTCAAAGAGTTAGATTTTGCAGGATTGTTGTGGCCTCTTTGAACCACTTAAAGTCAAAGTATTGAAAAAAAAAACTGTGCATGGAAAGATATTTTTATGTAATTTTCTAATATGTTTGTGTTTTTATTTATTAACTCAGGAAAGCACTAAAACATGGGAGAGCACGCCTATTCTACTCCCCATCTCAACCAAGAAAGAGCAACAGTTAATGTGTGTGAAGAAGAAAAGATTCAGGATTCCATATTTAGTGTTGCACTGAATATAGATTATGATCATAGTCTTTTCTTTTGCATACCAACGTGGAAATTTCTAAAATTGATATATCATTTGCTTTTCATGAAAGAACAACACTGATAAATGTTAGTGTGTTTCTTTGAGGAGAAACATACTGTTCCAGTGTAATAGAGATATTACAGGAAGGATTTGTCCACTGTATGAAATTAATAGGTTTACAATAAAATATGTCAATTAGAATTGCTAACATTTTACACAAACTGAAATACAATCTATTGTTTTACTACAAAATGGCAACTTTGATTTATTTATTTCATATTGTATTTTTAAATCAATCCCAGATCAATGAAAGGTTTGTGCACATTAAAATATGAGACATGTTTGTAACTCTTTTAAAACTTAATGATTACGCTCAGGATCCTCTCTCCAAATGGGACAGGGCTAGGGTCTCGTTCTCACAGAAAAGGTCAGGCATTTCACATTGTCATTTCTACACAAAATGTTGAATCTACCCTCAAAAGTTAAACACAGTGATATATCGCTATAGTAGTATTAAATAAATCACTCCTTTCTAAGTGGCAAGAAAACCTCTGGGCCACTTGGGGGCGGCATTGTGCTAAACCACCTCCCGTTCTTCCTCTGCGCTCCGGTTAGCAGGACCCCAAATCTGTCCACCTCACCAAAACACCGTGAATGGAGCAGTACTGTGCCCGGAGAAGGCGGCTGCTCAAATCCACCGTTCTCCACGGATCTGCTCGTGGACATGGCCGCGCAGACCTTCAGCCTTAGGAGCAGTAGTGTGCGTGGACAGCCGAGACAACGGAGCACAAAGCAGACGGCCGACGCGCGGGCTCCTCTTGAGGCTTAGCGACCACCCTGAGCCCATCTAACCATTCTGCGGAACTCCACAGCATCAAAGACCTTTCTATAAAGTGTAACCTGCATAGCTACTATAAAAGGATCATCTTTGACTGAAATAACGGAGGAAGAGTATGAGGTAAGCGGGCCATGCGTCATGACAGATGCGCTCCACACTCAGCCTCCGCTCCATCTGTAAGGGGACATATTCCCCTTTTATGATCGCATAATTCATTCGATACATTTCTCAAACTATGGTCTATACTGGTGTTTTTGTGTTTTACAATCGCCATGTTGAACCAGTGGGGTCCTGTGGGGCCCACCCAGGCCCTCCATCGCATATATTGTTCCTTACAATGAGCTTTACACTAACAGCCAATCAAGAGCAGTCGAGCGCACCAAATCCACCGTTTCCCCGGTTTTAGCCCTCCATTGTCACGTTTGGACCCGCCCAAAGGATGAACGCCAGGTCTGAGCCGGGCTCGGTCATGTTGTCATGGTAACGGCAGCATCACGGTAAAGGTGGCTCGCGGGGGAATCGGCGCGGTGACGGAGCGGCGCTGTCACAGGGACCACACGGGCTACGCCGTGTTAACCGTGTGCTGTGACTGCTCTGTGATGGTTGCCAGGCAGGTTAGGAGACCCCCACCCCCATCCCACCCCCATCCCACACCGTGAGCCCGGCATGTAATAGATCCGCTGGTGTCTATATCTGAGCGGTATTTTGAGCCATTCTTCCATCATGTGCGGTGAAAACATGCTCCAACGCAGAGGCCTAGTCCCCTTTTTGTCTGCCTCACTTCTATTTGTGGAGGAGCTTTGATCCCTGTGGTCTGTAGTGCGACTCCTGGGTGACTTCATACAGCCTTGTATATATCCTGGACATTCACACACAACAATGTTTTTACAGACACACTGGCAAATTACAGTGAAATAATATGTCATTAATAACAAAATAATTACCCTATTCTTCAATATTACCATTATCTATAACAGTCTATTCTTTGGCATAAGTATCATACTGTATAATCTTTACAAATAATTTTCTAATCTTAACAAAATATTTAAGTGATATTGATCTTAATTAAGACCCACTCCATTGAGCACACAAATTTACATTGTCCCCATAGGGAAACATTTTGTCATCTGCATTTGATCCATTCTTTAACCACAATCATGGCAACCTGTCTGGAGCAGAGAGCGACATTAGTGTCGTGCCTGTGGACTCATCTCCTGATTTTGATCTGGATCTATTTGGAGAATATGATATTTAAGGTTCAAGGGATACTTGAAGTAAAGGCCTCAAGACATAGGAAGAACCTGTAAACTTCTCACTGGAAGGCCCCCACCAGGGCCATGAATCGAACCTGGGATGTTCTTTCTGTGAAACAACGTGAGCCAATGTAATACATGATTTTCAGCTTTGGACATTTTATAAGATCCTATCTGCAGACTGGGCTGAAGCTTTCTATTGTACTTCCAGAGCAGCAGTCAGCCCTGTGTCTGCTGCGGCCTGCGGGCCAGTGGCAGCTCTGCTCTCTGACTAAAAGTCCCTCTTTTAGTCTACACACAAAGCAGACGAAGAGGAGGGATTCAGAGCAGTGTTTGTTCAGCATCACTGGCTTTTTGCAGCTCTTGTGGAGGCGTGTATGTGCTTTTGTCTCAGTAGTGTGTATGTGCATACAGCTATTTATAGTCAGAAGACATTAGGAGCTTTCTTAGCCATGGACTTTTGGTAGAGTTGGCCTCTGCTGCTTGCTCAAATTTAGTGTGTTTTGAGGCACTAGGATGTGAAAGAGTGTGGCTGTGAATGCCTGTGAAGCTGTGACTCATCAAATTTAAGGAGAAGTATCATTAGAGAGTAGAGTCTACAGGAAGCAACTGCAGCTGATTTAAAAAAAAACACTGAAGAGCTAACACTGCAGGTGGTGGAAACGGTCCATTCTTTATGTACCTACAAATTGCTTTTGTCTTATTAAGATAATTAATGTTGTGCAATAATAAAAAACTAGTTTATCTCAAAATATGAGAAAAGAGAAGGTGATGTGATTCCCTCAAAAAGCACTAAAATAAAAATAGAGCAACATAAAACAAAAGAGGAGAAGAGTTTAGACCCTGCTCAGCTGAGGGTCAGATGATTCAGGCCTCTCACTCTCTGCAGATCATACTGTCTGTAGTGTTCAGTTATTATTTAATAATGTCCGTGTCTAATAGTGCAGTATTTTATCTGGAAGAAAGAGCTGTAAGTGTCGCCAGGTTTAATGTTGGCAGTCCATCCTTGCTTCACTTCCCTGTCTGTTCCAACTGCTAATGATGTGCAAAGGTGTTTGTGAGAGGTAGGAACTTTTTATATAGATGTTTCTTGTTTTGCACTTCAGTAATGTATAAAAAGTCCTTTGTTTACCTGTGTCAAACTGATGTCAGCATGTAAACTTAACTCACTAGACCACAGCTAAGTTAGCATAAACTAAAACTAGACTCACACAATACTGTGATGTACAGCAGCTCCATCCTAGTTAGAATAGGTGCTGAAAGTGGTCTAATCATGTTCTCTTTCTGCCCTGATCCTCAGACCTTGTGAGCACTGCCTGCAGGAGCTTACATGAGGCAGTGTAGTGATGAAGCAGGCCTTACTTGCCATCACTCATGACAGTGTAGTTCTATATGCTTCACTTTTGTGCTGCTCTAATCTGTCCATTTCCGGCATATTCCATACATCATACAAGGCTTCTGTTCACATGTGTCCTTGGGCTGCAGCAGGGTCATGTGGACGCTATCAGATGACCACTTCATAAACCTCCAGCAGATAGTACGTCTCTGCTGTGTCTGACTCTAACAACACTTAACACTCAATTAAATATAGAAGTCAAAGTATAACATTGTGGTTTATGGTACTGATTGTCAAACTTTTTTATCGGTTTTATCTCAAAAAATATGAATTAAGACTAGCCCGTGTCTAAGAGAGCCAAAACGCAATCAACGCATTAAGTGTCAAGGACTATTGGGAATGTAAACCATATATAATGCATTACTAATACAGAACCAAGCCTAACTAGATGAACTAAAACAGGGAAAATGCATTGAATATTGAAACTGCAAAATACTCCTAACTGTAAGTGCCACTTGAAGAAAACATGGCCTTTAGCCGTCTTACTATATCTTGAAGTAAAATGCTAATCTCTATCTGATGGTTGGGCTCTTTGTTTTTTTCTGCTCCTGTGTAAAGAGGCTTAATGGTATACATTTGCCGGAGCAGATGGAGCAGCACTGAGGGAGAGTTCTAATGAGGGGTCGAGGGGAACCACAGAAGAACCAGGGCTTTGTCTCACACTCTCCTCCCTCCATCCTCCTGCTCCGATCTGCTCCAGATGTCCAGCTGCATTGCACAGTGTAGGGATGAGTCTGTTAGGGAATATAATCAGCACATTTGTGGATTTGGGAGGTCACAATATCCAAATTAAGTGTTTTTATGAGAAGAAACCATTTTTGAAGTGCAGGTTATAAATCAGACATTGTTGCTTGAATAAAAATCACATCAAGGAGTTTGAATATACTCCGATCTTTATTATCAGTTATTAGAGTTTGTTGGCTTGTTAATAAAGAAGACATATTATGTAGTATAACATAGATAGATAGTAGATAGTCCCACCTCTTCATAGTATATATTTACATGTTTTGGGTTTTTTTTTTAGGAATGGCTGCTGAACATTCATACCTTATATGTGTGACTCACAGTCCTAATTTTTCCAAAACATTTCAACTAAGTACAACAATGTAAGTTCATGATAAGGACAAATAAAGGTGGGTTTGAGCACCATACATTTTTTTCACAATCCATAATGGATGTTCAAAATCTAAATGAGATCATTCCTTTCACTATAATTTCACATAAAGGTTTGGGACCAAGTAACTGGCTGCCTGCAAAAATATAAAATCTAATTTATAAATATTTTTATTATATAAACTTGAGCCAAAATGACCAAGAATTTTGAATTTGTTTTGCCACTCTTCAGCCTGTAGAAATGGCTTCTCTCATTTTTATCTTCAAACCTTATGGTGGCAGATTATTGCTTATAACATTTTGCGGGTGCCTTCTTCATGGTGTCTTGAATGAATTTAAAGCTGTGTTTTCATTGCTGCTCAGTCACAGTTGTCGGGTGCTATGATTGGTCAACATCAGTCACATGACCTGTTCCCTGTTCTGCTCCTCACTCCTGGTCTTCCGCTCTCACTCCTTCACTCCTCTCTCGCCTCCGCTCTGCTGTGGGGAGGATGTAATCAGAATGTGGCTGAGCTGCCGTCCCTCTGCTTCATAATCCTTCTCAGAACTGCTCCTGGCGACTTCTCGGAGCCATGTACTCCCTGGACGACTTTGGGTAAAACTGCTCCTCTTCTGGAATGTGTTTTTATGATGCTTCCCTTTGCTGCGATTTTCCCTCCTGTCTCAGATTCCTCTCTTAGAATCCTTCTTCTTATAGTGCTCTATCTTCTTCTCCTGCACTTTTGTTAAATAATGCAACTGTTTTGCGCTCTGGAGGGAGAATCTTAGTCTTCCATGTTTTCTACTGCACACAGCTGTTGGAAGAAAAGCATTTGTTTATTGGCTGAGGTTTGAGGAGTTTTCCTGGATTCCATGTTTCAGACGGGAAGGGGCCATTGATGGCAGATGACTTGGGGATAGAGGCTGGATTAGAGTGAGCAGCGGGAAAATGAGGTGTCATGTAATTGTGATGTTTTCAGCTGACTATGTACCCTCTAGTAATCCAAAGGACTTCACACCACTTCAGGAGGCAGCAGCAGAGGGTTCACTGGACTGGAGTGTGTGTTTGTTATCAGGAGCCCATAGCTGCAATAAGCTGCCTACCCAAGGGAACTTTTAGCTAAATTCATCAGTAGAGTACAATTTCTAGAAGTAGTTGCGGTATTGAATTATATGTAGAATGAACACCACCAAATACACTTGATGATTTTTGTTATGCATGAACTGCACCAACCATTTAAACCATTAGATAAGTATCTATTTGTGCACTGAACCTGTCCTGTGTCTTAGCATGTGCTGTGGTACAGTGTACTAATGATGTGAAATGTGTTGTGTACAGGAGATATAGGGGTCTATGGGGAGGTCATGTTTTACAGCCTCTCTGTTTCTGGCATGCTTTAAAGCACTCCTGTTAGCTCAGCTTAACTTAAAGCCACAGTAACTGTTTAGCCAAAAAGATAAAGTAAATAAAATAAAATAAAGCATGTTTTTTTCAATTTGGTTGTGTTTATTGCACAAAAAAAGCACATTCTTACTCTAGGAAGGCTTGCATCTCCACAAGCCTGACTCTTATTTAGCCTGGAGGAGGGCCTCCTCCTGCTTGTTTCCATGGAAATGTTCCTTTTGCTATAATCTTGCACTGCATTTCATAAAATATTCACCATAAAGAATGTTCCAAAGTATGCTTTTAACTTTCTATTTCCATGGGAAATGCAAGTAACATGCCACCTCATGAACGTTACATACTGTACCTTTAGTTCCTTATTATTTTATTTCAGTAATGCTGACTGCAATGAACATGTTGTGAAATGACATCAAGTTAGAGAAACATTTGTATTGTTGCTTGCTTCTGTCGCCCATGTGACAGAAGCAAGCAGCCTGCAGGACTATTCTGAGCCTTCTACTCTAATACAAAAGAGTCCTACTGCCTCGAATAACCTATGTTATAAATTAAATGCACTCCACTGTGGTAAAATGAATCTAGGTCATGTTTAAATATAATTGTCTTTGACAGTATCAAATTCAGTTGGTTCTGCTTACTCTTCACCTTCTGTTAATCCTTTGTTTTGAAGATTTCTGTAATTAGGTTATAATACACCACACACTGTCGGCTACAGTCTCCCACTGGATGAACAGAAAAAGATATGCTTTGCTGTGTGACGTAGAGCAGAGGGGCTCTGACATACAAGCCTTTAAATACTGTGCCCACTCGATTAAAATATGATTTTATTTGTTCTTATTATTAACCAAGCAGTTGATATTGTTCTGCTGTATCTGTGTATTTCTGTTTTTGCTCTGAATGATGGCGAACGGAGCTGTGTTCCTTTAAGGATGAGGATTAGCGACTGAGCTGGAGGCACTGGGGGAGGGGTGTGCTCCAGATTGTACTTATGGCAGTGGGAATGACAGTTTTCCTGAAGGCCTGTTGGCTTCCGCACATGGATCATGAACAACTGATGCTATTTTAGTGGTCAGCTGATTCTGGAGCTCCTCCTGTACATGAGGGCTGCTGCTGTGCTGCACAGAGGATCAACAAGAGGGTCCTCACAGCACCCCAAGAGTCCAAGAGGGAGAAGGTTTACAGAGAAAATCTACAGGGAAGGTCCACAGAGAGGATGCATGGTCCATGGTAAAATTAAAAATACTGAATCTTTTTCAAGCCATACATTCATCTCCTATGACATCATGTCAGCTGGCATTTGAGGTGAGCCACTCATGGAGGGCAAGGGTCACAGGAGCATGTGTGATCCTGTTACCAACCTCTTATGGCTGTTACAGAGAAGATGGCATGTCCCGAGCAGTTATTTTATTAAAATATAGCGCTTCACTCTTCGCTTCACTTTGTAAGCAGATGAGATTCTGAGAACTGTCAAATCAGTTTAATGTTTGTATTGGGGTTGTTTAGTGTCAACTGACAGAATGAATGGCTTGTACCATGGATACGCTGACTCTTTTCAGACAAAATAATCAATTTCCCCAAAACTAGGTAACAATTTCTGTTTTTTCCTGCATTTGCCGTGCCAGTGATGGACATAGTACAATTTTACAACAGTATATAATATGCAGTTCAGAAGATTCAGTTTACTGTGCACACTTTAAACACAAACAAATGTGTTTAAAAAAGCTTTTGCATAAACTGAACAAAACATTGCGCAGTGGCAGGTTTTATACTCCATAATATCCCATGTAGACACTAGCAGTTCTTAACTGATGCCTTTGCCATTTGCTCAAACTCTCATAGACCCTGTTATTGTGTTGTGTCGCTGTCAATACTAACCACTAAGATTGAGTGCCCAGTCTCCCTGCCATCTATAAACTGTAGTCAATGGAAAATAAATCAAAATACCCCACCAAGAGCCTGTTTGAGCAGAACGAACTATAACTGTATTTGTATGTTTATTCCCATCTGTGATGCTAAAACCCCATGTATCCTCAGAGCTCACCTCAGGACTGCTCTCGCCTGGAGGTTGGGGGCTCATGTCCATAAATGTGAGTGGGTGGGTGAGACGGGAGGCAGACGGATATGAGGTAATCTCCCCTGGGTGCCCACAGTACATCATCATCATCATCATCATCTGGCTCCGAGTTCATCCCAGTCTGTCGCTCTTTGTTCTTTCGGGTGGACCGCACAGATGCTGCAGGCTTTTTTGGTACATTTTGTTTTAAAAGTTGTCATTGAAGAGTTGTGTAGGCATTGGTTGGGATTTGCACCTGTTTGTTTGGTGATGCAGCTCCTCTGGTGGTAGTTTGGGTGTAGGTGGATCATGGATGGGCCGCGGGTTCAGGTGCTGCGGTACTGCCTCCCTCAGAGTATCAGCGACTCTGGGCTTTTCTACAATCTCATCAGCCGCAGGTCTGTAGTCTCTTCTCCATCTAGTGCACACTTTTCTGCCTAAACTCAGACTGTATCTCATGACCTATGGCAATGGAATGAATTGAAATGTCAACGGTTGTGGCTGCAGGCTAGATAATATGTAATTTGTAATTGTCTATTGTTAAATAAATGTTATGGCTTATCAGAAGTAGACATAGCTTCCTCTGTTGTTTTATTTTCAATCTCAACCAAAATACTAATCTGCAGTCTTAATCTGGCTTGAACAAACGGTCATTTAGCACAGGCACACGGGCTGTTTTGGATTAGGGGCTCTGCGTAGTACATACAGCATGAAATTATAAAACATGCGAAAAGTGAAAGTTATGCAGACGTCTGAGCCCATTGTAGTCTGCAGAAGCAAGGTGGTATAGTGAAAAGTATCACTTATAGCTTGAGAAAGCATTTCCTCTGCTGTTTCATAGCCTCCTGTTTTGCATGAATTTGTCTCTCTCCCATCTGTAGTATGTGACTAAAAAGTATGTGACTAAAAATCTTTTGGAATGGAAAAAATGATTCAAATATCATTTTTTGTAGGCTAGATATTGGGCTAGGCAAACATGGTTGTGTGATTCATGATCTGATCTTGAGATAGTGTTTTGATGATATTGTCATATTGTGATTTAGTGCTTCTATGTTTAATACTACCGGGCAGCCTCCATCATGCTCTGAGTGAGGGACAGGTGTAATCATAGTCAAGTGTGAACTCTCAGAAACTGCTTTGGCGCATAAAAAGATACTAACTGCATAAATTGTGATGAATTGTGATCTTGGCTTGAAAAAAAGTGATAAGTGAAAAGTATGTGACAACCCTAGCTAGGGAACATTTATAGGTATATTAAAAATTCAATTCATTTCATAGCACAATTCAATTTACACTCACCTGAAGGATTATTAGGAACACCATACTTTTGCCTTCAGAACTGCCTTAATTCCATGTGACATTGATTCAACAAGGTGCTGAAAGCATTCTTTAGAAATGTTGGCCCATATTGATAGGAGCATCTTGCAGTTGATGGAGATTTGTGAGATGCACATCCAGGGCACGAAGCTCCCGTTCCACCACATCCCAAAGATGCTCTATCGGGTTGAGATCTGGTGACTGTGGGGGCCATTGTAGTACAGTGAACTCATTGTCATGTTCAAGAAACCAGTTTGAAATGATTCTAGCTTTATGACATGGTGCATTATCCTGCTGGAAGTAGCCATCAGAGGATGGGTACATGGTGGTCATGAAGGGATGGACATGGTCAGAAACAATGTTCAGGTAGCCCGTGGCATTTAAACGATGCCCAATTGGCACTAAGGGACCTAAAGTGTGCCAGGAAAACATCCCCCACACCATTACACCACCACCACCAGCCTGCACAGTGGTAACAAGGCATGATGGATCCATGTTCTCATTCTGTTTATGCCAAATTCTGACTGTACCATTTGAATGTCTCAACAGAAATCGAGACTCATCAGACCAGGCAACATTTTTCCAGTCTTCAACTGTCCAATTTTGGTGAGCTCGTGCAAATTGTAGCCTCTTTTTCCTATTTGTAGTGGAGATGAGTGGTACCCGGTGGGGTCTTCTGCTGTTGTAGCCCATCTGCCTCTAGGTTGTGCGTGTTGTGGCTTCACAAATGCTTTGCTGCATTCCTCGGTTGTAACAAGTGTTTATTTTAGTCAATGTTGCTCTTCTATCAGCTTGAATCACTCGGCCCATTCTCCTCTGACCTCTAGCATCAACAAGACATTTTTGCCCACAGGACTGCCGCATACTGGATGTTTTTCCCTTTTCACACCATTCTTTGTAAACCCTAGAAATGGTTGTGCATGAAAATCCCAGTAACTGAGCAGATTGTGAAATACTCAGACCGGCCCGTCTGGCACCAACAACCATGCCACGCTCAAAATTGCTTAAATCACCTTTCTTTCCCATTCTGACATTCAGTTTGGAGTTCAGAAGATTGTCTTGACCAGGACCACACCCCTAAATGCATTGAAGCAACTGACATGTGATTGGTTGATTAGATAATTGCATTAAGGAGACATTGAACAGGTGTTCCTAATAATCCTTTAGGTGAGTGTGTATAGCACATTTAAATACAACGTCTGCGGCTAAAAGTGCTTCACATAAAAAGTCTTCAAAAAACAAATATACAGATAATACGATGCATAGGCAATGAACAATAAAACAATAAAAGACCAGGTTGTTCTGTCTAGCTAGTACTAACTGCCAGAAAAAGAGATGGTTCTAGTCTTAAACTACATTAAAGACTGAGAGGATCTGACAGGCAAAGGGAGGTTGTTCCATAGTCTGGGCATGGCAACAGAAAAGGCTCTGTCACCTTTGGTCTTGAGCCTGGCTTTGGGCACAGCCAGCAGGAGCTGGTCAGCTGACCTCGGGGCTCTGGGTAGAGTATAGGGCTGCAATAACTCCCTCAAATAAAGAGGACCCATAGAGTGCAGACATTTAAACACCTAATATGAAATAGGGAGCCACTGCAGGTTGCACAGCACAGGCATGGCATGCTCTCATCTCTTTTTTGTCAGCAGACGAGCTGCAGCGTACATATTGCTTCTAAAATCCTGACATACAGCAGGCTTTCACTAGAACGTGAATGACATGAGTTCTATAGGATGAGAAGTGTGTGCCATGAAGATGCTGCTGTCCTTTGAAAGGTGACTGAAGACCAGTGCTCTTCTTCTCAGCAGCTCTCTGAATAGCTCTCAACTGTAAAGGCTCCATACATCTTTAATGCATTCATGGCTCCTGGCGAAACACCGCATCCAGGCCACTGCACTCTCCACAGCTCAGTTTGTCTGAGCAGAGGAACGCGATCACAAGGCTCTGATGGAGAGAGGGGTTCATTATTGCTGTTTTCAAAGGATGTGTCTACAGGCAACTCCAATCAATGCTTTTCATGGTGCTTGGGGCTATACATTGCTGACGTTCAGGGATTCATCTCAATGTTTCAGGAGTCCAAAACAGTAAAAAACATTTCTAAAATACTTGCCATAGAATGTACAACTGATTCACTACCAGAGCTGCAATGTTTAATCAGACCAATTGTGAGCATTAAAATAGTTGTAACCATATTCTGTTAAATCTTTATTGTTATCTGGATTATACAGACTCTACAATACATGCCAAAAAAAAAACTTTTATAACAAAAAAAAAAACAAAAAAAACAAAACAGTATTATTAAATCAAAAAAAGTAAAAAAGAATAAACCATTTCTGATTTTTTTTAAACTAATTCACTTCATATTTAAAACCATTTTGTTTGGTGTTTTCAAAATCTCAAATATTTGTTTCACTAATCCGGTGACTACTAAAGTAACTGTTACTTGCAGCCCTACTCACTGCTTTTCTGAACCACTGACTATTTCTAACTTGTGGGTGTGGAGGCTTACTCTAACCTTTCATTATTGGTGTAAGCAAATTAGACCTATGGATTCTGTTTTTATGTGTTTTTGAGTTGCTATATCCTCCAGATGACTTGTATGCCCACAAATATTTAGGTCACGGGCAAATCTGAAAACGGACACATTATAGGATCAGCCACCCTCCATGAGTGAGAACATAAGAACATTAATGCAGTTTATACTGTTTAAATGCCATAGCCACGCTGTGGCTGACCTATTTGTGTGTCACATTCACTGAGCTTTGCGTCCTTTCGCTCTTTCAATCTGCACATATCATATCTGTAGATTATAGCATCAACAGTCTGTTCAGGACTGACTGTGCATTAGTGACAAGGGCCTGGGGGGCATAACCTCCAGATTTATCCCTGCAGCTTTGAGGTCATGCCACCATAACATTTAACTGGTTGGTCTTATATTTTTATCTTATAGCCTGTGAGGTTGTCAATATTAGGGTAACTGTGTTAGCTCTGTGATTCAGGTTCAGGCTGATAGGGCCATGGTACAATCACATTTCGTATATATTTTTACTTTTTGAAGCTGTTTTGTGGGCTGCTTTTTTTTAACCTGCTATTGACATGCTACCTTTTGGTGAACCCTGTAGGATATAATTTCTAAATATATTGTTGTTGAGTAATGTACTCCAGGGATGTTTACACTTTTTTTCACAGAGGGCTGCATATTGAAACATACTCAAAGCGGGGGCCACAGACACAGTGGATTATTCATATAGGTGCATTTGACAGAGCCTTCTTTAATCATTAATTTTAAGTCTTCATCACAATGTAATGTTGTCAAGGTTATAGTGGTAGAATTACTTGCAGCAAAAGGTACTGTCTATATAATCACTTGGGCTAATTCAGCAGGAGGTCTGAGGGCCTCATTTTGCCCCTGTGCCATAGTTTGGACACCCCTGATGTACTGTACTGTTAATTTTACTTATTAGCAAAATTATTTACATTGAGATTTCTGATTTGGCACTGCCTGCTGTACAGCATGTGTTGGTGGAGCTGTGTTGTGACTGTTGGAGCTATAATGCCTCATGTTGTTCTATACAGGTTTTTCTGTGGTATTTGTTTAAACTTGTCATAGACTGTATGCAACATAGTGTTCTCCTACTATTATCATAATCAGAGACGTTTTTGATAGCTTCCCCGTTGCTCTCTTTGACCTAATCTAGTGTAATTAGTGCCTCAGTAATTGTGGAAGAGTATCAGTCATTCTTTAAGTGAGATGAGAGCACATACGTGGTGTTCCAAATGAACCGATTTCACAGTTTATGGTTAATAGTTTTCTTGTGCTTTTTCAGTCCCTATGGGCCTCCTTGTGCTGCAGATTAGAGGTCTTGTGCCATACTTAAAGCCTGGTTAATTTAGATTTAGGACTGGGCTGAGCTAATGATCTGCCTCTGTCTCTAATCCTGCTTCTCAAACAGCCTGAGTCAGGCACTCCTCAAATGAGACCCCCACAGACACCCCTGCAGGAGAAGCCAAAGGCACAGACACGCACACGGACACACCCTTACAGGAGAAGCCAAAGACACGCCCCTGCTGGAGACCCTCACAGACATGCCCCTGGACACCCCCACAGACCCACCTCTGCAGACCCCCGTGGACATGACCCTGCAGACACACCCCTACAGACTTCCATCGACACACTCTTGCAGGAGACTCCACTGACACACCCCTGTTCGAGTCTCCCACAGGCATGTCCCTGCTCGAGACCTCCACAGACACATGCCTGCAAACACCCACAGACACTTGCCTGCAGAACCCCACAGACACACCCCTGCTGGAGACCCCGCAGACATCCCGCTGCAGACTTCCACAGACACACTCCTGCAGGAGACCACAGACACACCTCTGTTCGAAATTTCCACAGGCATGTCCCTGTTGGAGACCTCACAAACATGCCCCTGCTGGAGACCCCACAGACACACCCATGCAGGAGACCCCACGGACACACCCCTGCAGAGGTGACACACCCCTGCACACAACATATTAGCACTCTCATCTCACAGCAAGAAGATCCTTCTCATTCAGTTGCATGTGTTTTCTGTGTCTGACGGTGTTTCCTCTAGGTGCTTTGGTTCCTATCAATAACCTAACATGCTCATTACTCCTGATGAACCTGGCTCATGCACAGTGGCTGTAAAGTTGTGTACTTTAGTGTGTGCCCTAAGCTGGCCTCAGCAGAACAGCATGGCTGTTATTTTGGGACCAGTATGGTCCAATATTATAGTCTAGTGTTGGTGTGTAATTACAATGTCCACTTCACCACTTTGAGAGACGCAGCTCTTCAGGGTAGTTCATACGTTTAGACATATGGCTTCTATATAAATTGTTTACTGTGGCAATGAAACCATTTGCGTTGTCATGGGTCCCCCACTGTTTCTTCAGACTTGTGTACGGTTGTTTTGTGAGCCTTCCTGAGTTCTTATAGGCCTTTCTGATGTATCTTTTTCATGATTGTTATTCATGCGCCTTCTATGTCACTGAACGTGATGTGTGATGTGATTGGGAGCAGTTGCTGACATTTTCACTCACTGGATCATATGATGCTCTTAGGACTGACCTCTGTTTCACCTGGCCTCCTGTGATCCCAGTTATTGAACAGCTCACTTTTAAAGTCAATACTACAACTTTTGTAAAAACAAGTTAGATCGAGTGATCAGAGAACCAAGATGAACATGGCAGGTTAATAAAAGGGTTCAGAGTGCATTTCTTATATATTTTTTCTCTGTCATATTAGTTGTACATGGGAACAGCTTTATGCAGATTATCCCTCTCCATCGATTGCTGAAAGTTGTTAAATTTGACATATGGGTAAAAATGTATACTTTTTATTTTCTCATATTGATCAATGTAATTTTTTTCATTCGATTTTATTTAAAAACAAAATGAAAACAGCTCTTAGTATTGATTTGATAAATATAAACAATACAGGCCTATAATCAGTGCCATTTAACACAAAAAATAGTCAGATTTCTTCATCCAAAGTCCAAACTCAGCTCCAAAACCACATGCTTTTACTGACAGAAGACTGACTGTGGACTTCTTGATTAAAAAAACCCAAACATATCATTGCCGATAAGACATAACTGATTCTCAATCTCTTGATCTTTCGATAACTTGCCCAGCCCTATTGGAGATATTTCGCCTGGTAAAGCTTTGGCGGCCTGGACTGATGTATTGTGAGTGTTAGAAGTGTGCTCTCTAGCTAACATTTCCCTGCCCTCACATCAGCTATAGTCTGTCTTCTATAACCTCAGAGCAGCCCACTGTCATGTGAGTGAATTCTGCAGAGAGAATTTTACACTTGATTTACACTTGATTTACACTGTCTGATTTATTTAACCAGATAACTGTATTCATTTGCTTTTAACTGAGTTCCGATAGCTTTACTTAGTTACACCAGACGCCTCGCGTGTCATGGGCCTGTGACTTGCTCTTTGGTTCTGTGGAGTGTATCATTAGTGCATGTGCCCCTCCCTCTCTGATGTGGGACCAGGATCTGTCCATCCCACAGTAAAGCTCTGAGTGTTCAATGATCCACTCTCACATGTTTATATCTGCGTGTGTGTGGGTGCAACTGTGGACAGAGAGAGAGAGAGAAGGGAAGAACTGAGTGATCCAGATTTTTACATTGTCATTTTGGGGCTTTTTTTCAAGTTTTATTCATGTATAAACTGTACTGTAATACAGGACTGTAGATGTCTCTTGAGCATATCCTCATCATTTCTGGAGTACTGTGACTGTACTGTTTGAATACACATGTATCAGTATTGTAGTGATACATGTTCTGACCTGGGAAAAAAAATAAGTGGACAGTGTTCAAACATTAATAATCAGCACAATTTTTGAGTCCATATGCATTATCTTGTTCTTCCACTAGAGGTCAGACTGGCTCATGGCAATAGTATGCTTCAGTAAGACATATCTGTGTTTACATTTGCATGTCTTTTACATTTGTATCTACAAACTAAAAAGAAAAATTATGGTTAAATGTGGTACATGAGGCAATTAATTCATACTTTAAGATTTTCAAAAACACTTTTGACGTTTTAATTTCTTAATTTTAGTTGTATTTGCTTTATTCTAATTTATATTTTATTCCAATTTTATAAAGTATATGTTCATCATGGCATGGGGCTGAGAGATTTTTTTCTTTAATCTTTTTTTGTATTAATTCAACACTTATTTTAATCTTTCACTTATAGAGTAGTGATTACAGTGACTACAATTAAGCTTTTAGGATTCCCATCAGTAACCAGACAGGTTATTGATCATTATCACATTTTTATGCATATCCTAAATTTGTTGTATTGACTCCATGATGATTTTGCTATTAATATAAAATCATACAATACAATAATGCAGTCCAGCAGAACAATGTGATGTCTTCTGATGCCTAGATGTCTGTGCCAATAGGTGTGGAAGCACCCGTTAAGTGTTGAATGTATATGCTAATTATTACTCAGGTACAGTGCACACTTAGTGTAGCTCATATATACAGAAACTGTAAACAATGGCTGTTTCTAGTTTCAATATAGTTAGCTCCTCCCTTCAGATAGATATAAGGCAGTGTCCACCAGCAATCTGACTAGAATTGAAGAAGCAACTTGGATGAGCAGTGAAACTTCTTCACTCCTACAACTTTTTTGTCCAGTTAACAGATTTTACTTTTGACTTTTACTTCTGATGCCTAGCTGTTCTAATAAAAATGTATTATGTGTTTGTGGCAGTGAACAGAGCATCTGCCAGGCCCGGGCCTCTGTCATGATCTATGATGACGCCAGTAAGAAGTGGGTGCCCATCAAGCCGGGCCAGCAAGGCTTCAGCCGCATCAACATATACCACAACACTGCCAACAACACCTTCAGAGTGGTGGGGGTCAAGCTGCAGGACCAGCAGGTATGTACCCACCGTCACCACAACCTTTCTTTACAAAGTGTTCCAGAGACGTAACAATCTCCATATATTATACTATCACACTGTACAAATTCCATTACAATTCAGATGTGATGTAAAGGGGAGGACCGTGCTACATTTTCTGCAAATATGGCCTGATTATCTTTTTTGCATTATCATATTCCAAAAAGAAAATACATTACCTGTATAATATATTGTACTTTTGCCATGATGGTTGCATTAGATCTGAACCAAGGGTCTGAATATCTTTCCTGTGTTATGTTTTGGTGAAGGTGGTGATAAACTACTCAATCGTAAAGGGACTGAAGTATAATCAGGCCACGCCCACCTTTCACCAGTGGAGAGATGCACGACAGGTCTATGGCCTCAACTTTGCCAGCAAAGAGGAGGCCACCACCTTCTCCAACGCCATGCTGTTTGCCCTCAATGTGCTCAGCTCCCCGGACAGTGGAGGTAACATTCATACTAACTTTTGAATGGCCATCGATGTCACAATTAATGGGATTACCCTGCTTGAGGTTACAATACAAATCTAATTACCTATATAAGATAACCCTTTAAATGTGCACTATGTAACTTCTTTGGAGGAGGGTCTGGTAGCTGCTGAAGATGTTATTGCTTTGCTTGGAATGTTCCATAGTATTGCATTAAATTGATCTGTCTTGTATTCATTTAATTACAAGTGCTTTTATTGTTCAAAAATACCTTGAGAAACATGCATTCTTATTGTGAGCTTGCTAGCTAGCTTCTTCACAGATCTCAGCTGTGCCTTTTTTTAAAATTAGGAGTAATTATATTGCTGATCCAGTTACATACAGTGTACATATCAGTAGTATAGAGAGTAGTCAGAGAGTAGAATAAAAATTCAATCTTGTAGTTAATTTTGCTCCATCTGGTGGTTGGTTTTATGTACTGCAATTGTTAAAAGACACTTGCATTCAGTACAGTCCAGAATTGTTTAATGGTAAATAAATACTTGCATTATGGAACAGAATATTTTCCTCATCATCACAATTCAATTTAAGTTATATATTTTGTTAATATAAAATGCCTGATAGTTACCAGCATAAGCTCAACTCATGCTCTCTCTTGCTGTACTTGTGTGCAGCTCTAGTTACAGGACACTTATAAGATGTGTATGTGGGGGCAGAGGACGTGTGTAGCTGGTTTACTGGGGGTGTCATCTCCCTCCATGTGACTGCCCTATCATTCGCAGAGTTAAAATATCTGCTTAGAGCCGGGATGTCGTTCTTCCCTGAGCTTACATGGCACCTCTCTTTATTTTGGGAGCGGTGGGCTGCGTCATCCAGACCATGCCAATGCTATGGTTGGTGCCCAAAGAGAATTGTGTAATGACTGAGCACAGAGACCTGTGCTGTGACCTGTTGACTTTGGGAGCGGTCCACAATGCTGACTCCAGAAGGATCCCCTGGTGCCCTCAGGCGGGTGTCATCAGCCCGCATTCTTCTCAGTAAGTCTCAAGCTGTGGGGGGACTAGCCTCAATCTTCTCAGGGTGATGTTAGAAAATGTCACGTTATTTTGAGTAATCCCATGGATGCTTTAGTGCTTCTTAGTGCTTGTTTTTTAATATTTCTTTTAAGCCTCTGAATGCTGGATGGTTTGGGCGTGATGTTTTTCACAGGCTGTATAGCTACATCCATGTGGAAATCTTTTGTGGTTTCAGGGCAGACATCTTAGGTGACTTGTATTAGGCGACAATTTCTCAAACATGTCTCACCATGCCCATTCCACTTTAGCTTCCTGTTTATACCATCACCATGACAACAGATTGATGTACGCTTCGTGTCAACATGAATGTAGTGATTGTGTCAGCAGTCTGAGCTGGTACAGCTGTTCATTTATAGATTATGATGACATTATTAAAGTGCTGCTGTTCTGAAGTGTTGAATGCCCTTCTGCTTTTGCCCTGAGCTCAGTGATATCAGCTGAGTCAGGTGGATGCCTGTTAAGCGTTATTATGGCCCAGTTTTAACCTCCTGCTCCACCCTCTTTGTCACTATGGTAATGACTGGTACTATACCATGGCTGCTTGTGTGGATAGATGGCAGCATGGTGGGATAGTTAAGACAAATAAGTTCATCTTGAAACTTGAATCTGTAGAGGTAATGGACCCTAGTACTTGCTGTGTATGGTGCATATTGCATCCTGTGATAATTCTTTTGTCTGTACTTCATGTTCAGGTCCAGTTGTTCAGCGTCAGAATGGACCATCTTCAGAGGAGAACGAGGCACAGAGGAGGTATAAGAAAATATTTATTATGTCTGCACATTGTTTGTGTGCTTTTATGAAGTACATGAAAGGACACCTTATGGTTAACAGGATGATGGAGCAGCATCAGATGCAGCAGGCTCATAAGGAGAGGGAGAGACGCACGTCAGGATCGGGTGAGCCTTAGACAAACATGAGTACAACTTCAAGAGGTACCTTAGCTCTGTTAGCAAACCTCTGGTTAATGATGGCACATTCCAGGTGCTGATGCAGTAACAGCTCAGTGTGGGTGTGTATGGTGTTACTGTCCCCTCCTAGAGTCACCACTCCCACCGTGTGTGTATGCTTTACCCATGCACACATGAATGTCCCAGTCCCCTGAAGCACATGTCCCCTGTCCTGTGAGGACCCTGTCCTGCAACATGCTCGACTGCCATCACTGTCTCCAGCGCCGGCCGCCATAAGCTCAGACCATGGCTCAGTCATGTTGCATTTTGCTGCTTGTTCTTTTTGATTATGATGATTATGAGTTGATTCTTATTCTTATTTGCTGTAAGCTTCTGTTTTTGATTGCTATTGTTTTTCTCATCTTTACTTACTTGGTTGCTCAGTTGGTTGCTTTTCATCTGCTCACGTTTCTCTTTTCTGTTTTCCTTTGTCTGTTGCCCTCCTCTCGTGGTCCACACCTCTGTCTGTCTCTATCTGTGTGGCTCTGTCTGTCAGTTGTTTCCACCCTCCAATACAAAGTGTCCAATCCCCCTGTCCACCCCGACACCCCTCCCGAGTACAGACAGTTCCGCGCTAGCACACTGCCGCCATCCTACGCCCGCGTGGCCTCCGACTCACCCCCCTCCCCTGCTCAGGACAAGTCACAGCTCCAGGCTCAGCTCCAGGCGCAGCTGTCCACCTCTCTAGCCTCTGCCTTCTCCCCAGTGCAGGCTGGGGTGAGCACCCAGGGCCGACAGGTCCGTCAGATCCCCCTGTCCCCACCCACAGCTGCTCGCCACCTCCACCATCAGCAGCAGCCGGAGATAGCACTGCCCCCTAAACATGGCACTTGGTCTGCTTCACATCTGCAGCAGATGCAGATGTATGGTCAGATGCCCCCCTCTAACTCTCCCCCAGTCATGATGGCTGTACCTGTCAAACAGGGCCTTCCCCCGCAACCTGTTCTCCCTGTGGCCCACCCTTTGCCCCCGGTGAGGATGAAGCACCCTCCCTTGGACCCTAACTCTGCTTACCCACCCCAGCATCAGCAGCATTACCAGCCTCCCCCACACCAGGTGCAGCAGCTACACCCACAGCAACACACTAACGGTCAGCCTGAGGAGCCTGTCCCATACTGTGACCCCACCCCCCCGACAGGTCCCACACCTTACGCCCCACCTCAGTATCCCACCTTTCACCCCCAGCAGCAGCCATCACCACAGCAACTGCAGTCATCGCCACAGCAGCCACTGGTGTACCAGCATCAGCAGCAGCCCCCTGCCCCATCACCCCCCTCTTATACTGCCTCTGATGGGGGCTCGCCCAAGGAGACCCCCTCCCCAGTTCCCCTGCAGCCCCCCTTGGCCAGCAGCAGTAAGTATAAGGAGCCGTGGCAAAGGCGGGCTTGTACTTTTTGTACAAGTAATCACACAGGGGTTAGAACTTGGCATATGGACAGCATTTCAAATAGGGGAGACATCTTGGTTGGATGTTGTTTTAACGTTGCATCACTCTATCAAATATTATTTGTTTATAGTATTTTTTTTAATCATTTATTCAAAAAAAGAGTAGGTAGATTACAGATTTAGCCTACTTAAGTAATAGTAGCACTGAATAACAAACGTTTCCACATCCAGGGAGATGTCTTTGACCCTTTCAACCGCATCCCGTTGCCTTTTTCTAAACTGTGCTGGTCCATGTGCTTGTGTGTGTGTGTGTGTGTGTGTGTGTGTGTGAGAGAGTGAGAGAGAGAGAGAAAGAGAGAATGAGTCAGAAAGATAAGAGGCTCTCAACTCTCCTGAGCGCACCCTACCTATTATGCCACAACACCTAAGTGTGTCACTTTATATACAGTATACAGGCAACAGTCTCTAACACACCACCACACATGGAGCAGAAGTTTCTTATCTTAAGTAAAGGCCATTACACTTACTGTGTATTCATTCACTGGGGTGAGTGAAAAAACTAACTTATATGGCCATCCTGTGCTTAAACAGCCAATACTAAAGGCCTAAACTAAAAAAAAACTAAAACTAAAACACTAAATTTGTGTGTCTGTTTGAAGTTTGAGTTTCTTTAAGTTATTGGTTGTGTATCACAGATTGAAAACAAATGAACACATTTTTCACCATGCATCCAATATTGGCCTGCACAGATATTCTAAAACGTTACTTTTAATTTGATTAATAAGAACATCACATTGATTGAAGTAATTTTTATATGAATACATAAAACCAGACATGCCACAGAGCTCAGCCCCTGGATCCCACTGTGCTGCTTGGGGAGCTGGGAGTAGTATCTCTTCACACAGCTAGGGCTCTTCTTAGATTCTGTCCTTCACTGTCGCTCCTCAGGCCCCCCTGTCTCAGCTGGTCACCCCGCCATGCTCTCTGTGGCACCGCCCACGGCAGTGCCATCTCCAGCTCCACCACCACCTCCAGGCCCTCCGCCCCCCATGGCTGTGCCCCCTCCCATGCCCCCACCTTTGCCCGCAGGCGGGGGCCCTCCTGGGGGGCCAGCCGGGCCTCCTCAGCCCTCGGGCCTAGCTGCAGCACTGGCAGGAGCCAAACTACGCAAAGTCCAAAGGGTGAGTATCGCCCCTGAGTCAGTGGCAGAATGTACTGTAGCTGTAGATAAAATAAAAAACTATTTTGTATTTGTCCTGTGAAACCTAAAAAAAACACGATTTTGTGTTTCTATCAAAATCTCTCATTAAATAATCAAATAATGTAAAATACATTAGTATATGCCTTTAATCTAGGCTCTGTTATCACATGTGTCTGAGTGATTATCATGTGCAAAAACTCAATCTTGATTTTTCATGTTTTGTGACATTCTGTGGTTATTCCCAGTTTCTGTATTGAAAATGCATTATATTCCACTTAACGTTCACCTCTAGTTGCCTCCATTCAGGAATATAGAATAGATTTGTTTACAGTTATTTAAAGGGTCTATACTCCATGTTAATTGTATTTGCTGTTGAATTTTATTTAAATGTCTTATTGGACAGTTGAACGACACAAACTTGAATTTCCCACATAAAGAGAAGGCTGCTATACCTGTTGTGTGGCAGGATGAGAGCAGCCCGCCTGGCTCGGGGAAAGCCGACTCAAACCGCTCTAGTGGGGGCAGCGGCAGCGGAGGAGAGGGCCTGATGCAGGAGATGAATGCCTTACTCGCGCGCAGGTATGGCAACTCTACACTTAGCCTGAATGATCACTTTAAAGGTTGAAATTTTTTAGTAAATGATCCTTCACTGGGAGAACCTGCTAGCACATGTCCTCTGCAAACTTCTAAAGCACAAAATTTCCTGGTTGTCAGTTAATATTTCAAGATTCTCTCTAGTGTTAATCCTCTTGGACATTAACTTTTATGTATTTTTTATTTTATTTAAGGCAATGTCTTTTCACATTCACACTGTGTTTCCATTCTGTCCTTCCCCACACACCCAGTGCACCTCTTACTAGTCTGACTGCAGACTGTATATATCTATATCTATATCTATATCTATATAGCCCATATATATCTATAGTCTATGGACTGTGGTCATAAACTTCACTGTAGTTAATGACTGACCCTTATTTTTATTTTTATGTGTCTCACTGTTTGGCTGTAACATGTGCTTGTGTTCACAGGAGGAAAGCCTCGGAGAAACCTGATGAGGTAAGCAAGTGGTTGTTTAGCTATTCATTAACCTTCTAATTGCCTCTGTGAGATTGTTGTGTCTATTTTTGAGCAGGATGACTCGAGTGGTCGTGGGCAGAACTCAACAGGTAAGAAACATCAAGTCTAAACCAAGATTGTGCCAGCACTCAATAAGAAATAAAACAGGACCAAATATTTATACTGAATATTTAGCATCTGAAAAGCAAACCTAGGGAAGATTATCATAACATTAAATTCATTGCTAAAAAGGAAATTTGAAATTACACTGATGGCACTAAAAGGCTGTGTCCTTTTTTCCTATTAGCTCATTATTATTTATATATTTTTATACTTTCATAGATGCTGTGAAAAAACCTTGGGAAAGATCTAACTCTGCTGAGAAGTCCTCACTGGTATCCAGGTGTGTGTGGAGGAAACTTTCATTTTAATATTAATGTGTGGTTTTGGTGGCTTATTTATTTAATTTCTTTGTGATTTGGGTTCCAGAGTTAGACCCATCGGTAGCACTAGTGAGTCCGACTCGGAGTTTGACCGTATGAAGCAGGTAAATTAATCTTGCTGTAAAGATCATAAAACATAAATTGATTAAATTAAAACTAAATGGCTAAATATGTTGCAGGAAATTTTGGATGAAGTTGTTCGTGAGTTGCATAAGGTTAAAGATGAAATTATCCATGGTAAGTGTACATGTCAGCTCTTTTTACAGTAAAATGGCACAAAATTTACAACACACTAAATTATGCAAGCACAGCATGTGATTCCAATGACATAAGAATGTTTTCAGAGCACAGGCAATGGTGCACCCCTCCTCTGCTACATTAAAGCCTCTACAAATAACTGTTTTATGGTCTTGGCAAAAACACCCTAAAGCAGAGGTGTCCAAACATTTTTTATCGAGGGCCACATCTCAAAACATATTTGAAGCGGAGGGCAGTGCGGTGCTTTATAAAGCTTTGACAGAGCCGCTGTATATTATTAAGGCTTGAAACACATTCATTTTAGGTCTGTATCACGCTGCAATGTGATGTTTGAGGATATAGTGGTAGAAATAGTTTAATTTGCTGTTAAAAGTACTGCTTATGATTAATTGGGCCGGTTCAGCAGGAGGCCTGAGTCCCAATACAAACATGCATTTTGTGACCGGGCTCACCATTCTACAGATCTGACCTGTAACTTGGATTAGTGGCTTCACCTGCATGTTTCTATGAAGAAGGAAAGGCAGATAAATCTCAGTGAAGAAAGCAGGGGGCAGACCCTCCACCAGAAAAGTTACAAGTGCACCTTTAACTTTTGTTTACTAGTTTGCAAAACAAATATGTGAGATTTTGTTTTCCTAGACTGATTTAGAGTTGGTATTAAGCAAACAATGAGGAAAGAAATCATTTTCAAACGTTTTATGAAAGGAAGTATCATAAACTGGCTTGAGAGATGGTAGACTTGTGACAAAAACCCTAAAAATGTGTATCATGTTTGCAGCCATCAGACAGGAATTGGGCAGAATCACTACATCCTAATGGAGCGTCTGAGGAGGGGAGAGGCAAGAGCGGCCGATGGACTCACAGACACGAGGACCAAACAATGTTCTCTCAATGTTTCTGTGACCTCTCTGCCGCGGTGTACGTCGCAGAGATGTTGTGCCAACATTAGAGTCTGCTGGACAGAGACGGGACACACAAGGGGCGGAAGAATGAAGTATACAATGCCATTGGGGGACATTTGGGCTGGAGTACTCGCGATCAGCCCTGTGTTGCAACTCTTTATCTTCTGTTGAGTCCCACAAAGGAATTATTTTTGTTTTTTAAGTTTTTACCATTTTATTATTTAAAAAAATGTGGTGTTTATTATATGATACCGTTCATGACAATGGGTGTTTTACTGATGAGTTTAAGAGGGCAAAAGGAATCTTGCACACCTTTTTGTCGGTCTTTTATATTTTGGACTGTTTTTCTTTGTTATTGAGGCCATAAATATTTCACAAAGACAAGCACAATAAGAGCAACATGGAGCAGGACCCTCTATGATCCTCTGAATGGAAGAGACCCTAAACCCACCAGTGTTCATATTTCTCCTTTACCGATGTTGTGTCTCCTTTAATTTACTGAAATATGAACTATAATTGGCTACCATTTTTTCCTGCACAAATAATGGGATCCCAAAACGTGACAAGTTCAAGCAGTCGTCTCATCAGCTCCGGTGCAAGAGTTTGTTTGAATGTTCAAAAATGGCTGAACTTTGGGATAATTCGCCAAAACAGGCCCAGAGTTGTAAATGTGCCACCTGCTTTCACTAGCATTAGAACAACAGTATGTAATTTCTGTCTGTCTCTGCTTTGTAAATCCCCACGTATGCATGAAACCCTAGCTATCAATATGTTTGTTTTCATTTGAGAAAAGAATGACAATTTAGCAGACGGTGGTACATTTATTTTCATGGTTTGTTTCTAGGAGGATTTTCTGCTCTGGTTGTACACAGGGGTCATTGCTGCCTATGGATCAGAATGTGTTTAGGTTATGTGATAGAAGTGGAGACATGTGTTTGCAGGTGGACTTTGGTTGAAAAAAACTGTTCTTTCCACTCTTGTCAACTATTTTTGGATTTTAAACCTGGAAGCTCAAAACATTCAATACATGTGTCAAAACACTTTTGTTTTCCTCGTCTCCATCCACAGCAGCCTGTCAGATTGCTTGGGGGGTTTATTTTGAACCACATAATCAAAAGTCATCTTCCATTTATTTTCTTATTCCTGGTAGCTTAATGGGAGATTTGTGTGCTTTTCCTTTCCCTTGGCAGGTTCTCAAACAGACACACTCACTGTGGACAACTGTGAAGGAGTCACCAATACTCCTACATAAAAATATATTATGGAAGAGGAGATAACAACTTTAAGAATACAAGGTTTTATTTTTTTTTGTATAAAGTTCTCTAATGTTAAATAGGATTGTGTAAAAAACAACAACCAAATAATAGGTTGTATTTACATCAAATGTTAAGACAGTGATTTCAGCCATAATAATAGCTGAGTTGAGGCAAATGTGCAGCCTAACAACAAAGCATACAGAAGATCTCCAGAGGAAAAAGCTCCTCTTACTAAAGGTAAGTTTCAATGCTCATTTCCACTTCTGGTTAGTTTTACACAAGTCATGTGAAACTACATCAGATAATATGAGTGTGAGTGTGCAAACGCTGTATGTAATGTATCTAATGACGTATACAGTTAAAGTTTGAAAAGCTTTTTTTTTTTCTTTTCAAGTATTGGCATTTCTCTGATATGGTTCATTTTTTGACTACAACTGTGTTGTCAATTTACAGAAATAAATCAAGTAGCACTAATTAAAGCTGTAGGTGAGCTGCAGTCAAAGATATTATAATGTGTTGAAATATGCATTTAAATTTCAGATAAATAATTTAACGGAGTCCTGCACACAACAGAAGGGATTCTCAGTGTCTCGGTCAGTCTATGCTCTTGTCCTGCCGGCTGATCTTGTACTCCCGTTTGATCCGAGCGTACGGCCCAATGCTGTCATCGAACACAAAGTCCCACAATACCCTGGTCCAGGACGTGTGCTGGGGCAGGTTGTCGTAGTATTCTGCAGCTATCTGCTTTACCTGCAAAACAAATGGATATTCAGATACGTGAAGGACCACATGTGTGTATAAAACAGTCCCCCCACAGAAACTGGTCTAATCATTAACTTTTATCTGACCATTATACCATTAGGAACATACCTCTGTGTATTAGTAATACATTAGCAGAGTTAACACAGAATGTGTCAGTCTCAGTTGGTGGTCTGGTTCAAACTGTTATTTTAGAAAATGTTCAACACATAAATCATGAAAACCAGTTGGATTGTGTTTTAATTTAAAAAATAGGAGGAGCTGTTCTTCTTTAAATGGCTGCTGTGTCATTGGTGTCAGTCTCACCTGAGGTAGTTTACTGCCAGGTATGCTTGGGAAGTCGTGGTGCTCCATATGGTATCCCACATTGAAAGTAATCAGATTAAGTGGTCCATAGTAAGAATAGGTTTCATGTCCTTTTAGAAACATATAATGCTCAGCAATGAAATGTCCAGAGATGGGATGAATTCCCATGCATAGGATGGAGCCTGCTATGAGGTAAACAATGGGCTTCATGCCCCAGACGTACAAAATAATTAAGTCTGCTGTGAGTTGAACAACTGCATTTTGGACCTCCAGGTGACCGATTGGTTTGGGGTTGACCACCAATGGGCGCAAGGCATAGAAGAGCGGCTGCAGGAAAAGCCAGAGCAGCTTCCGGGCTGGAGTGCTGAAGAACCATCCCTCAAAGTCTGTGGGGATGTCTACATCCAGCTGGTCCCCTCCCAGATAGCGGTGGTGATCGACGTGGTACTTTTTAAACGAAGCAGAGTAAGGCACTCCTATGGGAAGGTTGGCCCACATGGCAAACCAGCGGTTCCATTTGGCCAACTTGTTTCCGAAGGCTACATTGTGAGAGATGTCATGAATGGCTAGTGTGAGTGAATGGTTAATGCAGCCCCCAAAGGCGTACGCCCAAAAGAAAATCCACTTCCAGGACAAGTCCTGGACCAGGTAACAGGCCAGGAACTGCGTCAGGACCATCCCAGACACCACCCACTTCAGCTGGGGGTCCGGACCCATCAGGGACTTGATCTGGGGATATTTTGCTGCGGAGATAAGACACAATGCCATTAAAAAAGGAAAATAAATAGCAAAGTTAGATACAGGAAGAGAATAATGAAAGATAATATAGTTTTGTGGTTAGAGCAAATATAAGAACAATAGGTTATTGTGTGTTTGGACTGTTACCGGGTTAGTCAACAAAGGCAGTGCTCCTAAACAGAGCCGTGTGTGTCAGGTGCTACTCCTCTGGGAGGGTGAAGGCGCTTTAATTGGCAGAAGTGTTACTTTGCCAAGAGACATGGAACAAGGAGCTCCCAAGTGTATTCACACACATCTATATCTCACTTAAAAGGTTCTTTTAGGGTGACTCTTTTTATATAAGAATTAACAACCAAATGCAGGATTGTTGGAAGTCTTACATGATGGAAAAGTGACTTGAAGTTGGACTCCTATTTAAATGCATTCAAATGCAGCACCTGCATGGGCAAATGGTATCTTCACACGCATTCAAATACACCTGGTGCTGCTGTTCTCATTTTACTTGTGTAAAGCCTTCATGCAAACTGGCTTCACCTTAGTAACATAAACATGAAAGACAAAAGAGTGGAGAGTAGTCCTAACACAGAACTGGCCAAGCCCAGTTCAGTTAAATGTTAGCCAAGTGGTATTCCCAACTACCTACCTTACTTCTAATGCTCTCTTATTTCTGTAGCATTTTATCAATAGTTTGCCTTACAGTTGCATGAATGGCCAATTAAATAGAGGTCATATTCTGTGACTTTAGAGTGCAAGGTTACTACTCCCTGATGTAATACAGCTGCTCACCTTAGTGCAGCTTCAGTAAAGAATAGAATAGTTAAGTAAAATTGCAAACATAACTTGTGTTACCTCATGTTATTTGAATGTAAATGAATGGCTCCTGTCTTAGGAGTCTGGCCTGAATGACTTAGTGTGTGTGCTCAGTCTGGTTTGACAAACATGAAATATTAATACATGCTAAAAGTGATGAACCCAAGTGTGACGCTTTTATTGCAGAATCCTCAAACCCCTGCAGCAACCCACATACATAAAGCCTTCCCTCTGCACCTCTCACCTTATCCAAGCGAGGAGTGATCAAGGTAGCTACAGTGTGGGGAAGGGCATTATATACATTTTATGACAAATTGGGAGGAGCTGTTTGTTGTTGGGAGAGGGCAGGGTCACACATTAAAACTAAATGCTTAAATTATTCAGGGCTCACTGGTGTCGAACAACCCATCACCTTTCTGGAGACTTCCTTGACACCAGAGCTCACATGCAACACAGGATTTAGATTCACAATATTTCACTATTTAAATCAGTGGCTACATCCCATAGAGACTTCATAGCTCTGTTTAGTTTATGTAATTGAGAGCAGGGCAGCAGATGTGGTTAGTTGGATTAGCGGATGTAGGCTCACTTCTGTGTGCCTTTCGTCTCACCTCATCCAAAGCATTGTGTGTTTGTCATGAGCGCAGAATGTGTCTTGTTACCAGGACGGCCCAGGGGCAGTGTGGTGGCTGCACCTGTTATCAACATGCTCCTATTGTCCTGACCAGATAGGTTTACAGAAACAGCATAGGTCAAATCTGTTACAGCTTTGGTTGTGCCACAAACCCCTTTTTGAGAAGCACTAATACTCACACTAACAATAAGCAGGCTATTTTATGCTGTCATACTCGTGGTAATCTATCATCACTTCAACATCTTTACACAAGAGGACTGGAATGTGCAAGGTCTTTGTGGTGTATGTGGTTTATGTGATTTGTTGTTGATCTTAATAAATAAACTAAAAACTCAGTGTTTTTTGTAAGTTAAAGTCAAGTTGGTACACATTGTACAGTTTTAAAATACGGTGTAACTTATTTAATTGTAGACTACATGCTTCAATACACAGACTATCATAGGCCTACATAGACTACTTATTTGAGATCACTATGATTGTGCGCATTCAGTTTTGCAGAGAACATTGAGCAACCGACTAAAAGCTCCTTTTAGCAGGTTAAAGACAGCGTGTCATACTCCCTGCATCCACCCTGCATTCGTCAAACAAGAGCCAGTAAACAGGTTTAACCGGAAACTATTTTCTAAGAAAACTAAGTTATAATAACGGGCAGGTAGAAAGAGCGTAAGGAAAACACTACAAACTTACCCAGTATTTCTTTTCTGCGCGAGGTGTGCGGTTGGTCAGTGTAGACCCATTCAAAGTCTCCTCTTCCACCTGTCTTCCCCATGTCTGTGTGCGCTGTGCGGTCCCAGGCAGGGCTGTGCTCTGTTGTATGTCATCAGAGTCTAGTATCGGACACACCCACTCACTCAGGTTCAGGGCTCAAGGTGGAACAGGTGAAAGGTGTGACCCAAACCCCTCCCCCTTACAGAGAGTGATCGCGTCCCGGGCAAGATCAGGACATCGCAGCCACCAGAGGGCCCCCAATTATCTCACTGGCCAATCCACAGAGGGCCAGAGAGCTCACGAGAATGCACTGCTGCCTTCTGCTGTCAGTGTTCTCCAAGGGTTTGAAACCACACAGGACGAGGAGGCTGTAGATTATATGACAATAAGTTTGCAAGTATTAAATACTATTAATAGTCCTGCAAATTGCTCACTGTAGGGCAACTGTTTCAAGGCAAACTGATAGGGTGGGTAAAGTGAGAGATGTTTTGAGAGCCTATTTACCAACACTTGCCAAAACATGTAAATGTGATAATAGCCTAGGGAGAATAGGCTATAGCCAAAAGAATGAAACTGTTATCATGCACTTATGGAAAACAGAATTTATTTATCCACAGAAAAAAAATCAAGACAATTACTTTCAAACACTGCAAATTACTGCATTGTTTAGTAACATGTATATATGGTTAGAAATAGGCATGAAATAAAATAGAATAATAAATCAACACAATTGCCATGTTTCACAGCCTATTGTATCACAGCTAATCTATAACCAAAAGTCAACATCTGAGGGCAGAGTATATATGGGTGTGATATGCCAAAATGTTCACGTAACAAGTTTTACAATCCATATTTGTATTTAGATTTTTGGCACGCTTTATAGAGTTAATAGTTAATAGGCGTATATTTATAATTCCTTTAATAATAATAATAATGCATTTTATTTATAAGCGCCTTTCATAACACCCAAGGACATGAACAAGATAGAACTACATATAAAACAATAAAACATGACAAGAGATGATTGATAAAAGTGTGTGATTGATTATGAAAGGTAGGACAGTCTGAACAGGTGAGTCTTGAGTCTGGATTTGAAGAGGGGAAGAGTCTAAGTTACGGAGATCAGCAGGGAGAGAGTTCCAAAGCTGGGGGGCAGAGCAGCTGAAAGCCCTGTTCCCCATGGTCACAAGTCGGGCAGAGGCTACAATGAGCTGGAGAGAGAGGAGGAGGAGGAGGAGCGGAGAGTGCGGGCAGGAGCAGCAGTGTGGAGGAGGTCAGATATGTAAGAAGGGGCTGGGTTTTGTATAGCTTTGAAGGTGGTAATTAGTATTTTGAAGTTAATTCTCTGTTTTATGGGGAGCCAGTGGAGTTGTGGCGTTGTTTAGGGGGCAGCCAAAGCATCTGCTGCTCCTGAGAGTTCACACTTCACTGTGATTGGCTGAATTCATCCGTCACTGACTGAACATGCCAAATAAGAGGTGCTAGTGAACAGTGTTGTTTGAGCATAGAGCTGCATTAAAGCTCTTTGCTTGTATTTTATGTCTCTGAATTTTACTGGTATTTACGTGTTATTAACTTAATAGTACATCGAGATACAAGTTTAAAGTAGTGTGCCCTGCTTAATGTAGATACTTTACAATTAAAAGAAAAACAATATATAGCCAAAATTAAAAAAAAAAATAAAACAAAGCCGTAAACCATCTAAATATAAAACCAAAATAAAATGCCATGTCCAGCGTACCTGTAATTTGGAGACTTTATAACCCTCTCACCATAAACTACTCATACATGACCATAATAAGCAAACACAAAGATCATAACTCTATTAAACTGAAGCATGTGGACCTATTCAGTACAAGATCTAAAAAAAAACATTTGTTACAGGACTGGCATTCTCAAGCAGTACTGCCTTTCTTTTACCTTCTGACTTAAATGGGAAAAGACATCTTGTGGCCCTGCTCTCAGCAACTGTCCGAAGACATCTCATGAATCCAAAGTACTGTATGCAAGTACGCCATCATTAAACCATCAACATTAATTTCCCCAAAACAATATTATATGTTAGTCTAGTACTCACTGTCTTCAGTCTCACAATCAAACATAACTGATGTAAGCAGGATAAAGAATATCAGAAAAGCAGGAAGCAGAGCCCTTTGTCTTGTCAGCAACTTTTTTTTAAAAAGCCACAGTCACACACCTTTCAACCATAGTATGAGCAAACGGGATGAAACAGCCAAAGAAAACTAGAACAGCTAGAATTATGCCAGGAGAGGTGAAGCGCGAGATAAAGTTTTCCATTTCTAAAACGTGTCAGAAAACCAATCACGTCATTAATTCCAGAGGCATCAAGCATTTGGTCAGAGTGGTTCCTCATTTTGTCTAAAAGTTATTGGAGAGGACCAACAGGACCAGTGTTTTTTGTTTGACTGGACAACACTGATCACCAAAGAGAGAACATACACCATGCTTTTCAGCTAGAAGCATGTCTAGGGCAATGCGATTTTGGTAAGTCATAAGTGTATTAGCATGTAGCTCCTCTTGTGGTAGCAGCAGAGCAGCCCTTGTCAAATTGGCCTGATAACATTGTAATGAATATAGTTAATCCTGTCTACATTTTGGTTCATGGTACACCACAGACAAAGAACAGACTCAAAACCTGCAGCAACTTGCTCAGTGATTTTATAGTCATTGGGCACACCTCACACAATTTAAAGAGGATAGGTAGTGGTCACAATGTGGGAGCGTGAGAAATTGTAATAATCAGAAATATAAGAGAAGGGTATGGGAACTAAATTCACTGATTCTGGATAAGCAAGTGCACATGCCAGGCAGGACTGTCCTGGGAGATATAAATTAGCACTGGAGTAGAGCCAAATTGTGATAAAGTGGGCCTTTGTCCCTTGTAAATATTTCATTTTGTTTGTTCACATGTCTATTAATTTTCCATAACTGTCCATATCAAACTGAATAGAACTACCCCGGGTTTGTTTTGTTTAGTTTTCATTAGTTTAATCACCACTCACACACATGTTATTTTAAAGATATTTTATTTGGTTAAAGTTGGCCAAATATTTCCATATTGCATCTACTTACCTGAATCTCCACATGGTCCAGACAAAAGAGGGGGCGTGCCCAATGTCGGCCATTTTTATAGGCTTGGGTGTGGCTGTGGGCTGGACCATGTGGAGGGGAGAACTGTTTTTGAGTTCATTTTGTTTCTTCTGTTTTAAGGTCTGATGTATTTTGGTTTCAATCTGATAAGTGTTTAGTTTATTTTTGTAAGCACCATTTCAGTTATGGGACTTAGGCCCAGACAACACTAACCGCTAAGGCTAAATGTCATCCCCACAGCACCGGTGGTGTACGCCGGGGGAGGTGCGTCTGCTCCAGAGGGCTATTTAAGGAGCCCTAATTAGTGAATCGGGAGACCTGTATAAGAAGGGTACCTGTGGGTTTTTTTTTTCCTCAGTTTGTTAATTTCTGTTGCTTTAGATTATGTTGCGCACAGTTAAGTTTTTGTAAATATGTATTATTTTTGCACATTTTCCACGGTGCCTGAATAAATGGATTTAAATGGGACTATTTGAAGTCTGCCTCCTATTTTGATCACTCGGGCCAGCTTCCCCACACAAATATATCATTTGATTTTTGTGGCAAAACAAAGATATTTTGGTGCATTCCAAGACAATGACAACGGGACAGTTATTAGAATGTGCAGGGCTGGTGGGTTGGTCTGATTCAAAGTATCAGAAAATGGGCAGAATGATCGCTATGGCAAACAACAATAAAGTTAATATGGTGCCTCTTTGAGAGCCCCCCAGGCAATGCCATGATTAAGAAATAAGTCAGGTCAAATCAGTTCCGATCTGTTTTAGTGAGCGTTCAGAAAATCACAACAGTCCCTTCATCTAAAAATGACATACAGTAGTTGCACATAATTTTTTCAAAATGTCTCTGCCTGTAAGGTCAATAGACAGTATGGAGAAGGTAGAGGAATTGATAAAAAGCTGATTTCAGGGGTTCTGAAAATGGGAAGCGTTCAGGTTTACCTGAGATGTCCACTACTGAGGTGGTGTTTGTTGAGAGAGGTACTGGTGTAGACATTGAAGAGTACCTTGCACCTGAGTTTAACATGAATGTAACGACCCTGCCTCCAACTGTACATGTTAATAATGGTTCACTCATCACTGACACTTCAGGTGGACAGCCTGGGCCCCCCTATTGTGGCATCTGGTGTCCTCCAGGAGCCTGATGGCAGTTGTGCTCCCCCTTGAGGTTGTTGTGGTGGAACAGCTCAATGTTGTATATTCTGGTAGTTGGAATTATTGTGGTTGCCCTGGTCCCATGGCCTTTGCCCAAAAATGTTGTAACTGAGTGTTTCCTACATCCAACACGTCAACATCCCCTGGTTTGCTTGAATGTACCATGGCCAAAATGAGGGGCCTGTATATCTGAAGCACAGCAGCCAGATTGTGGCACCTGAGGGTATACCTTCTCTTTTTCTTTTTATATATAATTAATTTGCTGTATTGGCATCCTAAGGACCTGGGCCTGCAGCTTCTGCAGCTCACTCTCCTGACTGCTAGTTTTGGCATTGTAATTTCTCGTTGGGTGAATAATATTGTTTTTCATTGATAACAGGGCATTGTATCCAGATTGACTATTTCAGTGAGTTTGGGTTTAACCTCAGGGGGTAAGAGACTCATGCACCATGGATTTAAAAAGCAGCATGGTGCCTGGGTCTGCTGACGTACAGGGGTTGCTACCCATCACATCAACCCAATGTTGTTGAACCCTTCTAAGGAACTTAGCAGGATTCTCACCTGGTTTTGGATCCTTTTTCTTTGTTGTTTTTTTTTGTGTTTATTTTTTTTGTTTTCTAATGAGGTTGAGTCTACTCGTGCTGGGTACATTCTGATTAGGGCTCTTATTTCTTATTGCTTATAGAGTGTAGTCTAGTAATTGTTCAGTACCAGATACTTCGATAATTAGATATTTTACATCAGTATTGGGCCTGTGTTGGCTGATTGATAAAGTTCGGGCAGACCTAGTCTCTGACAATACCACACACTATGGACATTAAGGATGTGTATGCCTTGGAAAGCCCTGGTTCTCCTCCCGCCATCTGCCTTGTGTTGTTCTGTAAGGTTGTTATGGTGTATGTCTGTCTGATGATCATTTTGAAGTATATGACATTTGAGAAGCACCCAATATTCAGCCTACTGTTCATAGACACCGTTCATAGGAATGAGGCCAAAGGACATCTATCTTTCTGTGACTCACCTTATCCCCTAAAATTAGATTAATAAACATGAGCCTAAATCACAACATCTGTAAGTAATAACCCAGCTGAGGTGTAGAGTGCAGGCCACTGTCGTTCAATGCTAAATCAAAAGCCTTTTCCATTAGGATGCATTTTCATCAATCTAGTCTGGAGTGTAAGAGATGATATCTCGCGAGACTTGATAATTGGAGCATAGCGGCGGCGAGACTTGTGTGTGGAGTTTTTAGAGAGGGAGGAGGACCGCTGAGGGAACAGGAAGGCAAGCGAAGTGGAGAAATTGTTTTAAATTGTAAAAATAAGTACAGGACCCATGATGGCTTCGGGGGATACGCTGTATATAGAGACGGACGGCTCGGACATGCCGGCGGAGATAGTAGAACTTCATGAAATAGAGGTAGAAACCATAGACACAGACGAGCACCAGCCTATGATCGCCTTACAGCCTCTTGACACGGACGACCCGCACTCCATTCACCCGCACCAAGAAGTGATTCTGGTGCAGACGAGAGAGGAGGTGGTGGGCGAGGACGACTCTGAACTGCACACAGACGATGGATATGAAGAACAAATACTCATCCCTGTCCCTGCGGACGAGGACTATATCGAACACACTCTGGTTACTATTCCCGGAAAAAGCTCTTCGTCTGGGAGGACGAAGAAGGCTGGAGGAAGCAAGAAAGGAGGAAAAAAGAGCTATTTCAGTGCAGGGGAGATGGGGAGAAAATGGGAGCAGAAACAGGTGCAAATAAAGACTTTGGAGGGGGAGTTCTCCGTAACTATGTGGGCATCTGGTAAGTTCAGGTCCTATGGGCTGAGTTAGCATGTCGCTTTGTTCTTAGCATGTGAACCTTGTGACTAGGCCCCGCGGAGGCCCGCTGCTCCGCCAAAGTCTGAACTATTTCACAACTTTGAGGCACTTAACTTCACTTGAAATGTTTTTGTTTTTATGGGAAGCCATGTTTTATGTGTCAATGGGCGCCGCCATATTTTCCCGGTCTAGAAAGTATGGCGGCCCGAAAAAATGGCGTTTATTTGGCCGACGAACATGGCGGCGAGAGTGGGAGCGAGTGGGCTCCGCTAGGCCGCTGTGGCGCAGTTCAGGCCGGCGGCGGGGCGGGGCGTGTGTGCTGCCGCCTGGGCTTTACAGAGTATGAGGGGTGGAAAAGTACTTAATTATACACAAGTAAAAGCACTGTAAAACATTAAGTATACACACGTATTTATTATTATTGAGCAACATTATTATTGTACTATAAATATCCATTTGAAATACAATATCCATTTGGCTGATAACTTGATCATTGGTGATCATAGAGTGCCTTGCTTTATTATATTATTTATTATATTGTTATATTTTAAAAGCCACTGGTAGAACATATGCAAACTATATCACCTGTTGGAATTTGATCATCTTATGTTAACACAACCTTTATTATGTTTTTCGTTTCTTTGTGTTTCTTGTCTCAGATGACAAAAAAGATATTGACCATGAGGAACAAATCTCAGGTGAAAACTCTCCTCCGGATTATTCTGAATACATGACTGGGAAGAAGCTCCCACCTGGGGGCATCCCGGGCATCGACCTGTCTGACCCCAAACAGCTGGCAGAGTTTGCACGGTGAGTGACTTTCCACTTTTAGATTAAGTTTGTTTGAAGAAAATTGTTTGGCACTCTACAACTGTGTTTTTAAAAATGTATATACATTTGTTTTTTTTTTCAGAATGAAGCCTAGAAAAGTAAAAGAAGATGACTCTCCCAGGACAATAGCATGTCCACATAAAGTGAGCATAAATATACAATTGCAGGTCAACCACTTCCTGCAATGCTTACTTTTTTTTTTTTTTTTTTTTTTTTGAAATTATAAGAAAAATAAATATTAACAGCATTTTTTTTTTTCATACCCAGGGATGTTCTAAAATGTTCAGGGACAACTCTGCAATGAGAAAGCACTTGCACACCCACGGGCCTCGTGTGCACGTGTGTGCAGAGTGTGGGAAAGCATTTGTGGAGAGTTCCAAACTGAAGAGGCACCAGCTTGTACATACAGGAGAGAAGCCTTTCCAGGTGGGGTTTTGTCCATGTGGTACCTAGAAATCTTTGAAATGTGTCAACTTATCCTGCATCTTCCCTGTTTACAGTGCACATTTGAAGGCTGTGGTAAGAGATTTTCATTGGACTTTAATTTGCGTACTCATGTTCGTATTCACACTGGAGATCGGCCATATGTGTGCCCCTTCGATGGCTGCAACAAAAAGTTTGCCCAGTCGACAAATCTGAAGTCACACATCCTGACACATGCCAAAGCCAAGAACAACCAGTGACTGCTGCAGAGCGCAGGCTGAGCGGGCACTAGTGGACAGCCCCCACCCCCCCCCCTCCTAGAGTCTGCACTCAAAACTGAGAGATAATCCTTTCCTCAGACATTTTTATGTACAGTAAGTTTGATGGGCTGTGGAACCCTCACCCTCAGGTTTCCTCTGTGTTTGGCACTACCTGGGTTAAAAAACAAAAATTTCTTCTGCTGAAGACCTCAAGGATCGGCACCTGTACTTATTTATACTATCTCACATTTTGTAAGTCAAGTTGCATTGATCCTCAACAATATTTTCACTTTTGTACTTTTCCAGTGTGCATATTGTACACTGATTGTGCTTATGTAGTTATTATTTGAGTAGCTTCTCGTTGAAGAGGTTTGAGATTTCTCTTGTGTTTCTGCTGAACAGGGTGGTTAGTTTTTTGTACAATGCTGTATCTAAATCATGTTAATAATCGCCATGTGATTTTTTTCCATAGTAATAAAAAGTATTTTCCCCTTACAGTGTTTGAGCTGCTTTTATGCTTCATGAAACTCACTGTTGACTATTTGGTAGTGTATTTTATTTCTGGTACCATAAAAATAGTTGACTGCAAAATTTTTAATCACAAATCAATTATAAAAATGCAGACACCAACCTTTCAGTGCATTTGAGTTCATAAAATCAGGAACAAATTTAAAATAGGTCATAAAAAATAATGCATCAGTAATTTACAAGGCTAAAAACCCTGGTGAAAGTAAAAAGCAGAAACCCTTAAATGCATAAGCCATTTAAAGGTAAGGTATAGGTAAATCATTTGCATAATTTCTCCATTTATCCAAGACCCAGCCTCTGCACAGGAAAAACACAATCTGACTCTTGTCAGTATTTTGCTGAAACTCATTCAATTGTCTTTACGATTTGGTAATCAGTTCAAGAGAAGGATCAGTAGTTCAGGGTAGTTGGGTGTCCCCCAGCCAGTTACAGGGTCCCAGGATGGAGCTGCACAGAAGCCCTTCCCCTGGACTTTCTCATCCAGGCAGCTTAGATGACAGCCGTCAGTTACCTAGAAGAAGAAAATAATTCCTCTCAGTCTGAGGCCAAGCAGGAAGATGGTTCTCCACATACATGGACAACAGCTTGTGTTACACATCTGCAGATGGTGTCAATTTTTCTTCAAATTTATACTGTATAATACATAAATACTTAAAATATTAAGGCATCCTAAATTGATTTACTTACATCAAAGAGGCCTGATCCTTTTAGCTTGTAGAGACGAGGGTTGAGAAAACCCAAAACCGGAAGACCTTTTAGAAGTCTCTGATCATTAATGAGAGACAGCATGCCTCCCACGACAGGGGTAGAGGCCTGAAGGAGAGAGAAAGTATGTCTGTAGGCCTTTCGGCCCCTTAGATCACAAATTCTATACAAATATTCTTAAGGGTGAAATAAGGATGGAATTTTTTCAATTACCGAAGTCCCAGACACCCAGGGTATTGGAATCCTGTTGGTCACCACCCAATAGTTATCAGACAGAGCAGATATGTCGGGATATGCCCTTCCAGTGGGGCTATAGTAAGATTGAGGAGGGAGTGCTGAAGCCGCTGTTCTTAGATATGCTTCAACTGCACTGGCCTAAATACCACATTGTTTTGGTTAAAATGAACAGAATCAAATCGAAACATGCACATTCCCATAAGCTGCTTACCTGATAATCAGGCATCTTGAAAACATTACTAAAACCTCCGCCACTAATGTAATCTGTAACCTCTTCTGACAGTTTAAATGGGTTCTTAAACGATGTTCCTCCAACTGTGCTTACGTAGGGGCTGAGAAGAAAAACAGAAGTTTCTATCATTCCAACATTTTGATTCTACCGTGTAAAAACAAATGAAGAAACAGATATACCTCGATGCAGGAAAACTGGGTCTGAATGCATTTTCTTTTCCCATGTGTCGACAGCCAGCTCCACTGTCACCTGAACGTGAGAATCCAGTTAGGGTTTTACAGAACAGAGGACACCACTTCAAGAATACAAGTAAATATTTGTATTTATATTCAAAATGACAAAATGATTTTGTCATGCACATTTTAAATCCACCATCATCAGAATGCTCAAAATTTAAGAATGTCAGCACAGAGAGGCCAAAGCAGACCACAATACTCATTTTACAATGACCAACTGAAATCAGATTAAATTCAAATTATTTAAAAGTATTTAGTAATCTGCCATTTTAATTTCCAGTGTAGAAATGGCTTTTAGTGTGTGCCTCTATCACAAGTATGGGAAAGTACATTTTTTAAAACATAGTGAAGTCACAAAGCCTACAGCCATTTGTGTCTGCAGGTATATTAAAAATATCTTTATGGCGTGTGCTGTAGAGGGTATTATTTACATGCTTAGTTACCCCTCTGGAAGATCACTGTTAATGTTCATAACTCAAAAAAATGTTAATCATCCAAGAAGTTTAAAAAGATTTTAAACACAGACCAGAAGCAAAGAGCAGCGAGATCCCGCGGACTCCTGCCTTCATAAACTCGGTGTTGATGCGGGTCATGTATGCAGTGGACAGACTGTCCTCGTCATCACCATAACTGATGGTGTGGACCCAAGGAAGAGCAGACATGTTACTGAGCAGAACCATCCACTGCAGGAAGGGTTCCTGAGACTCGTGACGCCCTATCATTACACAAAATCACAAATCAAACCTTTTTTTTTTTTTAATTCAAGCACTCCCCGCCTTAGTATCTCATAAAGCCAGACCTTTTCATGGCTTAAAATGACAGCCAATTTATGGTTGTTATACTGTAACACCCTTTTATTTTAATTTGAAAGCTACAGACCTGCGTTGCTGAAAACCCAGGTGGAGATGTTGGCTCCTGTGCTCATGATGTACTCCACGTCCAGACTGGCCTCCAGCCCAGCCTTCCCCCCTCCCTGAGTGCCCACCACTCGTTCCACCGCTGAGTGATGCTGGAAGCTCCCCCCAAACAGGCTCATGAACTCTGACAGGTCAGCAGGGTGATAGTACTGCTCCAGAAACTGAACAAAGAAAAGTATTTCACATTAAAACTGCAAACAATTGCGTGAACACAATAGATGGATTAAAAGCAATGGATTATAGAGTGTCTTAGTTTACAGTGCATATTATACATTCACATAGCAATCAGTGGTAACAAACAAAGTCTGTAGTTGCATTTCACAATAAACAACATGCATGCAGATATGTATGATATAGGGTTGTCAAAAGTATAGAAAATCAGATACTAAAACTAGATACTCATTTAACCAAGTATCAATACAAAAAAAATAAAATCACAACAACTGGATAAAAGTCAACCTTTCCTGAACAGTTTCATCTTGAGTTTTCATCAGAACATATACCATTACTTTGTTTTGAAATTTGTAATATTGTCTAAAGAAAAAAAAAAAAAAAAAAAAGAAAGCTTTTCTCACCTGTGCCACTGCTTGGCTGTTGTTAGAAGCCCCACCCACATCTGAGGCGGACAGGTTGTAGCGCTGCCGGAGAATGGAAGGAGTCACTCCCAGGTGCAGCCCAGCCTCAAAGCTCTTAGACTTGGATGAGCTATGGGTGACGTCCTGCACTTTGGGAGGGAATCGGTGCACTCCTCCAACTATGAATGCATAAAAATGTACTTGGGACATTGTTGGAAAATGTATTTTTTTAGGCATGCACAAAAAGACATGCAAAATTTGATAACTGTATGTAAAACGGTTATATTTGTACCCCAGTCAAATACAAAGGACAGAGTTCCCAGCAAGGGGCAAAAAAGTAATGGTGACAATGTTTTTAATACATAATTAAGTTTAGATAAGCCTTCCAAACATTAAATTGTAATCATTGGATCACTGTAGTACCAAAGTCCAGATGTAAAAGAACCTCGTCAGGTACAGAGTATGGAGCGGAGGACCTCAGCACTGACTGGTTTTCACTGACGTATCGGTGGAACCTGCTCCCTGGAAGCAGCCTCTCCGCCTGCCTATGTGCACAGAAACAACAGTCACTGAGTGGATAAACATGCACACACAAGAACCACTGCAAATCTTCAAAATGCACTTCCCTTTTGTGGTTAGATTTACTTTCATAATTATGATACTGTTGTGACACTCTTAAGGGTTTTTTACTTGACTCACTTGGAGATACATTTTATTCAAGTAAATGTTGTGTCAAGTCTTTTAGAAAATAAGCACAAACCACACATGACACACACACACACATATATGAGGCATTCCTCAGCTACCACAGAACGTTCATCAAAAGTCAAGGCCATAGCATAGAGAGGAAAGAATAAATGTGTTGAGTCAGAAACACATATTAGTCTTTAAAAAGTGCTTACTCTGCGCTCATGGAGCACTGTAGAAAGTCCTCTGTGTGGACAGTGTGACAGTCTCTTATCCCATGACTCTGGAGCCAGCTCCCAACCGCTTTCTGTGTGACTGCAGACGGACGCACCAGTCTGGACACCTCCTCCAAAGTCATGTGTTTGCCTGAGGGGAACAAGGTCCACGTAAATCTATAAAGACTATGTGATTTTAACAATCAATTCTAAAATTGGATAAATAGAGGATGACAGTTTCAGCGTTTGTTTCACAGCTCTTCTCTTTACCCATGTTCCATTGTTTTGTCAAAAGATTCTAAAAAGCTTGGTTAGCCAAATGTTAAACCAATGGAGATTTTAAGAGGCTAAATACCAAACTTGGCGTTCATTCAAAATTACTCTGACACTGTAATATACTGTGATACATATGGTATATTTACCAGTAGAGACTCGGGAGCTTATCTGGGTTTTGTTTAGTTTTTTATGCGTTGTTTTGGTTAAGGCGTCTCTATGGAAGGAACTCTAAATTGTTCAGGGAAAGTCTGTACCATAGAGAGAGGAGTCTGGGTCCGAAACCTTCAGGAGGATGTCCTCCAGATCTGCAACATTCTGCTGCTTGAGGGCAAAGGTCAGTCTGAGTTCCTCTTCAGGGCTGACCCGACCCACATCCCTCCAGTCATGTGGCACCCTGAGAAAAACAGGAAACAATTACTTTAGCTTCCATTATTCTATGCAATACTTAACTGAGTTTTATTTAAAAGGTGCACTATGGAACTTTTTGGTAATAGTGGTCCATCACCTGCTTGTCTCATTGGGATGTCATTACTTTGCCTGGACTGTTCCACAGTTTGGCACCAAACATATTCAGCTTGCATTTATTCAGTTACATGTGTTTTTATTGCTGAGAACTGCCTTAAAAGCATGCATTATCACAGTGAGCGGGGTCATCTCTTCACAGATCTGGCCTGTAACTTGGCCTGACCTGCTTGTGGGGAATTGTTATCGCCTAATTTTGAACAATCAGTTGTTTTGGTCACGCTGAACAAAAATGATACAACAGTTCAAGTTTACAAAACATTTCTAGCTTACAAAACATTCTGGTCATATTCCAGGTACCCTCCACAGACCAAGGAGACCCACAACCAGCAGAGAGCCGCACTGACCCTGTGGAGAAAGTCACAGGGTTACAAACATGTTTACAAGTGTGTATTAGCCGGGCTCATTAGCAATACCCTTTCTAGAAAACCGGTTTGTGATAAACACCAGCTGTATAACATGTCGCATTGTGTGGCTCAGTCTTAGCTCTGGCCACAGTGTGAATATGAAACATGTAAGAACCGATTAAGGGCTGAGACTTACAGTTGTTTCATGATTTCTCTTTTCGTCCTCGTCTGTTGTTGGTCTCACTGTGCGCGTGCTCCGGCTACTTTAAAAAGCGGCAGTCACGTGACACGCAGCCACGTGATCCTCTGTCCTGTCTGTGTCGTGGATCTATTATACATTTGTAGCGCATGGAAGTATTGTATTAATAAGACCATCATTCACGGAGCTGTTTAGAGACTGAATGACACCATGTGCAGGGCTCAGTGGAGGAAGAGGCAGTCTATTTTTTTAATAAGTAAAAGTATAGGAGAGCAAAACTAATACTGCAGATAAAGTATCAGAAAAATCTGCACCGAGTAAAATATTCTACAAATTAAAGAAAAAATAGCATAGTAAAATAAACCGTGCTGTTAGGCCTAGTATTTCACACATTTTGGTCAACAGAAGTGACACCATTGACATCCTTCTTTATTTTTAATTTAAGTAAAAATACCTTTCCTTAAGCATGTATTTGAGTATATGGCACAGACACCTACAAGTAGTGCAAGCATTCACTGTAAAAAAGTTCTAAAGCACAGTACTTTTACTTTTGAACTTTCCACCAGTTTGTCTTTTTGCAAGTTGGCAAGTTTGTGTTTCATTAAAAACATTAATCCAAACTTTTTCAAAAGCTAGCTCTTATATTTATATTCTTGAATTAGTGTAAGGCAAAGTATTGAAAATACTATATTGAACAAACTAGTAACTCAAACTTTTGTCCCAGTTCATCAAAATTGTTTATTCATAAAAATGGAATTTAGACATTTAAAACTGCCATTGGATTAGGGATGCATTTTAACATTAATTATTCACACTTAATTCTGATTGGCAATAACCCATGTGAATATACTTTAATCTGTCCATAAACACTGTATAGTTCATAGTTTTCTAGTTTTCTGAGAAGTAAAAATCTTCCTCTTCATCACTATCAGCCTGGGCTTCTTTGTCAGGAAACATCTCCCACACCACAAAGGTGTCATTTTCTAAACAAAAAGAGACAAGTATTAGCTAAAACGATAATTAAAGACAGTGCTGATTTTGACTATGCCATTTCCCTCACCAGTGTTACCACATCTTCTCATAGTTTTTTTCACAGACGCAGTCGGAGTGACGTTTGCCTTAATCTTCAAATATACAGTCAAGACAAATACAGTATAATCTAAACTGAATAATAATGCAGATGTGAAAGTATAATCTATACACAGTATTTACCTTTTTAGCATGTTTTTCTACATTAAACTGGTAATGATTTTTCATCCTCTTCTGAAGTTGGAACACATACTTGTCATCATAGTTCCTTATAAAGAGAAGAATAGAGTTTATTTATTAGAGTGAGTTATGTTATACATTTTTCTTTCAACTTGAGTAAGTGTTACACATTTTTGTACAGTATTTCCCAATCCAGGTTTCCAGTTTATAACATTAGTACATTACTTCCAAAGTTGTGTTAGATAAAAATATCATAGTGACAAGCCAGTACCTGCTGCTAGAGCCCATCATGCCAGGGGTGAGGTGTAAGCACTGGGGGGTCTTGGCTTCAGGGAACCCCGTGGGTCTGGGGGTCAGGGGCTCTGGATCCGACAAAGAGAAGTCATGATCACTCGTACACATAGACGGCACCTATACAGGCAGGAAATATCTCATTATTTAGAGTATAATAAAAAACAAAAACATATAAACCCCAGTTCATTTTGTATTATGTGGATATAATAATTTCATATGAAACAATTAACACAGTTAAATCGTTGTATACTATAGGGCAGCAATCCACCAAAGAAAGATTAGCTGACAAAAAGAGGATGTGGCTCTCAAAACTATTGAGCGTTTCTATAAGTGGACCATGTATCTGGCACAAATTCTCACAAAATTACAAGATCACAGGAGATCATGAAGTAATACGCATTATAGTAATACAAATAGCAAGAAGTACTTGTAAACTTACTTGCCACTAATTGACAAATAAAGCTTTTAGTTAAGACGCTACTGACTGATGAGCCAAGTAAGTAACCCTCAGGCACTGTAGTTATTTTTATAAATTAAATAAACTCACCTCAAATCGTTTACTCTGCATGTATGCAGAGCTAAAAACATCCTCCATGTCTTCTTTGGGCATGGCTTCCAGGTAGCCACGCACCTGCTGTTTCCTCCTCAACGTTCCCACACGAGCAGAGATTACTGGGTTAGCTGTACAGATAAATTTAAAATCATCTCTCAAATACTAATTCTGACACCAGGTTTTTGTAGTTGTCATAATTTATCTTGATGTAGGTTAGAATGTTGAAATAATATGTTTGCAGAACAGTTTACCATCACATTTTTACAACGCCTTTCTTTTTTGGACTAGTCATAAAGCCATACCTATCTGAACCTCTGGCCAATGTTAAAACATCATTTTAGGGTAATAGTACCTTTCTCTTTTAATGATTCCTTCTTTGTTTTCCGCTCACATTTCGAAGGCGTCTTGGCAGCTCTGATGGATGCGTGTTGTTTATAGCATTCCTCAGCAGAACGTGTTCCAACAATCATTGCCACCTTTGTCCAGTAACCAGCAATGTGCTTTGGGTGGCACGGCACTGCTCTAAAAGACACACACATTTAGCTTGGATGTATAAAACAATGACACCGTACAATAATCTGTATGAAGATCTTACTCATGTAGTTTTCTCAGTTCCTCCTCGGTCCACTTGTCTTCATCCTGTTCTGTAACTGCTTTGATACGCTTGTTTTTATTACGTGTCCTGTTGGGCTGTGCAGTTTTTTGTGTAGCCGTTTGTGCATTAACTTGTACATTTTTTGGTGAGGGTGTTTTGATTCTCCGTTTTCTCTGAGTCTTTAGCACTGGTTTTGTTTGCAGTTTGTACATGCTCATTTCTATTTCCAGTGATGAGTTGGAGGAGTTGTTGGAGGAGTGGCTGGAGCGAGTGGATCTGCAGTGGAGATTCCCCTGGCTCTTTTTGTCCCTTGTTTTTTTTAAAACATTCTCTTTATTGTTTTGTGGTTTTGATGATGTGCCGCGGCCACCTGGGGGTGAAAGTTGACTGGAAGCAGAGCGTTGGTCAAATTTGGCAGTCTTAGCTTTTGTGACCTTGTCGTTTGTGTTTTCAGATCCGTGCAATTCTGCATTCTCAGTGGTCTTCTCTGTAGTCAGGCAGTTTTGGCGGGATCTGGTGACTCGGCTGTTTGTATCGGTGTTTTCAGGACTTGAAGGCTTCTTGAGACCAGAGCCTTTGTTTTGATGAGGTTTGCGTTGTGGGGCCTTGACCTTTCTCTGGAGCTTTTGTTTGGGTTTGCACTCATGCTGCTCACACACTAAAATAAAACATTTTACTGACAAAAGATTAAGACTATTATGAAGGGACTTGAGCGTAAATAGACAAATGATTGTTACCATTGTTCAAAGGAACCTTCTCCAGGGCTGTTTGTTTATCAGTCTTTGTAGAGTGGAATGACTTGGTGGAGACTGAGGTTTTGATCTCCTGAAAGACAAACTATCTATTTATATATGTTATAATGTTTCATTATGTCACACTTATTTACCATCAGTGATAAGATGAGTGGCAAGCCATACCCAACTAAATTCCCACAAGACACAATACAATCATGAAGCGTTCAATATGAAATTTGCATATTCTATAGTAATAGAAAAATATTTCACAAATGCTCCACTCTGAGATACAAATGTGACACCTGATAATATATCAGACAAATTGAGGGAAGTCCTTACAGGTTGAATGACAGTAGTGTCGTAGCTGTCGTGAATAGTGACGTTCATGTGTGCATCGAGAAGAACTCGTCCTCCCATCCAGTAATTGAGGGGTGGCTTGATGAGGCGGCCGCTGCGGGACACTTTGGTGCTGGATGTAGAGGAGAAAAGACAGGTGGGGGCTGGGGCAGAACAGAGAGGTACATGTTTTAAGGTCTGTTACTGCACACATCGCCCTTTGATTCTGGGATACATACATGTCTGCGGCTGCTGTTTCAGTGAGTGGTTCATGGGTGTCTTTGATTTTTGGCTTCTTTTATCATTTTGTGCCTCAGGCCTTTTTTCAAGTTTCTTCAAGAAAATAACAAATTAACTCACTTTTCAAAGTTACTATTTTAATATTAAATTATTTTTACTCATCATACCTCTTAGACTCTGACAAATATTTTTCATGAAGATCCTTCCAGTTTGAGGGGAAGCCATTGACAAAACTTTTCAAAAACCATTTTGGAAATTCTGTGAAGAAACAGTTAAGTTGCAAAAAAAAAAAAAAAGTAATATTGGCTCATAGTGTGATCAGAGACCACCAGATTGTGGCTTACGTGAAGGAGCATCCAAGTCCATCTTGCCAACTAAAATATAGACCCTACCAGAGACCGTTTTTAGAACAGAGCTGGACACTCTCTCTAAGATTATGTTACTGTTCCATGGGATGTTATTTTCCCTAAAAAGAAAAATATTTTAGAAACAAGAAAACAAATCTTTTGCAATATGGTAGTACAATGCTCACTCTACCTGTGAATACCATCTACAAAAAGACCTTTATGACTTCCCCTAATGAACCACTTTCTTAGGTGAATTACATTTTCCTATCAAAGAGAAAGTTGGAATGGACATCAGTACCAATTCTGCAGCTCATCAAGGCAATATACTGCATTATAAAATATTATTTGCAGCATGATAAACTCACACTGGGGAAGGTGATGCAGTGAGGCCACTTGGCACGCCTGTACACAGTTTCTTGTGTTTTAGGAATGGAAAATCGTGGCGAGTTTAGAACAAGCGGATCTTCAAGCAGGGCAGGCTGTGGAGGCATCATCAGACACTGGTCTGTGAGGGAAATCTTCATCAGAGGATCCAGAATCAGGACTCTGCAGTCTGCTGGTGCTAGGAGCTGCAGAGTCTAGTCCCACTGTCATCTCACTTTGGATATCTACAGTAAAAAACGATTGATAGCTAAAACCAAGTAAAAATGTAGGCCTTCAGTAAAATATTAGCTCCGAAGGCTCACCCTGGTCAGGCTCTGGTCTGGGGCTTGATGTGACTTGTCTAACATCACACTGGTTCCTCAGGTTCTCCCGTCCTTTCAGGTAAGCAAACATCTTGGCAGGAGTCATGAGATTATGAGGAAGTGTCTCAACAGCACATGCTGCGCACACACACACAAAAATAAAAAGGACAGAATCTATGATTAAAGTTTTATTCAATCTGCCAAACTTCCCCCTTACTTTACCCACAAGTTTCCAGCATTGCAAATGATAGTTGACATATTTTCTCAAAGACAATATTAATAACAGCCTTTAGTCCTCCTTGAGTTTTGATGTGACTTACCATTGTGACCAGGTGCTGCTGAAAATGCCTCCACCTTCCTTGTTCTGGTGATGTCTTCCTCTATGAACGCTGGGCTGATTTTCCTTTCTTTTTCCGGATAACGAGCATAGTCCAAATCTGACACCATGCTGTTGGTATTATTTAAAAGTTGATTGTCTGATTTTCTTTTTCTCAGCCTCTTTCTCATCGGGGAAAACACAGAGTTAGGAGAAATTAAATGAGGCGGGGCAGCGTTCTCCAACTCATCAGGTTCACATGGATTAAAGCGATCAGCTGTCTTTGCTGTGTGAAAGTTATTCATGTATGTGTGTGGAGCCGTGGTGTTGCACACAGCGGTGGACTCCATGAGTGGCCTTCGTCTTGGCAGGCATGCGGGGTTAAAAGCATGTTCCGTGTTCGTACAATGCATCACACCACAGTCAGCTCTATACTGGTGGCTTTTTTGAGGACTGGATATGGGCGAAAGAGTCACCGCAGTTACCTCACCGCTCCCCAACCTCTGGAGCTGGCTGAAATCCCCAGGCTTGTCCGTGTCATGGCTCTCGGTCCTTCTTTTTGGCGTGTACAGCAGTCTTTGAAACTCTGCAGGTTGGCATTCATCGTCGGAGTAGTCATCCACGGTTGCTCTCTGTACTTTGGACTTCAGTTTAGCGAAGATCTTTGCAGGAGATTCAAAAGGAGCCCTCAAATTATGTTGAAGCTGGTGATACGACGCCATGTTTATGTATTATCCGTTTCCATTCTGAGAGCTAACCGAAGCTGCTGGCTCATTGCCCGCAAATTTTAAATTTTCCTTTCACCATGGTCACGTGACAAGCCCATAAATACGTCACTTCCTCTTTTCATCCTTTTTACTGTTTTATACTTATTTATCTTTATTTATTATATTTATTAACTGAAGCTGAATAAGCTGTTAAAATATGTAAATGTATAATAAAATATATCTATACAATAAAAAGAAGTGTGCTGACTTGGTGAATACTCCGATACAGTAGGTGGCGCAGTGCACTGAAAGACCAGAGAAGAAGAAATCACTTCCTGTAATGTTGTTTTTAGCTTCTGCATATATGAGCTACAGTTGTATATTTTGACATTCGGATGGTACATAAGAGATAATATTCCGTTACCGCTTGTAATACGTGTTGTAATATGCGTCAGGGGTTGTTACATATGAGTCATGTTTATTTTTAAGTAAGTTAAGTTCAGTCGCTATCAAAAAACTTGTGGACGGTGTACACGGAGCTTACTGATGCAACATGGCAGCAAGTACTGTCAGTAGATGTTTTCTCTCCGCTTTAAGGAGGATTCATGTGGCTCATTGCCGTGGAGTTCATTCTGTAGTGGAGAAGTCGGTGAGCCGAGTGTCCAGTGTGGCGGTATGTAGACTTAAGCTCAGTTCAGAGGAGGGACACACAGAGCTGAATGGGACGGCTCGTGCCCGGGAAAGGGATAAGGGCGGCAGTCAGGACAGGAGCAAAAGCCTAAGAGTGTTCGAACACCTGGGCCTGGGACTGTGTGCCGTGGCTCTCCTGGACAGTTACAACAAGGACAGAGAACTGACCTTTATACAACACATTCTCCCAGTAGCTCAATGTGCCTCGCCTGTCAAGGCCGACACTCCTCGCTTTAGATACAATTTTATTGCTGACGTGGTGGAAAAGTCGACTCCAGCTGTGGTCTATATTGAAATACTTGGCAGGTTGGTTTAACAGTTACAAATATAGCCAGGACAGGACTACTCCTTTCTAATTAAGTTTGATTTGTTTTGAAGGTGCATATAACTTATGCGCTCTGTTACAGACACCCATTTTCTGGGCGAGAGGTCCCAGTTTCCAACGGGTCTGGTTTCATTATCAGTAGAGACGGTCTCATTGTCACTAATGCCCATGTTGTAGCCAATAAAAGAGGGGTCCGAGTCAAACTCACTAATGGGGACACTTATAACGCCACAGTACAGGACGTAGATCCTGTGGCTGACATTGCCACCATCAGAATATCCTCAAAGGTGAGAATTTGCATGGGGAAACAGTTCTTAACTGGTCTGGTTTGGGACTATACAACCCCATGGTTTTATTTGAGCATATTCATCATTCTAAATGTCCTTTCTATATAATTTATTGCAGTGTATTATTCTGAATACATCCTGTTGGAAGTCCATTTTTATATGGTTGTGGTATTTTTTGTGAACAGAATCCATTGCCCACTCTGCCACTGGGACGCTCATCTGATGTGCGGCAAGGAGAGTTTGTGGTGGCCATGGGAAGCCCTTTTGCTTTACGCAACACAATCACCTCAGGGATTGTCAGCTCTGCTCAAAGAGGAAGCAAGGAACTGGGCTTGTCTAAATCTAACATGGATTACATTCAGACAGACGCAGCTATTGATGTGAGGAACATTGTTCTCAGGGACATAAATTCTCTGTATCCAGTGGTTAATGTGCCTTTTTTGTCTTTTTTAGTTTGGCAATTCTGGAGGCCCCCTCATTAACTTGGTGAGAAGAAAAATATGTTTTGATTGTTGGACAGTGATGTAATGTGCTGTAATTAACTTCTGTTTATTTTGCATTTGATAAATTGTTGGACAGCACATTCAGGCTCCAGCTCCTTGCGCTTTAAAACAATAATGTTCTCATTCCTGGTAACCATTGGTTTTCTTGCCTTTATCAGGATGGAGAGGTCATTGGAATCAACACAATGAAAGTAACTGCTGGGATATCTTTTGCCATTCCATCTGACAGAGTGAGGGTTTTTCTAGATCAGGCAGCAAACAGAAAAAGTGAGTTTTAATTTTAAAAGATAATTTATTTTTGAAACTTTCTCTAATTCCTGTGGATCCCTTTGGATCATTTAAGACTCCAGGCCGAGTGGCTTGGAGAACAAGCGAAGATACATTGGTGTGATGATGCTGACTCTCACTCCAAGGTAACAAGAGTCCTAGAACACTTAAAACAACTTGTTGTTGTGAGTTCCACTGACTTTTCTTGGTGTGTGTGCCACAGTATCATCACTGAGCTGAAGCTGAGAGACCCCATGTTCCCAGATGATGTCACACAGGGCATTCTTATCCACAGGGTCATAGTGGGATCCCCTGCCAACAGGTACAACCAAAGACATGCTGCTATACAGCAAGTAAACCATGAAAGCATTTATACAAATGCTTTTTACACAGGTGCAAAGTGGGGGGTTTAGGGTTGTCTGATATATTCTTAAAAGGTGCTGAGTGCAATCTCTCAGTGGTCCATTGTACTGCATTGCCCGTTTTAGAGCTGGCATGTTACCAGGAGACATTGTGCTGGAGATCAACGGCACAGAGGTGAAAACATCAGAGGAGATATACACAGCTGTCCACAGCAGCGACAGAATCACAATGCTGGTGCAACGAGGAAGTAAGCTGATCCAGCTCCAGATGACTCCGGAGATCGCCGAATAAATCAACACTAAGACTGCCACTCAACACAGCACTATCTGACACTAGCTTTATTTTTAACTTGAAATGGCTGGTGACATACATGTTTATTGGAGAATGAGCCAAACTTAACATGAACTGAAAAGTCCTGCAATAGCACAGAGGGCTATTATCTTGAATAAAAATATTCATGAAACAATTCTTTGTTTTCTTCTACATAAACTTATAAAAACTGTTCTAACACAAGAACTTTTAAAGCTTTTTAATGTTGACTGCAATGAGAAGCTTAGGACCCAACAATATGGCATGGACCCTTGATGTTAAAACTACAATTAGCTGAGACAACTTACAACTGCTACTATGATGACAATGGTCACACAAGTAAAATACAAGTTGTTCAATCCTATACAATGAAATAGTTTAAAGAATACCATTCAATATAAACAAACCGCTCACCTTGGTTTAAAATGCCAAACTGCCATGAGAAGGAATTACGCACAAAATGTTTAACTCTTACTGTTGTATCAGATTAGACAAAGTTGTGAAGCAGAGCTGAGTGAATAAAAAGTTCCCCTGGTATATTTACATAGACACTTACAGAAAAGGAATTAAAGGACTTGTATTAACTGCTACACAGTTGACTTGGATAAATGTTTGCTAATAAAAGGAGAGAACATTCAGCCACTGTAGGTTTAAACAATATGCTCATACATCAGAGCTCCAGACAAATACAACAACATACAAGTATGGGAGAAAAATAATATTGTTCAAATTCCATTAAAACTACTTTAAAAAGGCTTATTATATATATTGCTGGTAATATTTTTTCTTTTTAAGAAAATATAAATTGTGCGACTGAAGCTTACAATACGCTGCTGGCAGTACGCCAGGTTCTGTATGACCTGCTGGAGGTTGGTCATCTGTAGAGGCACTGTGTGCTGATAGACTTCCAAATAAACAAACATTTGACATCTGCAGATGCCTAAATCCCTTGGACCAAAACCTAGATGCTGCTATGGTGTTTGTGACGATGGAATGCTGCAAAGATCACATGATGTGCACAAACAGCAGCACAGTTATCAAATTCATACACATACATAAATAAGAGGAGTGGGGCAGGGCAAGGACTTGAGGAGTGTGAGGGAGAAGTGTAGTGTCCAGTTTAGTTCAGCAGGGGGCCAAGCGCTGCCTCAGTTGACATGGTCCAGGGCTCTTAGCAGCTCCTCTCCCTGCAACAGATACTGGCGGCCCTGTAGAGGAGCATTCACCTCACAGTCGTATCGAGTGAGTTGAGGCAGAGTGAGAACAGAAGAACAGTTCTCTGAACTGCCCAACAGCCGGCTCGCCAAATCTACAACACAAAGGCTCATTTCAGTTTTATCACTAAATAGAATGACCATTTACTGAGGTTTGCGCTATTCACCTGAAGGTAGTATAGTCCGCTGGACACGCCCCCTTTCTGCATTTTCTGATTCAGGGGCTTTCTGTTTTTTTGTCGGTTCCAAGAGCAAAGAGCCCTATTGGAAAATTATCAGATGATGATTCTATACACATGAAGTTGCAACACCACATACAAAAACATAAATATTTTATTTTGCAAGAAACAAAGAAAAGCTTACTTGTCCTATTGTTTTTGTATCATCCAGTTTTCTTTTCCGTTGTGCATTTTGAGCTGCCTGTGTTCTGAGGGACACCTCTTTGTCCAGCTGTGGTGTTCTAAAAGGGTAGAATGCAACTTAAATAAAAAGATGAATGCATAAATGATTAGTGTGGGGGACACTTACCTCTTGGAGATGATGGTAGCAAGGTGAGGGATGCTGACAAGTTGCGGAGGAGCAGGAGAGGCTGTGCGCTGTCTGTCTGAAGGGGAGTCTGGATAACTGCTGCTTTCCTTTGTCATTTGTACAGAGGGCTTCTCCACAGATGTGTCAGGTCCACAGGACAGAGGCTCACCCGTCACGCTCAGCAGCTGAAAATCATCATCCATGGGTATGTATGGGGCCAGCATCTCCAGATCCAAGTCTTCCAAAGCCTTTACAAAAGTGCATATACAAATGTCAATAGATCATGTATGGAAAAAAATAGTCCATTGTCAATTCACATCCAGGACACCTGAATACCTGTTTTGTAAAAGGAGTCTTTGGTTCCGTATCAATGGCAAACATTTTCTCAACAAAGTCCAATTTGAAATCAGAATTAATGTCAGTTTCCATCAAAGAGAATTCCAATGCACTTTGAGTCTAAAAAGAGGAGCCAAACCAGTTAATACCCTTGGATCTATAAGTCAGAGCCATTAGTCAGAGTGTGACCTCGCTGTACCTGGGTGGGGCTTTTGTGTGCTGTGCTGCATGGAGTAGGAGTGTAGCTCTCTGCTTTGACCATCTCATTGGGCGTGGACTGGTCAGAGAGGGGCTCACTTGGGGGCAATGGAGACAGGGGAAGGGCTAGTTTGTCACTGCTAGAGGGAAGCATTACATCATTGTAGAGAGGGACCTCCTTCAGCAGCTGCATTTCAGAGTCTGTACATGAAAAATTAAACAAATTTAGTGTGGTTTTGGTTACACAGTAATGTAGTTTTTGGCACATACCTGGGCAGCTGAAGTCCAGGGAGATTATAGTGTCCCCTGCAGCAGGGGCCAGTAGAGTGAGTGCCTCAGGCTCCTCTTTGAGCTGGTCGTACAGGCTGACCAGTGGCTGGGCCTCTGCCTGAGTGAAGAGCTTGATGACATCAAGTTCAGGGACCTTCTCGTCTTTGAGGGGAGGTGGGACCAGATCTGGGCTGCTTTTCTCCACAGGCTCCTCCACAGCCTCAAGATGCTCCTCTTTCACTGGCTTCACATCCTCCGTCTGCTCCAGGGACAGGATCATCCGGTTTTCTTCAATGCCACTGGAATCATCCACATGTGTCAACACTTTCAGTATTAATCCCACAATGAAACGCAAACTCTTAAAGCACCAACAATACCTGAGCACAAAGTTGACACAGACCACGCACTGTGGCTGTGAGTTCTTGTTGTTATAAATGACAGTGGCTTGGGTTTCCACCCACACAAAGCCTCCTCTCTTGGCGAGCATGCGGTACTGTCCGGTGCAAACTTGGCCCTTAGCAAATACTGTGCAAAAAAATATAAAGTTGGATTATGCTCAACAAGGAAGAAATGTTGATGTTTTTATTTGATTTTCTGCTCACAGTTGTGGTGCGCCTTGGTAAGGTGGTCTGAATCTAGAGCATGATAGTACTCATAGACTGATCGGTTCAAAAGGTCCTCTGGCTCATATCCCATCAGCTCTGTAATCCTAAAACAAATAGCAAGGCATTCAGAGCTGCAATGCCTGCTCTAGACAATAGGGGGCAATGTCTCACTGTAACAGCACACAATAATTTGCTTCTAAAAATGGAACTAACCGTTCATCGCAGTAGGTAAACTTCATGTCCATGGTGTGACGACTCAGGAAGGTCTTTGTGTCAAGAGGCACCTCAATGTTCGAGGGGTGAGGGATGGGGTCACAGATCAACACCAGAAAGGGCAGAGGTGGTTCCTTCTGCCCATTAGAAATGTCCTCTGTCAAGTTCTCAAAGACACGGACATGTCCGGAGCAGCGCAATACCTGGACACAACGGTAATAGCAATTTAGACATGCAACAAAAAAAATAAAAATCAAAATACACAAAAAAGTGTGATAATGCTTTAAAGAGGTTCAAAACCACCTACCTTCCACGTGGCTGACTTGACGTTGACAGTGCGACCTCTGCTGGTCAAAGTACATTTCATTCGCAGAAAAAAGGTGCGCTCTGTATTGGCCTCCTTGGCTTTTTTTGAGCCTGAAAACAGGAAGTAAGTCATTTTATGAGAGGAAATAAGCCTCTGAGCTTTATTTCCCTGTTGAGCTAAGAGGCACCGTTATAAAACAGCATCAAACAGGACCAGTGACTGTAGTGGGTATGAAGCTAACCTGTATTCAACATTTCAGTGGAAACTATTCACTGGAGCCATTTCACCCAAGGGTTCAAACTTATTGTGCTAAATTTACCTTTTGTTAAACCATGACGCAATTATATTTCTTGATATGTTTGAGTAAAGTGATGAAGGCACTGTCCTTCATGAGCTGAAAATGAAGACATTTGTGGCTCTTGACAGATGATCCATCCACCTTCACTGTAACATTGTACTGTAACTGGACTTGTTGCGTCTCCTGTTTTCTCTTCAGTGCATCAGCCTCTGATGTCAGCCCTCACCAGTTCTGTGGATCAGCATCTCCCGCAGCTCCTCTTGGTCACAGGGATGAGTGAAATCAAACACACTGTGTCCAGTCAGATCAAACTGCACAAAACAAGAGACAAAGAAAGTTTAAAGAAGACATATTGTGCTTCTGTCAACTATATAGTAATAACCTATGACACCTGTGAATCATCATGCCATAATTTGGACATTTTAAAATCGCAAAATTACTCTAAAATGACCCAATAAAAAGGAACAAGTCTGCTAAATTCTGGTGCCCAATGGGAGTGGATGTTTCCATAAAAAGATCCGTGAAGTTGTCGGCCACTCCTATGGATAGCTGCGGATCTATATGATATGACTTTGCTATGCTGCCAAATCTTATGTGTATCACTGATTAAGAAAAATAAAATTGGAGAACGAAGTAAGTAGAGAGCAGTGGTGTAGCCGGTAGCGGTGAAAGCAAGGGTTGATCGTCAAAATGACGTTTTGAAAAAAGTGATTACAATTGCACAAATCACTCCCAATAACAACTTTGGGTGAGTAAAGGAGAAGGAGAAACATCTATAACATGGTTAAAAGTTGATTGGCATAATAGGTCTGCTTTAAACCTAAAAACTCTTGAATTCAGTCCGCACTTCCCAGAGAGTTACAGTTTCACCCGTAGCTCTTCCGTGACTCACTTGTGCCAGCCCAAGGCATTTGTTGACATTCTCGGACAGGTAAATCATATCTCCATCTTCAGACAGCACCATGAGGAAGCCCTCCAGAGCCTTAAGGTAGGAACTGTTGAGCTGCATGTCCAGGTCACTTTCTTCCTCCCCTGACAGCTCTACAAGGCAGAAAAGAGATCTTCAATCTCAAGCCTATAATGTCGAATGCTCTCAATTTCTATGCGTCTTTAAAATATGTTTATGAGTAATGTTGTATATTGCTGTATATTAAAGAATAATATGAGGTGGAGAGCACTGACCATTGCTGAGCAGCTTCCTCATGCGTAGGTAGCTGATGGTCAGTCTCATGATGGAGGCTTTGTCCAGACTCGAACTGACACTGTGTGGCAGTGGCAGCTGCTGGGCTAGCTCGTAGAACACCTCCGACTCCTTCCCACGCCGGCATCTTGCTGCATCCCGGGACTTCTCTTTGCGGCGCTCAGAACTCACTCTGTGAAACCCAGGATATGGTTAGGAACATTATTTTAAATGAAGCACAACACTCTCACATTTCAACTTTTTCATGAATGTCCACTGGGCAAGACAGGAGGAGATAACTGAGGACACATAGTACAGAGTCCTCCTGAGGGTGACCTGTTCCATATGATAAATGCCATCTGCAGTGCACAGTGCTCACTGGCTGTACAGGTCCACCCCTTCACGGCATTGGCTTAGGGGACACACTGTATTCCATTACCTGGAGAGCAGCCAGCTACACTCCGTTATGAGGTTAGTCTAAATCATGGACTCCAGGTGGTGAACACAGTTTTCGCTTAATTACTTATATTGTGTAGAGTTTTTAACATGTATATTCCTTAAAAAGGAGGCCAGTTCTGGGTTACAGTATTAGGAAAAGAAAAAAAAAAAATCAAGTAACAGCCCTCAAAAGGACAGCAGCATGTCAGTTTGCAAAATGGCAAGTGGCAAATCAGTATAATCAGTATCATTAAATAAAATGGTCACAAAATGTAGGTGTTTTTTTTTTTTTTTTTCAAATAACTAACAATATTTTTTATTATTACAATGGCTCTCTTTCATATTTATCATCACAATGGTAAAATGGACATGTTAAAGCTCAACCCATTAGTATCTCTTTACCTGAAATGTCGCTCAGCTTCACAGAACTGACTAGTATTGATCTGTAATGGCCGTGTTGTTTTCAAATGAGCTAATGGCCCACACAACTAAATTTAGCCGATTGTGTTTCCAACCTCGCTGCTTAAGGAAGCTTTTACAACAGAATATAGCACACTCACTATCCAATTAGGGCCTTGAACAAAAGACTATACCAAACTGAATTCATCTGTGTGAGGGGCCAGGGGAGAGGGCAGAGCTGTACATTCAGTAATATCTCATAATATAGCCACTCTGTACTGTTACTTGCATTTAGCCCAGTCTGTTTGACCTAATGGCATCACTACTTTATACCAGTATTGTGAATAAGAAAATATCCAATTCAACATTATTGCTCTTAAATCCAAATCAAATGCATACAAAACGCTAAAAATATTTCAATTTTAAAAAGTGAAAGGAGAAAAATAAAACCAGTATAGTTTGATTTAAACAAATCATGGCATTACTAACACTAAACAAATAGAATCATGAATATGTATTATGCAACGCTCCAAATCATAACTCCACAAACATAGATGTACTCACCATTACATAACTCTTGTCTCTATGTGAACATAGAGACAGCTCTGGGTTAAATTCCATGCAAATATTTATAGTAGTGCAGTTGTGCCATGGCTTCAGAGAGTGCCAAAGTGCATAACAACAAAAGAAAGTTAAAAAAAATAATAAATAAATAAAAATATATATATATACACACACATACACACTTCCACATATTTATCCTGTTTGTAGAATGAGTGGTGAAGAAAACCTCACTGAATCACTGCACATGTCAGCTTAACAAGACGTGCTTTACAATGTTATAATCACACATCATTTTAATAAACATTTTTATCTTAAATACCTTACAGTAACTTCCATGAATACAAATACTAGCTAAGGGGCCCAGTTACATAACCAGCGCACAAGGCCCTACATGCAGTGCTGAACTGGACCAATGTGAAGACAATCAGTGATATTATAATGTACATGTACAGCATTATTTGCATACTGGGGTTGTCTTGAGGATACAGACCAATTTGAGAGGAAACAACAAACCTGATATTTGGGAAGGGCCCCTTTAAGCCACATAGGAGTGATCGCAACTGTTGAGTATGACAGCAAACACTCTATTACATAACACTGTTCAAGTAAACCCTGACCCAATATGGGATTAGCTAAGGCTTCACTCTGCATGCCTCGGCACAGACACTAACATTTTTTTAGGGAGGGTGGGTCGCATGAGACACGTTAGGGCTACAAGATGAATAGAGATCAATCCTGTCCACATTTAAAGCTTGCTAACCCTGTAGTACAAACAGAAATGCTGACTATGGAAGCTCTGCAGAGGCTGAAAACTCCAATAATGAAAGGGATCAGATGTGAGGAGTGGAAACAGAACTTAGATCTAGAACTTTAAAAAGCCCCAAATAAATAAATATAAAAGCAACAAGTTATATACTCAATTACACCTTTGAGTCTCTGCAAAATATTTAGTTTAAATCTTTCATTTCATATTTAGTTCATATCTTTAGTAATGAAAAGAGAGAAAAATTACATATTCAAAATAAACAAATCTTGCCATGCAATCTTTCAAAAAGGGTATAAAGTGGTGGGTCTACCTATTGCTGTTCATTTTATACCTCAAGGACATATCTTATAGATAAATATTGTCAGATTATTGTCACCCGGATGTGGAGATCATGTCTCACCTGACCTCGCCCTCATAAAGTTATGTTTCCTGAGCTCTGTCAAACTTTCCTACAGCCTAAAGGTCCAGACACACAAACAGCAAAAGAATAAACCATGCACGTCTTCAATAATGCACACTCACTGTAATCAGACAAGCCTCTGCCTGCCCTTATGATGACAATGTGAGGACAGAAGGTGAAACCACAACAGCAAAATGTTTGAGGACACAATTAATTTTGGGTTCGTCCTTGGAGCTGTGTCCTTCCTTAAGCACCTCTGATGAGATCATGGTTGTGTATCGTTTTTGGCTACTAACACCAAGATATTCATACTCCACATAATTCAAACTGCAGAGTCGTGCTAGTTGCATGTCCTAACGTAACATTAGAAGGCCATAAAAGGTAATTAGGAGGTACCAGCATTTTGTGTTTATAGTGAGTACACCTAGGTTCACATGCAAAACAGAGACCTGCTGTTCTTTTTTTCGGAGAGAGGGGAAGTCATCCCAGCCACATGTCCGCACCTAACCTCAGTGCGATCACGCTACTGTGGAAATGTACTGGGACCATGTTTTTATGCTTCCTTCCCTCCATTGTTAGAAGATGGCTGCAGAGATGTGTCTGGAAGGCTCTCACAAAGGACTCACATTGGATAGCATTTACAATTGTATAGTAGGGCTGCACAATATATATCGCAATTAAATAAAAATAGCAAATTGTGCAGGTGCAATTGTTAAATTGTCTAACACAGAATAAGGAAAAAAGGAAAGTAAAAAACTAAAGTTTACCAACAGAATGTCCGCTGTAAACAACAAGCTATTCTGTTATTAAAAAAAAAAACAACTGCCAACTCTGCCATTTATATACAAACCTGTTCTGAAATGCATGGAATTTAACAGAGTATATTCCAGTTATTTCTCAAATGTTTAGTTTTTAAAAATCACAGATTTAACCGCAATTGCAATATATCACAAAAATATTTTTCCCTAAAATTATGCAATCTTTTTGTACCAGTATCTGTTTAGCTTAAAACACTTTCAAAACATGACCTCTGCACTCCCAATTTTGATGTAGTTGCTTTTGTTTATTAGTCTCAAATATCTTGAGGAAACCAGTAATCGACGAGTCAGGAAGAGCTGCACTTAGCCACTCCCATTGACGTCAGGGTGATTAAGAGATGAGAAGGAAATAATACCTCCACAGGGCCAACAACCAGAGCTTAGGAAAATCAAACGACAACAGTTCCCAAAATGCACTGCTGCTGCACGCCCCATTTGACGGTCAAGACAAAGAGTATCCAACTTCCAACTCCAGATATCCAGAAAATACGTCCTGCATTTGATTCATAACGTGATGTTTGTCAACACAAAATTATCTGACTCCTGCTTGATATTTCCATAGATCAAATTATTAAGAGGTTTTATATAAATAACTCTGCAAATCGAAGATGTATTGTTCTCCAGAAACAAAATATGATCCCTTCTCCACAGATTGCAAATGATAACACTGATTTTCATTTGATCACCTGCAGCCCAACTAATCTATTCTATTTTAGACAATGCATCGTTTGGTCAACATTTTTAGCTGCTCTAATTATAAATGGAGAAACAGACTGTGATTCATGTGCGCCAGGGCCATTTAATATGAAATGGGTGGATGCAACTGGCTCTGAAAGATAGATTGCCCATTTCCTAATTCCTCGGGTGAGTTTACAACTCCACTGACCAGCAGTTGAACTGTCAGCTCACTTTGTTATTCAAAAGCAAACCCTTGTTATCTGTGTGTGTGTCAACTTGCCAGTTAAACAAACACAGTCTCCAAAAAATAGGAGTTTTAATTTTTACTGTGCTGTAATTTCATGTGTACAGTTTTTATTCTTATAATTAAAATATGTGACCACTATCATCAACAATAACTGTACAACTGGATACGTGTTACAGCTTAAATAACCCAATGGTCCATGGTGCCAATAACCTAGAGTGAAGTCAGTGGTTGACAGTGAGAGTTTGTTAGTTATCCCTGTGAGAAATCTCTATTTAAATAGAAAATATATACACACACAACATTGCACAGATCATTTCATGAATGTGAGAGCGACTGTTTAGCAGAATGCACTTTAAAAGGTTAAATGTGGCATTACTTCAGCAGACTGTCCCCTTAAGCTGAGGCAGGCCCATAAATCAGCATGTGGGGCATTAATTATTAGCACTTAGGAAGTTCAGTTGAGACCGAACTTCGTCAGTAGTGAATATTTTAGTTCCACACAAACACATTATGGTCATTGCTCAACCAGTCCTGAACAGATTATGGGAAACTGATTGCTCATTGATCACCCTGGAGTCTGGTAATGATCGTCACAGTACACATTTCTGACTCAATTTCGATTAATGTTTAACATAATTCCAGGTATGATGTTAGTCAATATGTTCACGTCCTGTCAGTTTAATGTGTTTAACCTGGGCCTTAGCACGACGTCCTTTAAAAACAAAGTTAAGCTTGAATAGCACATGTGTTGAATTGTCTTATCTCAAATATCAGTATTATCAGTAGTGGTATCAGCAAAGCCTAATATTACGATGAGTAAAAAGTAGGTTTAATGATCATATGTTTTTCTTGAGTAGGCGGTGCTAGCTCGCGGCTAACCACCACAGTGTCGCTAGCCAAAGCATTAACTCAGACTAAACTAGAGTGTAACCTTGAAACAAAGCACACATACTCGGCTCATATTTACGAACACACTCTTACTTTGATACGCACATGTAAATATCAGAACATAACAGTACAGCATTCATCTTTACCTTTTTTTCTCGGGTACGACTCCAGCGTCCATTTCAGGACGAAAGGATCAGAGTTGAGTTTTCCTATCGCAATCAGGCAGTATCCGGGCCCTCTGAGAAATCAACACAAAATTCACGTTTCTTAAACTGCAAATATCCGTAAATGTCCCACCAGAGCTCGCTTATATTCGGTAAGTTTCCGTGTGTCCCAAAATGAGTTTACTGCTCAGAATCTAGCAGTCTTGTTGAGAGACAGTGCCACGCTGGAGAGCCTGGGGTCCTCGCGCAGACAATGTTGCGCCGCACAGAAGGACAGGCCCCTCCCCCTGTCAGCGGGGCCGCGCAATCACATGCCTCCAGCGGGAACGCGCCCCAAACCAGCGAGAACCAGAGAGGCTTGTGACGACAGGAGTCTGGGGCATCCCGTGGGACAGCTGCGTCACAAGAGCCAAATGCATTACTACGATCAGTACTGGCTTCCTCCTGGGGGCAAGAACCCTGAGTTTTGTTTTTAGGCCCAACCAAAGTGTGACGCCATGTTTCATAGGTTTGTCGAGACATTTAAAGGTCCACCATGTAACTTTTCAGACTGGTCCACCACCTGCTTGTTTCCTTCTGGGGGCAAAAACCTTGGCAAGAACCCTGAGTTTTGTTTTTAGGTCCAACCAAAGTGTGACGCCATGTTTCATAGGTTTGTCGAGACATTTAAAGGTGCACCATGTAGCTTTTTGTTTCCCTGGAGATGTAAGCTTGGTCAAGACCACTAACCCCAATCCCCCCTTATTTAAACTTAAGGTCGGAGATAAGTGAGCAGAAGTTAGCCACTATGAACATAGGTTTAAGTGGCTTAGTCCAGTAGTCTTCTCTAAAGGACATGTGTGCTAAACAAAGAGTAAAGATTAGTGGGATTAGTGATCTTTGACTCATCCATGGAGATCAGTGCTGCTTTTGTTCAAAGAAAAAGGGTTAAGAGTAATCACTGACTCAAATAAACTTCCTTATATGTTGTCTAAATGCACTGTTTCTTCTTCCATTGAAATGTTAGCACCAGTAAATGTGCTCTGTGGTTTCCTGTTTACTCTCTACAGCAAAAAACCACAGCAAACGATTATGCAAACATTTGTTTTGTTTTTAAACTATACTTTCAAAAGTAAATTTCAACAGTCTTGGTTCATTTGCATGTACTAGAATATCTCTAGTAGTATCCCTGTACAGGCCTATGAAATTTTACAGCTTTTTTTGGGGAAGAAAGTGTTTCGGAGGGCAGACTAGAGTCACTCATTACTGTAAATGCAGGTCTCAGCAGCATTACGTTAGTAAGGAGCCAACAGCAGCATATGATGAAATTTCCAAAGTTCTGTTTAATGCTGTACTCTGAATCATTTCAGTTCAGATGAATTGGCACATCATACTTAACCCTCCTTGACGACACTGCGGTTCAACTTCTTCTTTGCCAGCACAGATAAAATTAAATGTTTTCTTTTCTTTCTTTTACATCCGAATGTGGCGGGATGATTCAACCAACAATCCTGCTGGTTAAACATTTCTGGATTCCTGCAAAAGCACTGCCTCTCCCATATACAACAAATTTGGCACCTTGCCCTCTATCTGAAATTCTAACATAATCATCATATTTATGCGACATTTTAAAAAAACACTCTTTAATACCTCAATAGTATTTTTTTCATTTTAAAAAGCACAAGAGTAAAAAGCAAATATACAAATAAAATAGAAATTAAAAAGACACTTGAGGTCAATAATCCATGAGCTTTAAGTCACTATTTGCAGAGTGATGCAAGTTCCTTCTGTGCAGCTTGTGGTCTGGTGAATCTGGTCTGTTTGTGGGGAATGTGGCAGTCTTTTGCTGCTTCTGACGTGGCACTGAGCAGACTGCCACAAGTTTCTAGGGCAGCAGTAGCTCTGGAGATGTAAAGGAGAAGTCTCTGAACTCCTCCTGGTTGACTGCGGGGATGAGCGAGTCCTCCATCGGGGTCAGGGTGGGCTCCTCTTGGGTGAAGTCAGGGTCAAAGTTGTTCACATCTTCAGGGGTTTTCTACAACACAAAAATTTGTTAAAGCGGACATATTGTACTTTTTTGTTGTATTATTGTTATGTTTTAAATTGCTATTTTATCTAAAGGGATTTACATAGACTGAAATTGACACCTCAAAGAAGGAAAAACACTTTATGCTTGCCCTTGTGTGCGACCTGAAACATGCAATGTTCTGTTTAGTGGGAAAACTGTGCCACTGCTGCCCCACCACACTAATTATAGTAATATACATCTGTTTGACTGTGCAATGAACCTCTGTGTTACATTTGTGAGTACTGTTTGTGCCATGGTACAGATCAGAGATATTTTCAATGAAACTGAAATGAACAATGGGAATTAAACTGTTGACTAATATACACTGAACAAGTCTAGAATAATCGCAGATGTTTTACACTATCATTGAAACAGAAATGTACTTACTATCCGTGGTTTAAACGGTGGCTCTATCTCTTTGTGGTTGAGTTTGTCCCAGTCGATTGCACTGAAGAACAGGTGGCTGGTAACGGCGCTCTCTCCTCCTTCAGAAGCCACGCAGCCCAAGCGCCGAGCTGGGTTTTTGGTCAGCAACTGTGGACAAGATATGGAGACAAATGGCATTTATATCAAGAAACAACTCACATTCTAGTTAAAATGGTAGATATAATAATAGGTGTAAGAATTAAAGAGTAAGGTTTATCTTGTCATTCAAAACCATCAATCGATCAAATCATCATCAGTCGATCAATGGAGCTTCTAAATGTTTAATTTAATGTTGTATGATAGGGTGGAGTGATATAACTTAAAATGTTTTAATAACAATAAGAAAGAGAAAATTTGCTGAGCTTAACAGTGGCTTTTATAAAACTTGTTTCAGGCTGTTGATGTTAACTTAACTTATAAGTTTTCACTTCTCACTTCTGAGTTTTTAGTCTCTGCAGATCCTCCACAGTCGGTGTTTAAGGGTGCATTCACACTTGTCCTTGTGGGGTCTAGGTTTGAGGCCAGTTTAGTCCTCATGGTAGACCTGATTTTGTCCTGTTATAGTCTTGGTTTAGACCTGGTCAGTCCAGGATTAGTCCCAATTTTGATGTGGTCTATGTGCACGTGTGGATGTGCCCTAAATCACTCTTGCAGAAGCAATTATCCACAATTTCTGTCTACCTCCATTCACAACTGAGAGGGGAAAACGCTGCAGTGCATGCTCTATTATATCAATATTTCAAATTTCATATCATCCCCAAACATATCACAGTATATCACCAGACCTACTGTATGATTTATAGTCATGAATGTGCCACTATTACTACACTCTATGCAAGCAAGTCATTACCTCCAAGAGTGAAAAAAAACTGAACAACAGAATTAGGTCAACGTTCAGTCCATTTATTGCACCAATAAAGCACAACTGTCTGACACCCACTTTACGCACACATAAGTGTATGTCTGTAACAGTAACAATATGATGGACCATATCACGCAATATAAAAAAGTACAACTTGCCTAAGCAATTTTGCAAGCGTATACAACTTAGGTCACTTAGGTCACACTGTCACTTTCAACATTATTACAGAATGTTGGAGTTTGCATTGAACTTAGAACTCATTCAGACTAAACCTGTCTGGAAAAAAACAAACCTGGACCACAACCAAAACAACTTCCAGCCACGCCCCATTTTCCAAATGAAGAAGCACTCTGTGGATTATGGCAGGCTCCTCCCATAAGGCTCGGATTCGGCTCATCTGAGGACAGCCTGAATGTCCAAAGTCACACATCAAAACAGTGCCTCACCTGTTCATTCTGACAACATACTCTAGCTTCATTGTCTAAACAAAAGGGTGACAATTCACACTTCAAACACTGGGGTTTAGGTAGGTTGCAGAGGCTGCACTCAGAGAGTAAATTCTGGAGGTTCTGAGCGTTCATGTGAGGCATGGCCTGTTTTGCATGTATCCTCTATATGCAGGTTAAGGAACTGGCAAGGTTCAGTTGTGATTGTAGTTCCTTTTTTTTAAAACAGTAAGCGCACAGATTACAAATCGTCTCTTTAAATAAATGAGTACAAATAGAATGGAAAAGTGCCTGTTTTGATAAGTGTCATATGTCCTAGTTTTTTTTGATCCCAGTGGCATTTGGCCTACACAGACATGTCTCCTGTTGGAGATGAGGTGATACAGACTACACACTGCTGAGTCATGTTAGGACTTTAATTCACTGTATAAAGATAGAGCGAGCTCCCTCATGTGGCAAGGACAGCCATGCAAAAACATATGTATTCATCTTGTCCATCAGTATATTTAAAACCACACACATTCTATAACAAAGGCTTGTTTGTTTTGAAGAGAGCTATTGCTGGGGAAGTTTCTGATCCATAGCTTAATACAGTTATGTAACAGGGCAGGGTATTCAGGGCACACAGCTGGAGTCATTGCACAGTCATGCTCAAAGTCAATATAAAACTGAAAAGGGATGTTCCTATAGCCCAAAGCGACATGACTTCTGCATAAAAATAAATGCAGATTCATGGGCTTCCAGCAATGTAATTTAAAAAAAAAAACCACACACACACTACTGATGTGTCATTACACGATTATTATTATTCCATCTTTTGAACTGTCAAAATTCTTCAAAATGGAATTTATAACAGAAAAAAGTAAGTGACTGAATGAATACCAAAAACACACACCCTCTGAGGATGTAAACAAGACTGACCGCTTTGAGGATGCTGACAGCCTCTTTGCTGAGCCAGGAGGCATACACTATCTCCTCGTTCAGGATGGACTCAAACAGGTCGTCTTCATTCTCCGCCTCAAAGGGAGCATGGCCCGAGAGCATCTCGTACAGTAACACCCCAAGAGCCCACCAGTCCACTGACGGCCCATACAGCATCTCCTGCAGGATCTGGAGACAGCGGAACAAGGCTTAAGGATCCACTTCAGCTAAAGAGCTAAACAAATAGAACCCATCATCTAAGGAAAGAAAAGTAAGTGTGTGTATGGAGCCTTGCAACAATTTGTGCTTTGCTGTGTTTTGTGGCTTGTCCCAAAGTCAACCTGGCATGACACTACAGACAGAAATTTGACTTTATGGCTAGATCTGGCATATTTACATGGGGTCATTTTAATTAATATGTATCTATTAAATCAATCAATGAATTAATAAATTAATAAATAAACTCACAAACTCAATTTCATTGCTGATGTGTCATTACAAACACTTCAGACCCACCTCTTGAATGTTCAGGACACTCAAGAGGTGGGCACCACTTTAGTCCACCACTCCTTTAAGTGTCCGAGGACAGAGGGGAGTACAAGAAACATAATTTATGGACACCCACTGTACAGCTGTTTTTGTATGGAGAGATGTGTCATAGCCAGTCACACTGCATCAGAACAGAATTGAAGTGGGGGGCAGGAGCGTGAAGAGAACTAATATTACTAATCTTATTTAAAAATAAATAAATAAATAAAAAAAGAGACGTTGACCTCTGGGGCGATATAGTCAGGGGTCCCGCAGAAGGTGGCTGTGGCTGCTCCTTCAAAGATGCCCTCCTTACACATACCAAAGTCTGCCAGCTTACAGTGGCCGTCTTTGTCCAGCAGAACATTGTCTAGTTTCAGATCTCTGAAAATAAAAATGCACAAAGCTATAACCCCTCTTAATAGATGCTATAGACCAGCACAGAAAGAGTCGTGTCCCCTCATACACGATTTTAACTGAAGGGTAAGCCTGTGGTATTTAGCTGTGGGTTAGCAGGAAGTGCTGACAGCAAGTAGGCCCATGCGGTTATTACAGCTTCATTATGTTTTACATTTTGTAATATTGTGTAAATATAAAAAATATATAGCTAAAGGACTAAATGAGCATTTCCATGGAAACAAACTGGCGAAGGCCCAGCCTCCAGGGTAAGCAGCAGTTTTATTTCACAGGCTCATTTTGAGTTTTACTCACTAAGACCATCACGTTGCAGTGTGTTCTCTCATCCTCTGGTTATTTTAGAGAGGACAAACAGGAGTGGTATGTTCTGCGAGCCGCACATTAGGATCTAAATATAGGTCACATTTACAGACCACATGATGCCCCTTTAACAGGACCCTCATTACACTTTCCATTGACAACATCTACCACTGGGGCAACACAAAGGAAGCAACAGTTTTAAGGAATAATGCATTGCATTCCAGTTTACAGTTCAACTTTACAGGAATATGTTGATAGCTATAAAACAGGTGTTATTCATTCATTTATTTATGGAGTTTGGCTTTAAACTGATATCACTTCACACTTTGTTACACAGTAGGGCGGGAGAATAAAGTGATCACCTGTAGATGATTCCCTTGTTGTGAAGGAACATGAGAGCAGAGGTGATTTCCGCAGCATAGAAACGTGCTCTGGGCTCCTCAAACTTCCTGGACTTCTGAATGTGAAACATGAGGTCTCCTCCATTCACAAACTCCATCACAAAGAAGAGTCGGTCCTGATGAGAACAAAGGGAAGATGGCATCAACAAAGTAACATATGAGAATACGTCAATGTATGCTGCATTCTCTCTTACTGTAGCAGACACACAGGACAATACTTAGAAACTTGTATGTACAAACATTTCTTATGATGCTTGGAAGGAGATAGAACTCTCGTCAACAAAGGAGAAGCACACCTCCTCAGCCCCACATCCTGCTAACCACTGTCACTGAATTAGACTGCAAATGTGCTGTAATCTATTGTCTTAAATGGGTGATTTAATGATGATCCTATTGTGTAATGGGAGCCAAAGCTCAGAGAGCAGAGAATGAGAATCTCTGTGGCCTCTTATAACCTCAATCGAGCTGCTAAGTATATTTTGATCCTGTGAAGTAGGTCAAACCGTAAGGTTAAGAAAGTAACTGACTCAAGGCCTGCTGCCATCTGCTGTTTTAAGAACAACAAGAGCAACAAGCAAGAGTCTTGTGCTAATCATCTGCTTATTTTAAATAATTCAGTTATTTTCATAACTGAGGTCCAGATACAGTCCATGTATGAACTAATAGTACAACATGTCAAGGCTAGTATTGTCACAATGGGCTAAAATTGTACTGTAAAAAAAAATGTAAAAATGTAAAAATGCTCTTTATAATGCTTCATAATGTTGATTGTATCTGGACTTACACGTGTCTGGAAGCAGCAGTGGAGCTGGGTGAGGTAGGGGTGGCAGCGGGCGAGCGACAGCACCCGTTTCTCAGTCATGGTGCACTCCACATCATCATCCTGCAGAATGATGTCCTTCTTCAGCACTTTCACTGCAAACACGTGCTCCGTGTCATTGAGCCGCGCCAACATCACCTGCAACAGGCCAGGCAAAATTTCACAATGATGAATAAACAGTCCACCTGTTCTACTGATACAACTTATCATTAAATTAAATGATATGCAATAGGCCTCACAAAAGTGGCTCTCCTTTCATCAGTGCTTTACTTGTAAAGGTAAGAAAAATAGTTTCAGGTCTGGAGATCTTGAGCTTGTAAATAAAGATTTACATTGAGGGCTTGCCATCCATTCTGTTAATTTATCTAAATTCACATTTAATTACATTAAATAAATACATTAATTAGAAAGATTGATGGCAAAATGTGACTTATACAAGATTCAACCTTTCAGGTCTTTGGGGGAGTTTCAGGAAATGTGCAGTGTGCAGTTTATTTTTGCTTTGTTTTTGTTGGGTTTTTTTTCATTAGAGGTCAGACCCATGCAACTCTGACTCAAATCTAAAACGGCACAGAGGCAGTGTGAGAAACTGGGGGTTGTTTCAAGAACAAATGCTTTCAATATTACATCTAATGATTAAAAAAGCAATTGTACTCATTTATAACGAGAAGAGAGTAGGTCACCCATTTTGTTAAACAGTATGACGAATAATTCATGTTACGTGTGTTAAAGTGAAAATAAAGCCTGAATTTTTGGTCTTTGGAGACTGTGCTCACCTTGCCAAAGCTGCCTTTCCCCAGCACCTGAATGAAAGTGAAGTTTTGGAGGCCCAGCTTGACTGTTTGTGGCTGTACTTCCACACTCTCTCTGCGCTCTGGCGCCCTCACCTGGCCTCCCTTAACCTGTGAGCAGAACAGCAAAATCAGAGCATGTACATAGACTGTGAAGGCATTTGGATAATGTAGCGATGCAGTACCGTTGAGGTGCGCTTGGAGAGGCCTCCTGGATGTAGACCCATCTCTGACAGCTTATTGGCCAGCTCCACACTGTTGACACCACAACTCGGGGCTACGTTGCCTTTACAGCGGATATGAACATTCATTTTGCAACCTGAAAAAGAAAAGCAATCTTATATGAGCAGAAAGGGGCACAAAGATGTATAAAAGAGTAGTAAGAAAAACATACTTTTGCAGTGCAGGCCTTGCCGGACAAGGCCCCACAGTAGAGAACCACAGTGGTCACAGAAAGTGGGAGACTTGTAGTTGTGGATATTGAACTTGTGAGGAACATTGATACTGAAACCCTGGTTCATTGGCTTAAAACACAGATGCACAGCACACAGTTAGACATGTTAATAGGCACTATCAAATGAAACAACACTAAAATCAGACAACCACATGCTTTCTGACGGTGGTTTTGTTTACATGGCCACCGTCATCTGCTTATTATACAATTTCTGGACCTTTAAGATATATAAATGCAATACAAACTACAAAGACTGGCGTGAGTAATCTGAGGGACCATGATCAAAAAGAAACCAAATGATTTGCTATACACTATTTTAATAACCTTAGAACTCCAAAAATCTGATAATAATTAGATTTTGAGTGTGTATGTAACAGCAGCCAGTGTATATACAAGTTATAAAAAAGTATGAATCACAACACAACACAAATGACTTGCATGAGCTTATTATGATTTCAGGAACCAAAACTGTTCATGTTCAGCAAAATAATGTATGGAAAAATAAACTATGTTTGAAATTGCAAAATTGAGAAATGTCAAAATAGAAAAGAAATAATAAAAATAACCTTGATACAATCAGGAAGCTGTCCCAATTAATTCCAGTGATCATTAATGAACCTAGGACCTGACACGCACGCATTAGAACAGGCAGAAATATCTTTCAGGATTAATTACCATCTGTTGTTTTACATTTCCATTAACAAACACGCCAACATTAACACATTCCTACTCCAGTGCACAACAATATTAGTGTCCTTGGACCAGACAAATCCCCCGCTTTTCCACTAAGGTAGTACATGCACTGTGTTTGAGTAGAGCGCCAACCTTCAGCTTTGTGGGCAACCACTGAGCCACAGCAGAAGAATATGCTGTAATGTGAAATAATACAATTTTAATCATGACTCAGAGTACAGAGGCTGTGCTTACCTGCTCGGTTTGAGTTTTCTTCATGCGAGGACATGCTGTCACCACCAGCTGGTGGCAGCGCTTATGAACAACACACGTGCACACTGAAAACACAGCAAAATGCAGAGTTAGGCCAATATATGAGTAGGCCGATATATATTGGGCCAATATTTACACTTTTAGCATATTGGTTTGAAATCTCCAGCATAGGCGAATATTCTGCTGACCACCTGACTAAGGAAAGGCATTTGGCTTTATTTGAACATTTCAATTGTTCTCATTTCAAATCTTATAATTTGCGAGAAATAATAGTTTAATAATAATAAATATAATAATATTTAGTTCCAAAGAATTGATATTGATTAAAAAAAAAAATATATATATATATATATATATATATATATATATATATATATATATATATATATATATATATATATACATACATACATACATACATACATACATACACTTATATATACAAATAAGTATTTGAACACCCTGTGATTTTGCAAGCTCTCCCACTTAGAAATCATGGAGGGGTCTGAAATTTTCATCTTAGGTGCATGTCCACTGTGAGGGACATAAAAATCTGGAAATCACATTATATGATTTTAAAAAAATAATTTGTATGGTACTGCTGGCAAATAAGTCTTTGAACACCTGAGATCAATCAATGTTAATATTTGGTACAGTAGCCTTTGTTTGCAATTACAGAAGTCAAACGTTTCCTGTAGTTTTTCACCAGGTTTGCACACACTGCAGGAGGGATTTTGGCCCACTCCTCCACACAGATCTTATCTAGATCAGTCAAGTTTCTGGGCTGTCGCTGAGAAACACGGAGTTTGAGCTCCCTCCAAAGATTTTCTATTGGGTTTAGGTCTGGAGACTGGCTAGGCCACTCCAGAATCTTGATATGCTTCTTACGGAGCCACTCCTTGGTTATCCTGGCTGTTCTTCGGGTCATTGTCATGTTGGACCCATTTTCAGTGCTCTAACTGAGGGAAGGAGGTTGTTCCCCAAAATCTCACAATACATGGCCCCAGTCATCCTCTCCTTAATACAGTGCAGTCGTCCTGTCCCATGTGCAGAAAAACACCCCCAAAGCATGATGCTACCACCTCCATGCTTCACAGTAGGGATGGTGTTCTTTGGATGGTCCTCATCATTCTTCTTCCTCCAAACACGGCGAATGGAATTAAGACCAAAACTTCTATTCTGGTCTTATCTGACCACATGACTTTCTCCCATGACTCCTCTGGATCATCCAAATGGTCATTGGCAAACTTAAGACGGGCCTGGACATGTGCTGGTTTAAGCAGGGCAACCTTCCGTGCCATGCATGATTTTTAAACCATGACGTCTTAGTGTATTACTAACAGTAACCTTGGAAACGGTGGTCCCAGCTCTTTTCAGGTCATTGACCAGCTCCTCCCGTGCAGTTCTGGGTTGATTCCTCACCTTTCTTAGGGTCATTGAGACCCCACGAGGTGAGATCTTGTATGAAGCCCCAGTCCGAGGGAGATTGACAGTCATGTTTGGCTTCTTCCATTTTCTAATAATTTCTCCAACAGTTGATCTTTTTTCACCAAGCTGCTTGGCAATTGCCCCGTAGCCCTTTCCAGCCTTGTTGAGGTCCACAATTTTGTCTCTTGTGCATTTTGACATTTGTTTGGTCTTGGCCATGTTAGTAGTTGTAGTCTTACTGATTGTATGGGGTGGACAGGCGTCTTTATGCAGCTAACAACCTCAAACAAGTGCTTCTAATTTAGGATAATAAGTGGAGCGGAGGTGGACATTTTAAAGGTGGACTAACAGGTCTTTGAGGGTCAGAATTCTAGCTGATAGACACGTGTTCAAATACTTATTTGCAGCAGTAACATACAAATACATTATTTTTAAAAATCATACAATGTGATTTCCAGATTTATTTTTTTTAGGTTATGTCTCTCACAGTGGACATGCACCCAAGATGAAAATTTCAGACCCCCCCCCCCATGATTTCTAAGTGGGAGAAACACAGGATGTTCAAATACTTATTATCATATATGTCTGTCGATCTCGAATAAAATTGAATTAAAATTAAATTAGAAACTCTTGCTCACCTTGGCATTGATAACCCTGTTTCCCAAACACCCCCCTGAAGAAGACAAAGAACATACTTCCATAAAAACAAAGTACAGTATTCCAGAAACAATGGCTCATATGTGTGATAATACATAATAACTGTGACAATGTGATAATATAAGATAACTGTGATGTGATAATATATGTGATAACTGTGACAATGTGATAATATATGTGATAACTATGGATATTTAGAAATGAAATTAACGCAATGGTCACGATCACAATGTATCAGCACTAAAACACATGGCAACCTACAGAAGATAATTTGTTTCATCAGATTAAGAATTTTAACTGCAGCTGAATTTCTCACTTTGAATTTTATGAATTAATTTTTTTTTTTTTTTTATTTATAATAAAACTAAAATAATTCAAGTTAGTCAAGTAAAAAAAAAAATAGACAAATTTAAATTCTAAATCTGATGAAACAAATGCTCTTCCATTAAATATGTTCTTACTGCCTTAAAATAAAAGTTGGTCATTAGTAAAGTCAATACCTATTGACAATTGCACTGGTATTCCTAGGTTGAAGTGTTTTACAAGAAAAAGTTTAATCATACAGTGTAGTAGAAGAAGCGATATTGTACAGTGAAGAAGCTAAACTAAGGGGAGGTTCTGACCAGATGAATTCACGGCAGTGGAAGCAGAAGGTGGGCTGTCGGAGGAACGTGGACATAAACTTGTGACCGTTGACCTGATGGATCCTGCGTCGCACAGCCCCCTGTCGTGTACGGGTCAGCTCTTTGTGACGCTTCTGAGGAGGGCAGACTAGGGCATCATCTGCACACAGCCGTTTCAACAAACTTCAGCACATGCACTAGTATGCCCTCGAAAATGCAACAACTCACAAGATTGTGGCAGATTGACAGCACTATTGTTTATGCATGAAGTGTGACAAGAGGCAGCTTTTGAATGAATTTCTTTCCTACAGAAAGGCAGTTTTTTTTCAACACATTACTGGAAATGAAGTAATCTTGAGTTGTCTAAGACATGATATAAAGCTGTACACTGCCTGGCGCGCTGGCTGTCCAGTTCACTTATAACACTGTGTTAATAGGCCGCTGCTGCCTGACAGTTCCTTAAACGGCTATTAATTTGTAAAACATATTATAATTTATTGCAACATACATAACAATATAATACTATGAAGATTAGATTAAATCATTTAACTTATTTTTTAAAAATTAATTACATTTAAGTGATCTTACTAAACTGCCTTATACGTACAGTTCTATAATTATAAGCATATATCCTGTTTTAAGACTAAATGAAAAAAGGAAAAAAGGAAATAATGTGTGTCTGTATATATGTATGCATTATATGTAGATGTATATATAGTATATATAGAGCAATATAATTTTATATACACACACACATATATAATAGATAGATAGATAGATAGATAGATAGATAGATAGATAGATAGATAGATAGATAGATAGATAGATAGATAGATAGATAGATAGATAGATAGATAGATAGATAGATAGATAGATAGATAGATAGATAGATAGATAGATAGATAGATTTTTTTTTTTATTTGTCTTGTTGTCTTGTTTTTTTTTATTTTATTTGTCTTGTATTGTATTGTTTTTTGTCTGTTTTATTTTTTCTGTATATAGGTGTGTAAATGGATGTCATGTATGTCATGTCTTGTAGTCTGTTATTTTTGGAAAAAAAATACTTTTATCCATAACATTTTGACATGTTAAACGTTCAAAGATTGAAAACAATCCATTGAATTATTCTTCTCCCAGAAAAAGGTTGACAAGGTCAAGGAGAACTATAATATCATGAGTCATTGTGTACTTCAACTTCATCACATCTGATCCATTTTATATAATCTGATTCCATCTATTCATAGGCTGCTCAGAGCTTTATGTGAAAAACATGTGGACAAACTGAGGATTTTTCTGAAAAAAAAAAAAAAGTATTCTGACTATTTTACTGTAGTATAGTTATGTGTACGGCTTTTATCATTTTTGTTCAGCAATTTAAACATGGCTCCTCCTATTACACAACCACATGCACATGCTGTCACTCACAGTTAGCACAGTTAGCACCCATCTTTGTGAGGTGACTGTCATCTCTCCACAGCAGCACTCACCATCAGTGAAGGATCCAGTCAGGGTAATTACAATGTACACTTTTCCCTCCGGCTCCAGGTCCACCTGCACACAAACACACACACACACACACACAAACACACACACACACACACGTGTGACATTAACACGGGACATATCAAGATTCTGTTCTACAAAAGAGAACATGCCAAAGGCCCTCATACATGTTCTATAAATCTTAACAAAAGACACTTTGTGTGAGTCATGCCTTATTTGACCCTCTACAGGTCACATAAGGTCAGACAGAAGAGCTCAGTAGTTGGAGTGCTTGTCGTTTTGAATGAATGTGATGTGTGCTTGGTGGTGGTCAAAGAGGCCGCCGAGGCTGGCTACCTTTAGTCTATTCCATGGCAGCTAAGGGTACGATAGTACATTAAAAATTGTAAAACAGTGTCTTGAAAGCAGCATAAAACAACAATGCATTACTTTAAAAAAAAATCTTATTATTTAGTCTTATTTATTTAGATGATACAGTTACAACTGTGACAGAGTGGAAATGAACACATCCCTCCAGGATCTTCTGAATATATGACTACTGAGCTGTGTCTGAAATATGTGGCCGCATATTTATGTGAGGCAGAAAGAATGTAGAGCGGGCCAAGCCAGTTCTGCTGGTCCACAGACAGAAATGCCTCAAAACATGTATTTGTATGTTAATTTATGTGGGTGGACCCTGCAGACAGAGGATATGTTATTCATGCTGATAGAAGTTGTACAGACAAGAGAGACCCTTCAAACATATTATGAAATTAATAAACTGTCAGTACTAGATTAGAACTAAAAATAAAACGAAAGAGAAAAATGAAAGAGAAACACCACAATTACTTTTAGAGAATTATAATTGTTCATACAGTACACCATGCCTTCACAAACAGATTCTTAACAAATACAAATTCTTTAAATACAAATTCTTAATAACAAAGAGCAAACACTATAGCAATAAAAAATTTTAAAAATGTGAAATACAAAACTCTTTTGTGATCTTTCGATTGAGGAAAAGATTCTGGCATGTTGACGCACAGCTCTGGCGTTTATTAGCAGACAACACAAGTGTAATTACTGGTTTGCAAAGTTATTTTTGCACTGCTGATCTAATGGGTTGGGTTCACATCATTCAAAAATATGAAGTGATCATTTCGGATTCGGATTTCGTATTATATTTGTACTTGAACTAAGTAATTTTTTTTCCTATTCTGGAAAAAAAGAAGTTCATCAGTGCTGATAGAAAGGACAATGAATTCTATGCTAGTTTTTGTTTCAGGCCCAGATATTACCCATAAGCCAGCACTGAATATCTGCATTATAACAAGGGATGTCAAGATTATTCTATTTATCAATAATTGTGATTATTCAGGTCATAATATAATCATATGAACTCAGCAGTGATAATTTCGTGAATATTGTTAGTACATTTTTATTCAATATACAGCCTGCTCTACATAAAATGTAAAGTGTTCTTTTATCTAGCTGTTACATTAACTTTACTTTAATTTTCACAAGAGTTTTATGTGGTCATATACTAGAGGAATGGTGATTGTGACTTTTCTTCTCACAATAATCACTTACTCACAATAAGCACTAAAATATCTTAATTAAGAATCTAATGTAGAATATGATTTTTTAAACTAGGAGAACATTACATTTGTGCACTGTAGACGTGTTTGGTGTTAAATGAGGGCGTTAAATAGGACCCGAGACAGTGTGACTTCCTGTTATGAGGCCACAGAGCCCTCCATTTGGGCTTTGGGTCCCACATGTTTCTGACACTTCACCCAACACCGCGCGCAAAAGCAGAACTGGACGTCGCTATGACAACGGCAGCTGGTTTCCGCCTGAAATACAGTCCATCAGCTGAGAATTCATCAGAGACGCCTTTCACCAACTTTCACTTTTATTGCTCTTCGGCCAAAGAGATGTAAGTGCTATCCTGTGTGTTGAGGAAGTTTTCAAGAGTTCAAAGTAAAACATTTCAGAGTGCTTCTGGGTGAAATGGTGATGGCGGGGTTCTCCGCGGTCAAATGTCTCGCAGCTCATAATACAATCTGAATAAAATTAATGTACTGTTGTTCCGCAGAAAAGATCTGGAACCAGGCCAACAGAGAGTGAGGCCTGCAGCAGTGAGAGTCGAGATGTGAGCAAGTGCAGACCTGCAGAACAGCAACCAGCTCCAGACCCGCAACCTCAGAGCCCACGGTCTCACAGTCGGACCGAGGGCCGGGCCATTTGACAAAAACGTTTATCTCAATATTTGTTTTATTACGGTGAAATGCAGACAGTGAATCAAAGATATGTTAAATGTGCCTGTAATAGTTGTCATGGTTGAGGTTCAAGTATACCACAAAACAAGTGTATTGCAAAATAACATTTGCAATACACTTTTTTATATGCATCTTCCACTTCTACTCAGAGCACCACTTCATCAAAGATAAGATAAGATAAGCCTTTATTAGTCCCACAGTGGGGAAATTCCAGAAAGCCCCAAATATTTAATACTTAATAATTTGATCATAATTCATCTTAATTTAGTTAGTATCTTTAGGAGTTCAAGAATATGATCTGCATCTTCTGAGAGGTTACACTTCTTTATGATTGGTTAATTCACATACATGATGGTGGGTGACCAATAAGAGGTAAGGATGTAAGGATGGGCCCAGACCTGTGTTAAATAGAAAAGCACCGAATGGCAGTAATTATAGTAATAATAATGACAGTAATAATGGCTTTAATGACAGGATTGGTTGTAGACCTCTAAATCAAAAAGACCCAAGTTGATCAATGAAATTGTTAAATCTTGAATCTATAAAAATTTGACTAATTGCACAGTCTGACCAGATACGACCTGTATCACACCCTCAGGTCTCCAGTCTAAGCAGAGCAAGACAGATAAAGACACAGATAAAACCACGAGTGTTGTAGACGTGCAGCACTGTTGTGCTTGAGCACTTCCCCACGCTCTTCTCGGGTGTGGGCGGCTGTGAAACATCATCCGCTGCACTTTACAATTACAATAGTTTCCATCAGCAAATTTATTTCAGTCACACTCTTCCTCAGATTTAAACATTTGTGTTTTGGCCTTGTCTGTTATGAGACAATATGGAGGAACTAGTACTAAAATCTAGGGGTGGACAATACAGGCAGAAATTAATATCTCAATCATTGTTTTAAGGTTATCCCAATGGAAATATTATGGCAATAACTGGTAAAACTTGCACAAAAAATGCAGCCTTTAAAATAGTTTATAATTGTTTTACACCACAGTTGCGATATTATTAACTGTTTGGTATACCTCCAACCTGTAATCTGTAATATACGCTCATTAATGTGCATAGCCCAATTAAGACAAACACATTAAATTTAACGGTAATGAACATGCAAATTAATTGTCCACATTTGACTGATCTGTAATTAGCAAAAAAAACAGTTGAATTTGGTTATTCTTAAGCCTTAACAATTAACAATTGTTAACAATTAAAAAATATGTAAACATGAATTACTTATAAGAATAATAGTTGGTTGCCACCCTAACAAGAACCTGAATGGAAAGTACAAATACCCCGTTCCTGAACTATTAAGTCTATGTAAAGAGCTGTATTTATTGCAGTACAAATTAGTACTGTCACTTGTTTGCCCTGGTCAGCTCAGTTCTATTGTGTGAGCTTCAGTGATGAGCTGTGTCCACAGGCCCTCAAGCTCAGGTTACACTTCACCTTCAGAGGCATACTGGCCTACAAAGCAATAAAGACCAGGGGAGGCCATTACAGTGACTGTAGGGTGTATGTAGCGATATGTTTCACACACTGTTTTAACAGCACCGCACTGATGGTGCAGACTCACTCACAGTCTCACTCTTACTTATTGGTTCAGTCTCTGCTGACCACTGACAGTCACTGAGCAAGACACTTCACCAGCCCAGTCAGTTGCACACCTCTCTTTATTATTTGTCTACCCACATACTTCCGTCTGAGATATCGGGGTATAGAATTGTCATTATGTGCAGCTATACAATCATTTAGCGTTGATGACGCTATACAGAATAGCGTAATGCAAGTGCAGACCTCATTACATTCAGATTATCTTTTTTTTTCTGAAGTACGAA
>JAIEZT010000068.1:14574582-14629582 GCA_019594935.1 Periophthalmus modestus
AATGTTGAGAAAACAAACTGATCATGTCCAGTCACAGCACATTTAGAAACAACACAATAGCTTTGGTTAGTAAAAAGGTGGATTCAGTAAACTACATGAAATGGCTTATATGTTGATTTGTGTTCTGAGATTGGAGGAATGTGAGAGTGGACAGTGGAGCTGACTTGGAGGTGGGGGCGGTGTCATAGCCCTGTTCCGTTTAATCAGATCCAGATGTGCTCCAGAATGGCCCCTGCGCCAGGGAGGCGTCAGGCCTGCATTAAGAGCTCAGCCCTAGGCCCAGCCAGAGGAGAGTCCAGAACACCCCCACTCAGAGGAACAATGACAAAACCTTTAGGTGGACATTTACTGTGAAAGTTTGTGTCTCGTATGCCTTACCAAATAAATATGTATCTCATGTTGTTTTTGTCAGGCTGATTAGAACAGCAGTTATTCAAACCATCATATTTGTCACTTTGGACAAAATACTCCTGCCCACATAACAGCACAGCATCTTCATCGGCTATGCCTATAAACACCAGCTGCGCTCACTGCATCATTAAGCAGTGAATAATGAGAGCAGGTACCATAGAAGTACATGCAGTCAATAGGATGTAAAGTCTTTGTGTTGTATCCACTGTGCTGCTGGTCTGAAAGGAGATATGCACTTGTCCTTGCTCTGCTGAATCTGCTTTAGTTAATAATAGAGAAATGTCTGTCATAATGCTACATACAATCAATGTCCTTACTGTGACACAAGGGCCTTTTTACTTTGTTTTGCTCAACAGAATAATTTATTTTCAGGGAATGAGAAATGCAAAAGGTAAAAAGTAAACATTATCTTGTCAACATAAAGTTTCTATTAGCAACATATTTAATAAAGTGTTATGTAATTTCCATATATTCCTCAGTTATAAGTAAGGATAGACCTATTAAAACTACTATAGCAATTTACCTAAAATGTTACATCTGTAAATGATTCATTCAGAGGGAGTGATGCGTGGGCCACCATGAAAGACAGGGGAAGCCCTCATAATGCCAGCAGCGTTTAGGGCTCACAGAAACAGACTCCCAGAGGAATGCCTGTTAGACAAGACTGTGGTAAACACCAAACAGATGGTGGGCTGCTTCAACCTGACCTAACGTGAGTGGCTTGTGTCAAAATAGTACAGGAACTGGGCAAGATGGCTTGATGACAAATGTACAACTTAGACACCAGGGGGTAACCTTGTGCTGTGCCTGGAGAGAGCTCTGTCAGTTGTTCTTAGGATACTTTTCCCTCAAGGAGACTCTACAGAGAACAGACTAGACCCCTCTGCACACAGGGCTCATGACAGCGGTGCTGGTCACTGGGGTGTGTCCGGGAGAAGGATTTGAGGATCACCAAAAGCAGCACTGTAGGAACATGGACTTTAAACCAGGAGTGTGTTGGGTTCTGTGAGAAAGTAAAAATAGTAGATATTTGATGGAAACCTCAAGATGGGGCCTATCAAGTAGTTCTTAAGTAGTGCAGTAAAGAACTGAGCACATCCATAGATTTGGTCCTTTTATTAAAAATTATATTTTGTGTAAGGACTGAATTGCACCTTGGAAGATAGCAGCAAAAAACATAACGGAATTGTAAACAACTTATAAAATATACATTTAAAACAATAGAGAGATAATGCATTGATTATTGCATAAAACATGCATATCAAAAAGATATAAAACATACAAAACAAACAAAATGAAACAACATTATTATAGAGTGTTCCCTTATATATAAAATCATTAATGATCAGACATAAAATCATTTGAATCAAACAGACTCTGCATAAATCAATAAAATTATTTGAGTGTTACCTGAGACAAAGCATCACTGTTTACTGTAGTGGTTGCTTTTGCACATTTCACAAATGTGAGGTCACAACATCTGTATTCGGACAGTTTGTAAGTGTAAAATGGAGGTGTGTAAAATGGAGGTATTTTCATGATGCTTCAAAATAACGCTAGCTTGCCTCTGTCCCACTCTTATCAGATGTCAGATAAAAACATTGAAATGGTGTGGAGTTTTGTTCTTCATCTTCATTTGTTTAAAGCAGTAACTGAGTGTTGTGTGTCCCTGGAGAGGTCTTCCATTCACCCCCCTCTGTTGTGTTGATTTGTGGCAGACCTCAGAAGCTCTGGACCCATGTCCAGATGATCAATGTCAAACTCAAGATTCCCACCATCACACCAAACACCACCAGAAAAGCTGCCTGAAACAAACAGAAGACTAGCTAAATATATACACATATAAAAACTTCAACACTGCAGTTTGTTATATTCATATAACTAATTATAACAATGTCCAAATCTCACTATATATTATTATCAGTATTTACCTCACAATTCAACATTTATTACAATATTGTAGAGAGGTAATAAACTATAGTAATTTATATAATATCATTTCCTTAGGCCCTTAGGTCTGATTCTAATGCAATATTCCAAGTGTTTAATTAATTTACATGATGACTGCAATGAAACCTTTATATGCAGCTTTCATTCTTATATCTTACTAATATTTAACTAATTGTTTTACTATTGTGTTTTCAGTATGTCTGTTTGCAACAAAATTAACTTTGCAGCTAAAATTGGCACATTTACAGAAATATTCATTAATACATAATTGATGATGAGAAACCAATGGAAATTACACTTATGTCTAGTGTAGGCCCAAGACTTAACATACTGCCACTATTACATCTTCATTCAATTAGTGTTTAGTAAATGCCAATATTAAAGCTATTTTAAAACTTACATTTAAGCTAAATCTATGACACTTTGTAAACAGTATAACCTAGAGTTACACCTACTCACTTTACTGTTATTTAAGGGAAAAAAAAAACAAAAACGGAAAAAAATTTCACAAATATGTTATTCATCATTGTGTTTACAATAAACAACCTAGATAATATTAATAATGTAATAAAAAGTACCCCCTACAGAACCCCCTCCAATAGAACCTTAAAAGTCCCTGTGTAGCTGGTTGGTATCCAGTATATACTAACTGGGGTACATTTACATGTCCAGTAAAAATAACTAAAATAAACAGATAACCTAATTATAAGATCTGTTTTTGTTGGGCACAAAAGAAACATGATCAAAAACAGCAACAACTGTATTTGGAAGACAACGTACAAGGATTTTTCTTTTACATGTCCTCTTTCATTTTTGTCTTAGTTCACACCTGTGCTGTTTTTGACTAATGTGCCAAAGAACAATGTAATGTTCATTGTCTTGCATGTCAGACAATAATCTGAAGAAATCCAGAAATCATATAGTAATCAGATTTTTGGTGTGCATATAAACATAGCCACCAATGAAGCCACAGTTTTGTATCAACCCTGCCAAGAGTTGAAACATTTCGGGGGGTGGGGGAGTTGCTGTCCAAATTTTTGAAAGAAGAACACAATATAAATACACTCCACTTACCCCGATATAGTCCAAAGACCTGAAACGCTGACTGCTGATCCTGAGGTAGAAAAGACCAGGGAAAACAAACAGCAGGCAGCTGGAGGTGGTCGACCCTAGACCAAAGAGGAAATACTCATAATAACATGTGACATTAATTATACACAAGGATATACAGCCATCAGTGAACTGGGATCAATACAGGTCGAGCTCATGTGTCATGGAAACTACACCCACAGTATGAATTACACTTAAACGAGCACGTACCAACCACTCCAAAGACATTTCTGATGTCAGGAACAAAGATGGCCAAGATCAACACTACAGCCAGAATACAGACAGTGGTCAGGGAGTGGATCCACCAGGAGAAATGGCGTGATCCGAACAAAAGGAGGATGACTGCTTTACGGGCCTAAAACATGCATATTTTATTAGCAGAGAGGAATGTGAGAAGTAACTGGGTAGAGTTCTGTCTTTGCTTACAGGAAAGTGGATGAGCGGTACAGTGAGGAGGACGGAGAGCAGGATGGCGATTCTCACAGTCATCACTACAATGTCTCCCGGCAGATAGGCGTCATATCCCTGCAGCAACTCTGAGTCCACATGAGCTGGAGAGGCAGACAAAAGGGGGCAAGGGCAAAAACTGGGAAGTCATTTCAGCCTTATTTCATTCTTTGATTTGATGTTATGTAATAATGGATGGATAGTGGGAAAAGAAGGTGGGACTTTGACAATATCTACAATAAATACACATACTAAGCTCACAAGCAACACTCAAAAGGCAGAAGAATGAATAAAAGCTCAGTATTTCCTCTATATGTTTCCTACCATAGAAGGTGAGGTATCCAAACAAGGCTGACACAAGGTAGAGAATGAAGCTAAGGCTAATACTCATGTTTGTAACCCTCTGCATCCTCTTCTTAGTCGGTCTGAAACACACATATGCGATTAGTGTAACTGTTTTTTAAGGGGGAAATAATCTATAAAAAGATTAGTTACAAACCGGTCTAGCTCACAGTAGATTGGCAGGACAGCAGTGTGACACAGGAAGGAAAAGGCCATTGTGGGGATGGCATACGCACTCTGCAAAACACAGCACAATTGTCAGATCACAGAAATCAAGGGGCTCTAATGTGCTAAGAGCATCCACATATGGTATCACTGTGTCATAAACATGACAGACTTTCTGCTGTTCTGTGGCCTTCTTGTGAGAAAACCACAGAACAGCAGACAAACTTTCCACAGCTTGTCACTATCACGGGTTCCACATGTGGACAGCTCCGTACATACCTTAGTGGAGAGGACAAAGAGTTTGGCTGTACACTCTGAGCCTGATGAATTTGATACCTGAAGGGACAATGAGATGCTGGTTAGAACAGGGAAGAGCTTCAGAGTGGGTTCATGGAAGTTATCTCATGCTCTGAACTCCATAGGGTCAAATGTCACTTCCGGGTTTGACAGGGACACTTCAACTCCCCTTTCCCAAAGTCTGTTCGACTCTAGTCCGCCTCAGCAAGTCACTGTTGTCTAACCTGGAGCAAAGAGCTCTAGCTTGCTCAGAGTTACAATGACTGGAGATGTTAAACAAACACTTATGGCACATATGTACTCTCACCACCTAATCCAAATCTGGCTGGCATGGCTGAAAAGATTGAGGCCGTTAGTTGTTAAATCTTATGTTTGTTACCTGGAAGGATGAGACTGTGATGTTGGGCAGAGGACAAGAGATGGCCCACTTCTTCATCACAACCTTTAGGACACATAATCAGCTACAAAAGAGCAGGTACCACAAGACTATATGTTCTGACACACAACACTCACCACAGCTGTGAAGTACAGCATGAAGAGAAACGCCAAACCACTGGTATAACTCAGAAACCCTGAAGTTTGGACAAATACAGATTTTATATTATTATCAGGCATACAAAAACAAGTGCAAATCTCTTACCAACTCTCGGCAATATTGCCAAAGGCAGAACAACACAAAGCGTAATTAATATTAGCAGAAGCCGTCCATCTTCATACCAGGCAGTTCTGAAAAATAGGGGGAAAATAAACTGACTTTGCAACAGTGGAAGTCATTCATTCTGCTTTGTATACACAGTGTTAAGTGAAGCCACATTGTGTCTTTATTGAAATCTACGGAGATATATCTGTTATATATCTCCATCACCTACATGCAAAGTAAGTTGTCTGTCTGTGTGTTTGTATGTATAGGCTGGGTGGAGGTTGTAAAGGTTGGGAGAGGACTGTCAGTTTGGGGAAGTGTGGGGTCAGTTGACGGGCTCCACTCGTCTTTATGAGTGGCCTAACAGCACCTGCTCCAGTTGGACAGCTGTGCTGCTTCTCTGCACATTCATGTTAGACCTATACAACACAAGCATTTACATCAGCAGAAAATAGCTATTTTTGTGGTTAGTAGAGTTGAGGACAACTGACTTGGACATCAGTGGAGCAAGGTCTGTTCAGTTTTGAATGGCTCTCATTAACACAAGTGTTTGGTCCTCTCAGCAAGGGGTGCAATTACAATGGCATAACTGATCTGCTGCAGTATCAGTCTGATGGGGGAACATGTGTGAAAGATTTGGACTAAACACTAATCCAAAGCAGCTGTACATTCAAATGTGTACCAATCAGCCTGTAGTCCTTACACCCATGAGGCAGATAATAAAGTGATCAATAATTTATATGGCCATCCCATGCTCTTCGTTGTCTCACATATTTCATACTGCACCAAACATGATGTACAGCAGGGACTTGATTAAGACTTTTTGGCCCATTACACATTTACTAAATACATATGAGCAGCTGTGTAGAACGGTGAATATAATATGTAATTTAACTACCGTGCTGTAGGTACTTACCCTGCACTGTCTGCATTTAGGAAACTGTTAATGGCAGCAGGAAGCTCTGACTTCAAGATGAACAAATAAGATGACATGGCTGTGAGGAAATAAATGGAAATTTCTTACACAAATGACATCAGGTCACTTATGTTACTGATGTGTTATATTACTCTTCTTATTTCTTATACTCTGTTTTTTCTGCTGTTCTAGAGAAGCTCTGTTTGAATTGCTCAAACCTATCCTTATTCTGCCAAATATTGGTCCGAAAATGGAATCAACATTATCCTAAAGCAAGGTAAGGAAAGGGGAAAAGGGGTGAGGGCAGAGCGTCTCCCAGTTAATGCAGAGGGTGGGGTGAGCTCAAGCAGATCTCCAGCAAAGCCCTGGAGCAGACACTCTGCAGATGTTCCAGCTGTTGGGGAAATGTGAGGCAGGAATGCTAACAATAATGATCTGTGACACTAATCCAGGCTCCTGAACCACTCCACCTCACAACTACACACAGGATATTACCAAGCCCTGGACAGAACTCTGAGTTAACCAATCAGACAAGAGCGCTGGGTCACTACTCACTATCACACCAGTAGAAGAAACACAAAAACAAAAGGTGAGATATGGCTGTATAAGGTGATGTAATATCTGGTCCCAGAAGAGGACAATGCAGCAATTGTACAGTGCTGTGGTCATTTCTATTTGCAGATATTCTGGAGGTATTTAGACCGAGGAAGCCAGACAGAGCCTGAGTTAGCCCAAAGAGTTAGCCTGGACCTCAGTACCCTGAGGCAGGACTTGCATTCTCCCCTTAAATAAGCTTTTGCTATAATCCCCTAGATCCTGTATTCGTTTATCTTGGAAAATTCCTCCAAAACTCTACAGCCCACACAGACAGAGGGTTACCCTTTCTCAGCAATAACCAATGACTTATAAAAATGTATGTGTCACTAAATGGAAGATTTCAAGCAACATCTTTAGTTGAATAACTTTATGCAAAAAAAATATTGATTTATTATCACTGTTCATGGAGGAAACCTGCTTAAAAGCATGCAGTTAGTTTGGAAGCACAACATTATGGTCACTGCAATTCCTGGTGGGACAATACTTACAAATTACACCTTTAATATATGACCTTTGAGTGAAGAGAAAAAAAAACAACAATATTTTTTTTAACAATTGTGCAGAAAATGTGAGGGCTACTGCCTCTCTTTGATTTCATTAGGAGCTTCCTGTGAGAGAGTTAGGCTGCTGGTTAATTAAGGTCAAATCAGCCTTAGGCTGTGTAAATGAATGTTTACTCAGAGCTTTCCTAATTGCCCTCTATTATAAGGGGCCTGGGGTTCACACAGATGGAGGCTGCAGTGCTGCCACCTCCACACACTTCAGTACAAGTGGGGCACTAATGTAGGATCTGCGAATGGGTTGAGGGAGAAGAAAGACAGTGGAAAGAAACGGGGGAGTGGAGTGACACAGGGGAAATAGGGAAGAGAGACAGGGGAGAGGGACAGGGACAGAGAGACGGAGGAAAAAAGGGAGACAGGGGAGCGAGACAGGGGAGAGGAGTGAGGCAGGGGAGACAGGAGACAAAGGAGAAAGACAAGGGAGAGAGAAAAGGGAGAGAGACAGATGAAACAGGGTGAGGAGAGAGAAGGAAGACAAGGAAGAGAGACAGGAGACAGGAGAAGACAAGAGAGACAGAGGAGACAGGGTGAGGAGAGAGACAGGGAAGACATAGGAGCAAGACAGGGGAGAGAAGTGAGACAGGAGAGAGGAGTGAGACAGGGGAGAGGAGTGAGACAGGGGAGACAGGGGGAGAGGAGTGAGACAGGGGAGATGGAGAGACAGGGTGAGGAGAGAAACATGCGAGACAAGGGATGGAAGAGAGGGAAGCAAGACAATGGAGAAGAGAGAGACAGAGAAGAGGATTGAGATACGGGAGACAGGAGAGGCAGGGGAGATAGGGGAGAGGAGTGCGATAGCGGAGGCAGTGGAGACAGTCGAGAGGAGTAAGCAGGATGGACAGGGGAGGTAGGTGAGACAGGGGAAAGGAGTGAGGAAGGAGAGACAAGGGAGAGAGACACAGGAGAGGAGTGAGACAGGTGAGACAAGGGAGAGGAGAGAGACAGGGGAAAGAGATAAGGAATTGAGGAGACAGAGGTGTAATAGGACATTAAAGACAAAGGTCAGAGGATGACAGGAACACAGCTAAAGGGGAAAAAGGAAAATATCAGACATAGCACAGCTCTATTACACCAGTAGTGGGCAAAACTCCTAATGAAATCAACCAAATATTGGTACTCATAGGTGTGATGAAGGAATTGACTCACCACCAATGTTTTGGATCAAAATAGCACATCCAACCAACACCTGTAGAATATATAATGATGTGTTTAGTTAAATTAAACTGTCTCTGTCTGTAAATACATATTCATACCTTTCCAGGTTTTTCTAATGCCCGCTCCCCAAGACTTTCGTATGAATTAATACCTGTGAAAAAACATAATAGTTCTGTCTCTAATGCAAAAAAGGGGGGGGGGGAAATGGTCTTCAATTTACTTTTTACTATTGGACATTATCTAAACCAATCTATAGTTGTGAGGTTGATATCAGTTGATAAGATCACAGTAATCAAAGGTAATTAACCCTACCTAATACAAAGTAAGTGGCACTGTGTTTGGTTTCATATTAACTAATGTATTTTTAAATGGAGTTTAGACTTGGCACCTTAGAATTTTCCCCATATATGATACAAGAACAACAGTGAGGATCACCTGTTTGGTCACAAAGCTTTAGGAGGAGATGGACTGAGTAGGCTGCCAGAGAAGACACTAACATCAGAAGTAAACTGTGGAGCACAAAAAAAAAAAAAACAAAAAAAAAAAAACTATAGTCAAAAATTAAAGGCAAGTTTTGAGAAGCAGCTCATTAATTCACTGACCAAAATCCAACAATGCCTGTGTTAGCCATTGCATAAGCTAGGCCCAGAATGCCACTGCCCATGATGGCATTCATCAGGTTAAAAACGGAAGAAGCGAAGGAGGCTCCTCTGCTCTGGCTGCCCAAGCCCTGCACAGAACACACAGAACATAATCAATGCAACACACTGCCACAACAGGACAAAACCATTCAGTAGTGACGAAATACTATCCAGGCTGCAGATGGAGCACTGAAGTGGTATGTCACAGGATGAGAGGAGATGGACAGGGATTTGAGGTGTTTACAGTAGAACAGCTGCCCAGACTCAGGCACAGGGGAGCTGCCTAGACTGCATGACCTCTCTAATAAGGAATATCCTGGTCAGAATGGGCCCTTTGCTTCAGCCTGGGATTAGACAAACCTGACCTGTTGACTGCTCCTGGATTGACTTTAGAATTTCTGTTATGCCACAATAAACAAATCGTATTAGTTTTAAACATCTATATCCAATTATAACTGTTCTAAAAATGAATGGCTATATACATTACATTTCCCAAATACATGTAAATCCCTGAACATTGATCAGTAAGCATGAGCATGTGATGGTCACATGTGTATATTATGTAATATGTATGTTAATGAATTGAAAAAGGCGAAGGGGATTAAAAATACTAGTCATAATTATCATCAAACTGTAGCCATACATGTTTAACATACTGTTGTAAATTTGTTGTAAAATATATAACTTAATTCATATGATTATTTTTCTAAATGCACTTGAGTAACAGCTGAAACAAGCCGAGTATGAGTTTTGGAAACTGCTGACATAATCAAATCCAGGGGGGAAAAAAAAGAAATGGAGACGAACGGAGGAGAAATAAATGAGCATCAGAAATAAATTAGCATCAGCACATTACATTATTTTACACTTTACTTACATGTGCAACAATTGTCTGTATGATTACAGCCAGGACTTACGTTTGTGAGTAAAAGTGTAACTTCATTTTCCTCCTCGTTTCCTCTGATGTCACTCATAGCTGTGGCGCAGCTCGTAGCACAGCACTTAAATACACCGCTCCTTCACACCAAACACACACTTTTTATAATCCCATACTTTTATTACGCGATCCAATCTCCCGACAACTTTTTCAGTTGTTGTTTTGTCGCCTTGAAGCGTCAGGGAGAAGAAGGACCAATCAGCGTTCAGTTTTCTGACCAATCAAAACCCAGCGCGCGCGTCCCTGGTTGATGACGTAGTGCCAGCATGCTGAGAGCGGAGGATGTTGAGGTGAGCTCTAAAATACAGTGATGTGTGACTGAATTAGAGACAGGGCCATGTTGATGAGTTTCTGAATGACATTTAGTTGTAACTGCAGTATTGTGTCTTCGCAGATTGCTCTTTAGAGCCTTTAAGTCTCCACAAACGCACAGAAAAGCTGTGTGCTCCGCTAGCATGGATCCCAAAAATGACCTCAAGTTGTACAGCCCTCCTCCAGAGGTGCGGGGTATGACCAGTCTCAACAGAGATGCTTTCACACGGAACATTAGTGTCCCAGCTCTCCGGGTGCCCGTGAAAGTTCTTAATAAAGTGGTGAAGAGCCTGAAGAATGTAATTATCCAGCGGCCTGGTCTGTCCCGTGTGGTGCCAGAGAGAGAGGGGAACAGTGACTGTCGTTTGGTTCTCTTGGACCCTCACAAAGTCTCCTCTCCCAGCAGCTTCAGTGGAGCAGAGGAAGAGGCGCTCAGGTCCTTCTCTGTTCTCCCGGAGCTGCAGGACTATCAGATGACTCTGGGCTATGAGAACCTGAAGAGTGAGGAGGTGCTGGAGGCAGTGCTGCCCCTGGGACAGGACGTGACCTCGGGCTTCAGCAGAGTGGGTCACATCGCACACATGAACCTGAGGGAGCACCAGCTTCCCTACAGGAATCTCATCGGTGAGGTTATAAATGAAAAACAAAACAAAAAAAAACATCTCGGTTACTTTGTATTAAGTTGGTTTACATTTTGTTTTGCAGGTCAAGTCATTATGGATAAAAACCCAGGAGTGACCTGTGTGGTCAATAAAACAAATACCATAGATTCCACCTACAGAAACTTCAAGATGGAGGTGCTGGCTGGAGAGGAGAACATGGTGGCAAAAGTAGGTCACAGTCATATGATCTGTCATTGTATTTAAAGTGTATTACATTATAGACTTTATCTACTATAGGTGAAAGAGAATGGTGTCACGTATGAGTTTGACTTCTCGCGGGTTTATTGGAACCCTCGGCTGAGTACAGAGCACCAGCGGATTGTGCAGCAAGTGAAACCAGGGGACACTGTTTTTGATGTGTTTGCTGGTGTGGGACCCTTTGCCATTCCAGCTGCTTGCTGTGGTGCCAATGTTTTGGCCAATGATCTAAACCCTGAGTCCTACAGATGGCTACAGCACAACTGCAAACTCAACAAAGTGGACAACAGAGTGAGAACGTTTAACCTGGATGGCCGAGCATTTATCCAGGGCCCTCTGCGACAGGAGCTGCCTGTACTGCTGAAGCAGAAGGCAACTGTACATGTCGTGATGAACTTACCTGCTCTGGCCCTAGACTTCCTGGATGCTTTCAGAGGTCTGCTGCAGCACGAGCCCCCTAGTGACTCACAGCTGCCCACAGTGCACTGTTATGGCTTCTCTAAAGATGACAACCCAGCCCAGGATGTCACGCAGAGGGCTTCTGAGACCATTGGATTGTCACTGGAAAACAGGAGCTCAGTCCATTTTGTGCGCAACGTGGCACCTAACAAAGACATGATGTGTGTGAGTTTCAGTGTTCCCAAAGAGGTCCTATACAGCAGTGAGCCCATAGTCACAGGTGAGAAAGAAGCTGCTTTAACTCCTTTACAAATATTATGTCAGTTCAATTTAAAATATAGTTCTCATTTCAGAGTGTGCAGACGAACCAGCCGCTAAGAGACAGAAATGTGAAGAAGCTGCTCAGACAGCATAATGGCACTGGATTCTGAATGGAAGAAATAAATATTTTTAACAAAAACAAATTTGCTTTAGGATTATTGTGTCGGTAGGACAAATTTGTTTCAGTATCATATATGAAATCGATTATCGTCCATATTTATTTCACCAATATATCACACTTAAAAATTAGAAATTTGTTATAGTGACAGGCCTACACCTGTACCCTTGTGATGGAAATGTAAGTATATTCATGTGTCTTTAAAAGCATTTGCTCTCTGTCAGTCTGTCACACCCAGACCAGACATTAACATGTGTGAAGACTGTGTCCATCCTCCAGGAAAGCCTCTGGTGTCTTGTCCTGTCCTCAGGTGTAAAAGTTCATTATCTCTTGGGTGTGAAACAAAAGTCACTCTGCTTTGAAATGTATGTAGCATTGTCATTCTGGTATAAAGTAGTCAGAGCTCAGATGCTGGGTGTGGAACAGGGAATTGGGGTTGGTGCTTGACGTGGAACTTGGGTTGGAGTTGGTGCTTGAGAGGACAGACTGGGGGAGACGCCGAAAGGCTGCAAGTCTGTGGCCAGGGCAGGCCTGGGCCCTGTCCTGTCTGTATCTGCTGTATTAAAGAATAAACCTTTTTCTGTATTTCAAATACTCGCCGAGCTTCACAAATGGATTACTTTTTATCTAGAATTGTAATTTTTTCTACAACTATAATGGTGTCAGTAAAGTGGGATCCACGAGTGGTCGTCCAGAACACAGTGCAGATGGAATTTTGTCTTCCTTTTGGTTTCCGTCCTGATGCATGGAGCTTTCAAAGAAGAACATGGATGGACATAGGTTTATGTCCTGGATCACCACCGCTGGATTCGAACAAGTTTTACTTGGTGAGCATTTCCAAACAGACTGTATTTCATCTGAAAAGGAAATCTTCATCTACAGAGACTGGTGAAACAAAGGACAATGTATTCTGGAAATGCAAAATGCTTAACTGGAATTCTCTAAACAAACCCAATGGTCAGTGGTTAGTTCTGATCCCACACCAAGCTAAAATTCCCATATTTCAGTTACTTGATTGAACTTTTTCAGTCTTTTTGGCTCCAAAATCTCATGTGTGTACCACCATGCTGCCCTAACAACGTGCTGCGGACATAGTTGACGGACCACTCATCATTTTAAACCACTGAAACTAAGCTTTTGGAAGTTATGCTAAAACATCTAAAATGGGGAGCAAAACTTCAAGAGGATCTGGACAGAAATGAATTCCAACTGAGAAGCCAGGTCAACTTGTGACATCAAAAGTAAAGCAACCGAAAGCAACTATGGAGGTACACAACAGCACCCTTCCCCTTCCCTGTGATGCCCTGCTGTGCTGACTACACAGTCACTAGTCACGTCTCTGATTCAGGTCTCTCTGCTGTTGACTAAGCTGTGAGACACTGTAAACGTGAACATGTTTTGCTGCACTTTGTTTTATATAATATCTAGCATTGGGACCTACTTGAATTTATTCTCCAGAGGGAGGTTCAGGCGTCATTACTGCTGACTATCAAACAGTCATGGGTGAAATTCCCCTCTAGTTGTAACTAGCTAGTAAACGGTCAAACAGGTGGAAGTCCCTGCTGTTTAGTGAACAGTCAGGTGAAACAGGTGAAACTCCTATCTAGGGTTACTAACTGGTAAAAGGCAAAAGGGTGAGAGTCCCTGTGTAGTTGAGCATAAGGACGGCTGAACTTTTTACACGATGGAGAGTAAATTCAGCAGTGCACCTCCATCGAGTCTAAAAATTTGATATAATGTAAATAAAAAGATATAATGTAATTGCAAAATGCAGACAAATGTAAATTTACTTCAGGTCAACACTATGCTCTAATTCACTCACAATGCTAAGTGCAAAGAGAGAAAAAATAAATAAATAAAAACTGGGGAAAAAAAGAAAGAAAAAAAAGAAAATAGTTAAGTACAGAGTGTGACACCAGAAGTCAACTGCATATTTGTGAGTTTTTGGAACTGATCAGCCAAACTGTGAGGTGTAAATTGTGCAACATCAGAAAATATGTGCGTTACAGCTAAACCACTGTGAACAGTGTCAACAAGAAAATGACAGAAAGCAGTTTCAACTGATCCATTTTCTAAATGTCTTTGTTTCTTTATATTTAATTTTATTTTATGTTTTTTGCCTCATTGCTGCAGTGAGTTTAATGACATGCATGTCCTCAGAAAAGTCCAGTTGGTACCAAAAATCCTCCTCAAATGTGAGCTCTCTTAAAAACAAAACGAAGGCCTAATCAGAGCCGGTAGTGATCACAAATCTAAACTGACTCGACTGACTTGACCATCGGTGACGATTATGCGCCTGCGATTTTGTTAATATTTTTTTTGTTGTTACAGGAGATGTGGACGCTGCATAATTTCTCTTCTTTTTCTTTACATGTTCCTATTAAATAATAACACACTAACAACACTAACAACTAACCAATAACAGTTTTGTGATTCACAAAATGCTTCTTTAAGAATTACAATTTAACCAAAGATTTCTCTTACAGCAAAAGATAACTAAGCCAGCAGAGATGCCAACTCTGGACAAAATTGACACATGTGTATATACACACATATATAAATGTGTTAAATGGGGCATATTACAAAATTAGTTTTAGTTTTTCAAAATTGAATTGTGATAAAACAGGTGTTATCATTTATAGACTGTTTTCCATTAACTACAAGACCTGTAACCTGACAACGCCCTTCAAGACAAATAACCTCAGAACCAACCACCACAGCTGGACCTGAACCAAAAGCACCTTCTGAACAGAAAGCTACTCAGTCTTCTTCTGGGAAGAACCAGACCTGCATCATTAAAGCCATCCTTCTGTTTCACTGTCACTGGAGGAAAACTTCAGAAATATTCAGCCATTCACTTCTTTTCATGTGACTAAAAAGAACTCGACCTGTTCCTCGTGTCCCCAGACACAGCCCTGAAGATTGACACATAGACTGAAGGACATCTCCAGAGACGAGCTGTGGCCCGAGACACCAAGCTGCGTGCGGATGCAGAGTACAGCCATGTGTGGTCAGAGGGAGGACAAAGGGACAGAGGAGAGGCGATGGGAAAGAATTATCTGAACAGCACCACCATCATGTTAAAACAGCATTCATCGTCTGACTACAAATCATACTGGATATGGACAAACTGAACTGAACACATCAATGAAATGTTGAATTTGCCTCATCTCAATCAACAACTAATGGACTTTCATCTCCATGAACTGTGTTTTGGATCCACAACAGTTAGCGTTTCTGTCCATGTTCTGTTTGTGACAATGATTGTTTATGAAGTATGATTAATGAATAATCAAAAGGGAGAAAGTGTGATGGAAATTTAAGTATATTCATGTTGTGTCTTTAAAAGCATTTGCTCTGTGTCAGTCTGTCAGACCCAGACCAGACATTAACATGTGTGAAGACTCTGTCTCCATCTCCCAGGAAAGCCTCTGGTGTCTTGTCCTGTCCTCAGGTGTAAAAGTTCCTTATCTCATGGGTGTGTGAAACAAACGTCACTCTGCTTATTTATTTATTTTATTTATTTATTTATATATAAATATAATATATATATATATATATATTTTTATATATATATATATATATATATATATATTATATATATATATATTATATATATATTTATATATATATATATATATATAATATATACATATATATACATATATATATATATATATATATATATAATATATATATTGTATGTAATATATATGTAATATATATAATATACACACACACACACACACATATATACATATACACATATACATTATATATATATATATATATATAATATATATATATATATATATATATATATATATATATATATATATATATATATATATATATATATATTTTATTTTTGTTGAGAATAATAACTTTTTTTTTAAGTCAACATTTGCCTGTTGTTAGCGTGTATGTATGTGCACATGTGTGTATTATTTAATCACAATTATTCACGTCCCACTTTTTGAAAAGATTCTTTACCAAGTACCCACATGAAGTGTTGGCTAATTAAGTATTGCTTAATTTTATCAGACTGTTAAGATTTGCTGATAAAGTTCATATTTAAATCATTGTTCAATAATATTAAATTGCCATTTAAAGTCATATGGGGAAACTGGGCCATGTCACACTTTTTTATTCCCATCTTCATCCCTGGTACAGTGCACAATGGAAATGGATATGCTGTCTTGCTTCCACAGAGTTGGACCTTGTCACACCTTGAAATTGCTTTTTAATAATAATTAAATTAATCATTATAAAATAAAGCTTATGGTTAAGAATTAGGTCCAACAAATGTACAATAAGGTCAAACAAGGTCAAACCATGGCTGCCGTTTGGGTGTGAACATATAAGAAAGAGCCAAACTCTGCTCAAAGACTTTATATATTCTTCCTGAATATACAGTATTTGTTTTTTAAGAAAACTAAGAGTTGGAAATCACTGACTTGTAGCACTCTTGAGTCACACTGTCCTTTGATTGAACAAAAATGAGGGTCTTAATTGACTAGTTATTCTTTAGAGACAATACATAGCAATTCTTTTCACAAGAAATTTATTTGGATTTAAAAAAAAAACATTTTGTACATAACTCAAAAAAACTGAGTTGCTTTACTTTACACATCACCTTTTCAGATATCAGTTCTATTTGTGCCCAGGTCAGATCCTAAACAGGTTCCTGTGGTCTACAGCGAGAAGAGCCCACTGAAGGCATCCTGAATAGCCCGATGACATGCCAATGCTGTGGTGTACCCTCCGGCTGTGTCCTGGGGCTGAGCAGCACGCACATGGTTCAGATACCTGCAACACAGAGCTCTGGTCAGTCAGCTGTCCGCTACACAGAAGGGAGTGCAGTGAGAGCCGCCGCCCACTGAACTTCCTTAGAGTAATGTGAGTCCAAGTTCATTCCCCACTAAATCTACCCCAGCTCTGTTTTCTCTGGCTCTGCACTGGCCTCAGAGCACATCAGCTGCGACAGACGGCGCACAGAGCAACAGTGGAACACCTTGTGCCGAAAAGCCCCTCCATTGCAGCTCTATTAAAGTGTTGTTGGTGTCCTTTAGTTTAAGTGCTTACAGATGTGTGCTGCCAATGCCTCTCTTCAGATTCTTAAGCAAAGACAAAACTGTTTATTTTTACTTTGAGTCACAGACAGAAAAACATTGGAGCTGCTAATTCATGTCTGCACAGTTCTGATGGACGCCTGCCTCTAAAGGGCTTGCCATACCACAAACATGTCAGACCTGGTTCAGCGGGAAGGCCTCGTACTACAAATTATCAGTATATATGTGGGAACAGGTCACAGTATTTTCTGTTTTCTCACAAGACCCTCACAATTAAAAGTTAAATGTTCTCTATAATGTTCTAAAAATCTGACAAGTGTTTAATAGAATAACACTCATTTTAAATGGTCACAATCAGAAAATCAAAAAGGCTGCAGTTATTGGGTAATGGTTAATAAAAACAAAATATCCATTCTCCGTGGAGTCTTACAGAGGAACTGAATCTTGATTTCAAAACCGCAACTCTGATCACAACATACATATTTTCCCCCAAATTCTTGGCCATTTTGGTTTATTTGTACAAAACAATTGCTGAAAAACAATATGAAAGATGCAAAAGTACCCTTTTGAGCACAGCCAAAGCAGCATACATTGAAAAATAATACAGTATGTTAAACAAAAAACCTCAGTGATAACACATTTGTTTAGGACTGAATCTTTGGTCGATTGACTACCTAGCTCTAACAGAAGGCTCTAACTCTCTCAAGTGCTGTGAAACTTCAAAGTGAAAGAGAGAGCAGGGCTACACCACAGTAACCCTAGCCCTGTGGGAGGCCCAAGAGACACAAGGCAAAAATACAAAGACCACTGCTCTGGCAATGAGACAACCAATGAAAATATCCAAACCACTGGATAGCTGGTTTGTTCAAAAAATAAAAGGTTAAAGAAGAAGGAAAGTCTTGCGGTGGTGAAAGCAATGAGGTATTTGACACAGAAAACCCACTGTGCACCAACAGCAGTTTAAGCATAAGCCAGTGATTAATATTAACTTCATTAGGGTGCGCTGCATAGCCCCGTCCTTCAGAGCACTTCACAGGCCTCCTCAGATGGCTTCCTGCTGCAGATGAGTGCTGCCTATTGATTATATTGTACTGGGCCTTTTTAATGGTGAAAAAGTGGGCTATTTACGGCCTGGCTAAGTCTGCTCTTCCTGCTAATCTAATCCCCAAGCTACTCATGTGGTCATTCCTTCCAAGAAAGCTGAGAGGCCTGTGTAACCTTATACCTGCCTGCCCCAGAGGAGCGAGGGGGCGAAGGGCGGGGTGTGTAAGCTGAAATCACCTTTGGGTATCAACATCATTGCAGAGCCACTTCTCTGTCTGGCCTGTGCTCACCTAACACAGAGGTTAGTATAGTCATGCTCCATTACTTCTGCTGGTTTGTCTTCCTGTAAATCAATTTTTAGAAGAAACAAGCGCACAAGGCAAAACAATAAATCTGACATTTTTTGGTCACCTGACTGCTTTTGAAAGTGTACAGTTACAATAAACGGTCCATAATAAAAGCTATATAAGATAAGTACTTTATTGTGTGTGTTTTTGTTCAAAGCAGAAAAAAGCCCAGTCATTTCTCAACAGCTGTAATAATCCAAGGTAATTTACTGCATGGGGAACAAACCATATAAACCATATGGTTTCTTATTTAATAGGTTTATTTGATGACAACGGGATGACTAGCCCCGGATACACTGTGCAGAAGATTATAGAGACAATGAAGGCAACAAAATGCAACACACATGTAACATGGACTATCATTCAGGATAGGATGCAGAGCTTTCTTTGCTCAGAAGACCAAGACAATTATTGATTTAAATAGCCATTTGTTGGAGTGGTAACAGGCAGAACTAACAACTAACAACAGACAACAGACTAACAACAATTAAGTATAAATATAATAAATACAATTTGTGTGTGCGTGTGTGTATATATATGTATATACATATATACACATATATATATATATATATATATATACACAAACACACACATATATATGTATATATATGTATATATATGTATATGTGTGTATATATATGTATATATATATGTATATGTGTGTGTGTGTGTGTATATATGTGTGTATGTATATGTATGTATATATGTATGTGTTACGTATGTTTACGTACACGTTACACACACACACACACACACACACACACACACACACACACACACACACACACACACACACACATACATACACAAATTTCACTTATACAGATTACAGTGTATAATGCATCACGTTTACTCACTATATTTGTCTGAATAATACACATTAGTCCTCCACACAACTGTAAGACTACTACAAGCACACATTTAACCCAGTTTAACCAAGGAGCTGTGGCTGCTGTTCTCCCCATCACCTCCTCCCTCTGCTTTGTTCAGAGGCCTGAAACCCAAGCCGCTCGAGTTGGTAACATCTTTCACTCCCCTGGCCCCACTGGAGCATTAGCCGACACTTGATCCAGGCCTTTTCAAAGCTAGGTATTATTGGGTAAATATGGGTCACTCTGGACTGGCCCATTATGTGGCTGGGGGGGGTGCGGGTCATGAACACATGAATGACAGTGTGACAGTGTTCGTGACTGGGGAATATGACAGGGGCTTTCCAAAAGAGCAGACACAGAAGAATAGCTTTTGTTAGTGCTGAGTTTCTCGTCCTGCACTGGGATGCTCAGGTACAGCTAAAGGCAAGAGGTGTACAGTTATTGTACTGTTTGTTACGAGTGCTATAGCAAGGATTGCCTAAAACACAAGGCATGCTAACTTCCATTAAAAAAGATGCTCCTTTCTTTGCCTAAAGAGCTCTAAGACAGTTGTAGTTAAATGTCTGGTTTCAAACCAACTATTTTTCATTTGCAATTAAACAAATCTATTATTATTACTGTTATTATTATTGTTATTACTAGTAAATTTCAGGACACTGAAAAATCACCGTCTTCTGAGTCCATATAAAAACACATTCTGTTGAACATTATTGGCATTTGATATACAGATTCCAAATTGAGCTATATTTGCAGATGTAAAATGTATTACTGGCTTGGCTCCTATGTACACTGAATACTTGGATCTAATGCTGATAATTGTCAGAATTTTTTTGTTATTTTTTTGCCTACCCCTGAAAGCATCATTGTAGAGAAAAGACACTTTCTCCCCTCCACATTCACATTACATCAGTGTGTGGACATGAGGGACTGGCTGTGGGGCTGTCTTTGGTCTGACAAGGGGAAAACCAGCGCTACGTGTCCAGACAAGTTGTGTCGGCTTCAAATGGATCGGGAATGGAATGGATCTGGGAAAATTTGAAAAGTGAAGTCAGTGCACTATGAGAACAAAGGTAAAGAAAGCAGTCGGTAGTGGGCCCTCCACCAGAAAAGTTACACAGCACACCTTTAATAAAAACTCAAACACTTCACTAAAGGCTGGGGTATTTTTGCTAATGCAGCAGACAGGGGTTTACTACATGTGCTCCATAATTCAGAAATCCAGGCCCAAGCTGCTGTATCCCAGTGAGTGTCCGGAAGTCTTCCTTTAGCACCGTGCTCCACCAGAGGGGCTCTGGGCCTGGGAATGATGGGGGCTGAGGGTGCCGAACCACACACCTGTCAGATGATTTGTCATTATAAAGGGGTCAGGACTCAGCTGTCCCCTCCTAATCACCCATCCTACCCGCACTCCTCCAAACCAACTCGCTCCTAAACAACACCCCCACATTCCTGCACGGAGTCCGGTTACATGCAGAACCGCCTCCACCACCCCCTCAATCTGCCCCCGGGATAATTTGCCTGACACATAAACATTGCTTTATGCGCTTTTGAGAATCTCCATTGATAATATGCCAGTACTAGTATATTATCATTGTAAATGCTACAATTATTTAGGTAATAGAATGCAATCCTCTGCATAATATCTTGTGTTTTATAGAAAAATCTTGTTGTACCTGTAGTTTAGACACTACAGGTACAACAATACAATTCTTGTATTATTGTAATGTAAATGTTTATGTTAATGCTCAACTCGCAAATCATAATTGAAATACTTTGAATTTTTTTTCCAAAATCGTGCAGCCCTACTTTGAAGAATCAGTCCAGACAATCCAAGGTACAAGAAAGAAACTCTAAAAACACTAAAAACAACTCATTCATCATCGGTTTATTTGACCATATCTTGCCTCAGTCCCACAGAGAGGGAGAGCATTTTCCCACTGGCTATGGTGCGGCGGGCTGAGCTTCAGTGAGGACAGGCCCCTGCAGACAAGCCTGGCTCTCACAGGTATACTATATCTGTCAACAGAACAGCCTCATCAGCTCAGGTCAAAGGTCACACTGCTTCCTCTGAGACCACAGCACTGTCTATTCTTTAACATCACAGCACCAGCAGGGCCCATCAGAGTTCCTCAAAGCTGCTGTAGAGAGCATGAGGCAAATATATTCTCAATTAGAATTTGTCCTCTACAGTTAGAGGCTTGTGACGCCCCAGTAATGTTGTCTATTGTGTCACATGTGAGTGTGCCCTTCACCTGTCACCCCTCATCTGCTGCTGGGCTCACCAGCACCCACCCCAAAATCAAATCTTGATATTAATAATATATAGGCAGTAATTATATGACTTTTGACAATTGTTACACTTAGTTCCACCTACTTTTTAACCTCAACTTACAGAAGCAAAAATAAACTTATTTATGCTAGTTCCTGATAGTAAACTCTTGCTTGTGCATATCATAATTTTACATTTTTCCCCTTTTTCCCCAAAATAAACAAATGGTAACTTCATGCCATGCAAAAACATTCTGTTCTTACCACACTGTCCTGGTGTGATCCTATGAATCACTGGACCTCTTCCACATGCTGTGTTTATGAGTTCACCTTTTGCTTGTGTAGTGCAGACATTTCACCTTAAGGGGGCAGCAGAGGCTGACTGACTGCTTACGCAGCTCTCAGGGCAGAGCACACTGAAGACACCTGAGCTGCTATTTGATCAGCTCCCAGCAGAGGAGCAGCGAATAGCCTGATGTGGGGCACAATGAGTGAGGCAAGTGTCAGCGTTCACCAAATGGGCCGGTAAACAAAGGCAGGACAGATGCAGCTCAGTAAATGTCCACCGCACCAGGCACGCCCAAAGAACAGAGCCACCACACAGTTATGACACACTGCGAGCCAGGGGAGGGGGGACAGGGCTTCACAAGTATCAGTTACAGGAGCATCTCTAGAGGATTTCAATTAGACACCGAACTGGGACAAGGCCAAAGGAACAAACTGCACAAGCAGAGCAAGCATAGGCCCTGGACAAAGTACCAACTGACAAGGTTCTCATTGTTCAGTATTGCACAAAAACATCACTACTTTCTTGTGAAAGTGAGGCTTCTAATTCACCCAAAATAGTGGGGGCAAGCTTCTTACCATGAGGCGGCAGGTCCACGCAGCTACATGACAGGAGCTTGTTTGCTTTCCGTAGCTACTAAGAGGAGAAAATGAGTCCGCTAATCCCCAGGTACATGGAGAGGCCACTGCCCCAGGGGCCAAGAGCACAGACACTTTCTGTGTGTCTGGATGTGTTCAATTCTAAGGAGGACTGCCACCATGCAATTCTACACTTCTACTTCACACCAACACACCTGGGTTAAAATAGTACAGGACACCCCCAGAGCTGTGCTGACCCTGTGCCACCAGCAAACCAGGAGCCTCATGCAGTCTAGTCTCAGGGAAATAAACTATCAAAGCAGGAAACAAACACGTCAAACTGACAGCTTTACATGCAGTCCCTGTGTGCTGTGGATCTCCCACATGTAACAAGGTCCAGTCAGTGGCAGCGCAGAGTATTTTGAGTCATACTTCAAGAGAAGATCAATATTTGCTTAGATCTATGGGAGGGAAAACAATAGTGATGCTGCCTCCATAGCTCTGTCTGTTAATGGTGTGTTTACAGAGACAGACGGATAATGGGTTGGGTGGGGGAGGACTAGACAATGGCCATGCTCTACTCTTTCTGATCCACTGCTGTAAGAAGTGCACACCTACAGCGAAGGGGAATCAGAGCTATGCTGTGGGCTGCCAGTGAAGACACTTTGTAGACACAGGCGGATTTGCCAGTCAAATCGTCAGACTGAAGCCTGCACACTTTTAGATGGCATGAACTCTTTTGGTTAAATGCAAATAGTCAATCTGTGGCAGCTGACCTGCTTCTAGTCCTGACCTACAGAGAACTCAAGCCTCATAGATAAGCTATAGTTCAGAGTATTCTGAATTCTGTTAAGGCAAGCATGAAGTGATGCAGGAGGTAAAATATATCAATAAACAAGTCACTCAGAATATGTCAAATGTAAGTGCAAAGATAAGTGCGTTGATAGTTTCCTGATCAAAAGAGCTGTGCTACAGAGGAGTTCACATGAGGTCATGCTTTCTAAAGCTCGTAACTCCAGCTTCAAAGCTCTAGTGAGAGTGTGGAGGCCTTAGCACAGCCTCTCGAAGGTGCCATCACTCTGCTGCTGTCTGTATGCAGGTCAGGGTCAGAGGAGCAGGAGCTGGTCAGTCTGACCAGCTCCTGCTCCTCTGACCCTGACCTGCATGGGTTTCTCTTCTCTCAGCCTCTCTCACTTCTCTTTGCCTTGCTTTGACAGCTCAGTCAGTTGATAATTCACCCTGCAGAGAATCAAGTGGCCCCAGAAGCAAAGAAGAGTTGGCTTATACACCACTAAAATAAATAGTATGTACACACAACAAAATCATTGTAAAATTGTTTGGAGTGGCATACAATCTGCCTGTAACTGATTTAACAAGGACCAAAGGATGGACCCTGTGAGAGATATAACACTTCTAAGTTCTCCACAGGTACAGAATTAAAATTCTCACTGAAATACAGTCTTTTCCAAATGTTTTTCAGTGATATTAGAGGACAGGCTACACAAGCCATAAACCCAGACCTTTTGGTTAAAGGCAATAAAGAGTAGGGATGGGAGAAGATCTCATGCCTCAAGATGTGTTTACATATGGCTTGGACAAAAATCATTGGTTAAGCACTGATGACTTACACCTCAGCAAAATAGATTTCATGGATGAAGGTTATATCTCGTTAAATATAGTTGACGACAGATCACTAACAAACTCCCCTTGGTGCTTTCTTTCTGTGGAGGTACTTCCTGTGCAGAGAGGTCCATCCCCAGAGAAGAGCTCCAGACTAAACACCATACACCCAGCTGCTCCCTCTGCCCCATCCAAAAGAATCAATGCCTGACAAGCGCTTCCAGCTGAAAAAAACACACATTTTCCACCAATTATAGAATGCAGCGAAGAGTGGGGGAGGAAGAAAAACTTCTAAATATTATAGACACTGGCATTTGGCAAAGCCTGTAGACCAGCCTCTGTCAAAGAAATGGCCTCATTTTAGGGCAACCAGTGCCAAAGCAAACAACTGTTCTGGCAAGATCTCATTGTCAGCACTTGAGGTTTCAGTTGAATTTTTGAATGGTATGCAGCCCATTTCTCTTTCCCCTATACACCCCCACACCCCCATCTCTGTGATTTGTTCTTGTCCAAGTTCCTGGACAGTCTTTCATCACCTACAGACTCTGTGGTTTAAACTATTCGTGGAGAAACAGTATTTTGTGGAAATAAGGTATGAATCAGACATTATTTGTTTTCCTTCCATGGGCTTAAGAGGATGTTTCTGTGAGACAAAAGTAATTTTGGTCGGAGTTCTACAGGAGCCACTACTGCAGAGTCATATGGTTTTGTTTGTGCTCAAAGTATTTACTTCTGATTGTTTTTGTTTATAAGATGTTTTATACTGTGCAACAGGAACCAAAACAGACATGTGTTGTGTGGAACATAGTTTTTGTATCTATTTCAGTGTTTGTTCTGAATTTGAGACAGTCACAGAGCTCTCATAGAAGTCCTCCGAGGCTGATCTCGGACACCTACCCCTGACGTGGAGGACGTCTGTCAGTCTGTGCAAAGGAAGCAAATGCTATGCTGAAATCTGAACGGGCTCTTTTGGAGGCCCTCTGCAGCTGTCTTTAATAGAAGTTTTTCGTTTGCATTTATGGGATCCTGCAAACGTAAGAGGCAGTGAAAGCCAGGGTGTACCCATGTTTCTCGGCCCAATGGGCAAGGACAGCATGTGGGTAAAAGAGAGCAGAAAAGAGGACCAGATTGGCTTGTGTGAAGCAGACATAGACAACAGTCTAGTCTTTGCGAGTTTGAAGGCTTGCACACTGACGTTTATGTCCAGGAGAAATGGGCAGTGCTGTCACCTCCATCTTAACCAAGACAAACAACCTGATCTGAAATGCTCTGGTGCCCGTCACAGCTGCTCAGTTCAGGCACACTCGCACACTCATCCACTCATCCACCCCCCCACCCTCCTCTCTCAGAGCACTGACCACATCACAGACTACAGCATGTCCAAACACTGGGGCTGCAATAACTGGGCTGAGTGTGCGTGAGGGGGACTGGAAATGTATTCCAGGTTTAGGGGACACTGTCAGGGGCACGGAATGTATCTGCGTTAGCACACAACCCCAAACTTAGCGGGATCACACAAAGAGCTGACTACACAAAAGAGTCAGCAATACTGCTTGCTTTACTTACCAGAGCATTGCATCCTGGGAGTTGTGGTTTGTCAATGCATACCTGGACGTGTCACCGTGGCATACACCTGAGGGACTGCTGTTGCTCATTTATCTTTATGGTGGAGCAAGGGCTTAGTGGACACTGAACTGCTGACACTGTGTGCCCCCAGTCACACCCTGTCCCTAAACGTGCGCCTCTCAGAGCCCCGCACACAGCAAAAACTGAGAGATGTGTTTCATCTGCATATTGATCACTCCAGAAGAAGCAGGACCTCAGCATTTCACAGAATACATCATGTAAATAAGTGCCAGGAATTGTGCTAAAACTACCTCTGCCCTGTGAAGGATGTTTTCACTTGAACGAGTGACTTGGATGTATATTAACTAGGCAAATATAATTTGTGACACCCAGTCCATTTTCTTTAAATCTCATGAATAAGGTGTAACAAAGGTGGAAAATCCTCTTGCTAAGCATGCCCACTTTCTGCTGAAGCAGACTGGTCTCAGCCAAATGAAGGTCACAATCTCAGGCAGGCAAAGTCAACAAGGTCTCCCACAGTGACCAGGGACTCAGTGCTTCTCTCACCCAATAACAGGAGCATGTCTAATGGAGTGGGCATCAGTGAAACATACAGGGGGGAAGGATCTAACATTATTTTCAACCAAAAAACAGGGCTAGTGATCATTTAATAACACAACACAAAAATGAACCAGTGGTGTAGAGTAATATTGATCAAATAAGAAACCAAAGGTGGTATTGACAGTATGCATGTAGTGTATTTCTGTAGTGCACCAGGGAGGAATAGACAAAAGTAACAGCATTTGGTCCTATATATATATAATGCAAAATAGACACATCAAAATGTACTATACCATAATATCACGCTATACATATATGTTCATGTTCACAATTGTAATAGTGAAAAAACAAGTTGTTGCATACATCACTAGTATTGCATTGCTTCTATTTGTTTTTAGGTATTATTTAAATAGATTTCAGGGATCATCTGGGGTGACAGTGGTTAGAGTCGTTCCCCCAATCCAAAGGTCGGAGGATCGAATCCCGCTCAGACCAAGTTCTGTTGTTGTGTCCTTAGGGAAGACACTTCACCCACATTGCCTAGAATGAAAGTGGTGTTTGTGCGAATGATTGGCGGTGGTCAAAGGGGCCGATGGCGCAGATTGGCAGCCTCGCTTCCATCAGTCTACCCCAGGGCAGCTGTGGCTGCAACAGTAGCTTACTATCACCAAGTGTGGAGTGAATGAATTATGACTATAGTGTAGCGCTTTGTCAAGCCTGTAAAGCGCATTATTATTATCTCTGTTCTTATATTTATTCTAGCATTGGAAAGTATTAATTGTAGTTTTTAATAACAATAAATGTGGTGTGGTGAACTGTGCAGTGTGGCTGTGTGCATACCCCAGTCTCCCTAGCTGCTCCAGCTCAGGGACAGGCGGTCCATACGTGTCCACCTTCAGGGGCCTATACTGGTACAGCACTTCTTCAATCCTGGGCACAGGCTGAAGAGACACCATTTGGCTCTAAAGAAAGAAACAACACAATCATGCAAAACTGTCAGTGCTTGTATGAAGTGGAGTTTAGTGCAGTCAAAACGCAAGAGCTGAGACTCAACCAAAAAGAAGATCTAGCTATTGTCAAATAGATTTTATTATGAACCTAACCACACACAGAGACAAACTGGTTTGGTCTGAGCTCTCTGGTCTACTTATGTCTGCATAGACAAGGCACATCATGACATCATGTTTCCATAGACCATTCTTACCTGTATCACTGAGTATGACTTTATCTAAATGAACAATGTGCTGTTTTTTCTGAGTTTTACACACAAAAACAAGAACTCTTTTTGCGTGTTTCAATGTATATATTTGAGTCAATATGGGTCAAACTCATAACAATTAAGACAAACCTGTAATGTTAAGATGAAAACCACATTAAAAAGTTTGAGCCAAAGTGAAGTGGATGAGTTAACTTGCCAAGGTCCCTCATGAAAACAAGAGCATGGGGTCATCATGTGTTTGTTCAATTCTGCTGACAATGTGTTTAAGGTAAACAATATGTTTGATTAATTATATTGTAATGAAGGTCCTTAATCACTTAATCACTGGTTTACTTCACGCCTGTTCTCCCTGTCCATAAAACTCCTCTCAAAAACATGGAGCGTGCTTCTGCTAAGTCAATACAAACATCTGCTTCTCTCATTAAGTAGCCCCAGCACAGACAGTAGCATCACTCCTGCTTTCATCTGTACCATTATTAACAGCGTGACAAGACCTCAATGACACATGAATGTAGTCCCCCAAGACACTCAACTTTACATACTGCCACATAGTCAAGGAAATGGCAAAAAAAAATCATTAGTACTAGTTTTAGTGTGAGTACTTGCATTAGTGAGTAGTGACTGTTAGCGATGTCACAATATCAAAATTAGTGTTTCAGTTATCGTGAACACAAATGATTATTCATGATTTTTAACATCTTAATCAAACAAAAGTAAAATCCTTAATTCACATTGGCTTTTACATCAACATTCCTCTAGTATGTGAACTAGTATATGCAAAGTATGTGAACTATGAAATCTTCCTGATTTTAAGTTACTGTGAGAAAAACAGCACTTCTTTGGAGTAATTTAAATTTTCTCAGGTGAGGTCATAAAATCCTCCTGTTTGTTTAGTTCTTGCAAAGTTACAATTATATTGTGACTTATACAATCAATCCATTAATCAATTAATCTTGTAATTACTAGAAGCACACGGCCATGATACCTTCTTCAGATGAAAGGTGGCAGATGAAATGTGTCTCTCACTCATGCATAAATATTACACCCATATCCTACAGGATATGTGAGAGTATGACAGAGAGATCTCAGGATGGACTGTGAACCACACACTTGTGCCACACAAACAAAAGCCTCTGCACTCTGGTGTCCTTCATCCAAGCAACTCAGCAGAACACACCAAGGTCTTGTGGAAGCCACCATCAGCACCATCAGACACAATGCTTATGTTCCACCTATACGGTTTAGAGGGCAGTGCTGGGACTAGAGCAGGGATCGGCAAACCGCGGCTCTTTCATTCTTATACTGCAGCTCCACGTGGTTTGGGAAAATAGTATTAGTATTTATTTAAGTTGTATTTTATTTGTGTTAGTTCTTTATTTAATTGTAGTTATAAATTGGAAGATTATTGTGATCTTAAAATTTTAAATAAAATTATATTTTATAGTTACTCAAAATAAGCATCACACTTGCGGAAGCTTGTATACTCAACTCAAAAACCGCATGCATTTAGGCTCTGCTACACGCGCCGAAAGCCCAAAGGCGATATAAGGATGATTGCTCACGGCATTTTTTTGCTTGCTACATGGATAATTTAGGTTCAGCTTTTTAATTAATTTGAAAGAGACCTCCAACTCGCCGTGTTTTTTTTGTTTGTTTTTTTATTATTATTTTTAAGAGTTGAAATTTTTCCAAAATGTGTTAATTACATAAATAAAATCACATTTTCTCCGTAGCAGTTCATGGATTTCATAAGCAACACACTATAGTTGTTTATACAAAGCATTGTTTATACAAAGGTAAAAAAAAAAAAAAAAAAAAAAAAACATAACAAAAATATATAAAGTGCTATCTTCATTTTAGATGTCAAAACATATTTGCGGCTCCCAGTGTTTTCTTTTCCGTGGAAACCGGGTCAAAATGGCTCTTTGAGTGATAAAGGTTGCCAACCCCTGGACTAGAGCATTCTCCCTCTGTACTGGTGCTGCCTGGGCTTCTGTGAGGATAAAAGGCTTTGGACTGCATGAAGGCTGAGAGCACCAAGTAGCAAGTGTAAACGAGAGTGCCCACCCCCTGCCTCACAGGTTTAAATATAACGCCAGGACCAGCAGCAGCTGCCCTGCACAAAGCCTCTAAGGCTGAAAAGTCCTCCTTCCTCTGGGCTGGGCGTCATTGCCCAGGACAGCCAGAGCCAGACTGGGCTGGGCAGAGGTGTGAATGCCCACATGTGCTAGTGCCAATCAGACCTCTCAATCCACCCCTTAAATGACCCTCTCCTTGAGCCAGAGAGGCCAGTTCTGTTCCTGAATGTCTGAAAATTCACACAGACTATGCAATCAATCCATCTTTAGCTAAGGGCAAAGCGTGCTTTCCCTTTTTCATTCACTAGATAAAAGAATACTGTGCACTGGGGGGTAAGAAGGCGTGTAGGCGGAACAGGTTTGGCCAGTCTGTGGTGCACAGCAGAGTAACACAGAGCTGTGCCTGCTCTGACGGGTGCTTAAGTGAGCTAAGGTCACACTGTGGAGGGCAATTTACCTGAGCCAAACCTGCATGAGCAAACATCCTCATCACATATGTTTTCAGTGGTGCTTAAATACGACAGTCTGAGGCTACCAGGCAAAGGAGCCAAGAAGAACCCTGTTTAATGAAGCTTCTTTTCTATGTTTAGATTAACATTTTCCACCCCCATGTGGCTGATGAGTTGGACCTTGTTTATGTGTATGAGTGCCTACATTAGACCACAGCAGCCTCGTCAGGTATGTCAGCTGCTCTGCTGCCTGTAAACAAGGATTGATCCTCACCAATGCTCTCTGTTCAACCTCTCCATAAGATTGAAGACAACAATAATATCAGTAATTCTCACACAACAAAAAACTGCCTTTAATCCAAATAGCAACCGTAAAATAACATTGTACTGCATCAGGCTGTTCCTGTGTAGAACAGTCTGTTTGAACAGAGAACATAAAGGCTCAGAGGGCCTTTTCATTTGCACTAGCATCTTTTTGAAAAACACACTTTATTCTTTTGAAGAATAAAGTGCGCCCAGTGCACTGTGCCTGTCTATGTCTATGCCTGCACTCATGTATATCTGACTTCATTCAACACAGGATCTACAAAGTGAGGGATTAGTAAATGATTTCAGACCATTCCTGGGGCAAGACCAGGCCCATCCCACTTCACATCACACCTGGAAAAGACCACTTTCCTTTAGGATCAGTAAACCTCGTCAGGCTGGCTCCCTTTTATCAGCCCTGTGGAGAGCCATCCCAGCACCGTGTGGAGCTCCTCACATATTCACAGTAAACAACCTGACACCACACGACACACCATGAGGTCAGCTGTATTTAAAGCCTCAGGCATTGAGAAACTGTGACACCAGTGCCACCCCTGCCTCCACAAACTGAAAACAGGCCTATATGTAATAGCCCTGTGCAAGGCTTACCTTGGCCCCAGGGTGAAGCAGCTGCCAGCAGAGGGGTTGCAGGGGAGGACTCACTCATCACCAGCAGATCCACAGATCCACAGAGGTCAAGCATCAGCATATGTCCATTCATCATTGTCACTATTAAAGTCCTTCCACATTTGTCCAGGGAACAAGTCAACATTTTAATGGCTCACAAAAACACACACCTGAAGTTGACCAACTATATTTTCACTGGACTGTACTTTCAACAGTGCTCTGTAGTATTCAATTTGTAAGTTTGTTTGAAAACTGTACATTTATTAATAGTTTTCTTAAACACATTACATATATAAAAACAGCTGAATACAACTTGTGTGTGACAGTCTGTATTATGTCAGTTGTCAGTTGTTTACATACCACAGTTTCTCCTGTGTATTGTGCACAATTTTCATACAAGGAGGGTTTTTCTTTTTTGAATAATCAGCAGTAAAGGTACACCTCACCAGCATCCTAGCTCAGTGTCCAGGTGTTGCCCATTGCTTGCTTATGTCCCCAGTACATTAATGCAGAACAAACTGACAGCAGACAGTCTATGTAACCTTGAGCACAGTTACATTAACAGTTTTTATTATTTTACCAAAAATGTCAAAAAAAAAAATGGGTAGCTATAAACAGCTTTAATAAGTTAGAATAAATTTGCCACACATTGCAATGTCTAAATCAGACAAAGAAAAAAATAAAGGGAAGAAGAAAAACTAAAAATCTTCATGACCAAGAGACCACAACTCTGCAGAATCATTCCAACAATCTCCAGGAATGTGCTGCTCTGTTCGGAAACCTTACCAACTCAAACAACTGTTCTAGAGTATGGAATAGTCTGGACTGAGGAAAATCCAGAGCCACAGTTCCCCAGCAGCACCACAGCTTTCCCAGCCCAGATCTGCGACCAGTCAATGGAGGAATACACAGAGGAATACATGGAGAAGAGCCAACACCATCACAGTGTTCCTCTGCATCAGCGACTTCAGCCCCACCACAACCTAATACTGCTTTCCATCTGTTACATCTGCCTTACACATCTGCACTAAAGCTTCAATATTGAACAACCTTACTGTGCAAACTGGCAACAAAGACACCGTGAGGTGATATATGAGGAACAATTAAGACAGAATGACTAGTTGTTTTCAGTTTAAAAAACATTTGAAGCAACAACGTGTCCCCAAATCTATATCTAAAAATGTTATATATAAATAAAAGCAATGCATCACACTATGCATTGAAATATAAATTATAAAAATATAGATCTGTGACAATAATTATGGAGCAATACTTTTTGAAAGTCAGTATTATAGTGGGTACTTTTTTCTTGCACTAATGGAAAAAGTCTGGTTATTTTTCTGTAATGCAATGAGATTTGAGCTGACAATTTTGTCCTAAGAACACAATTTTGTACTAAGAACACTTTTTGGGGGACAATTGTGCTTTATGGTTTGATTTCAGTATAATCGTTTATCATCTATATTTACTTCAGCAATATATCACACTTCAAAATGTGTTATTATGATGAGGCCAATATAATATATCTCTAAAATCTATCATCAATACTGGATATAAGATTTACTAGAGTTCTGGTTTGGTGAAATCAGCCTTCCTCAGCCTTCTGCACTGTGAAAAATGTGCTATCAGACAAATATGGCCATTGTCTGTCAGGCTAAACTACTTCACTCAACAGATTTCAACTATTTCCACATCAAGTGAGTAAGAATGACTTAACTATGTTTGTTTTGCTGTGTATCACATTACCAATCTTTGAATGGTTTTACTAAAATAGCTTATTAATGGAAAGGCTGCTAACTGATTAGAAAGTTGTTGCTTTTTTGATCATGTAAAACAAAATGTTTTGTGATTTATAATTAGGATTCTTTTTATCAAGCATTTGCTCATATATGCTAATCATGGAAGATGTGCTAAAAGTGGAGAAAAACAGCAGCTGAAATGTGCACGTCATCACTATTGCTCCGATGTGCCACAAAGGCAACAGCTACGTTTTAGTTTGCAAGCCCTCGCAAGTTTGTAATTCAGCTTAATAAATGTAACCCTATGTTGCAGCTTCATGTCTGTTAAAGTATCGTTCAAATAAAGTATTGCCCCCTGTGCAGCATGTACAAGTTGTAGGCATGTTTATATGAATATGGGCAATAGTGGTGGGACCTTACCTGTTGGATTCCAGTGGAGAACAGGCTGGCAGGTTTGACACTCTGCTTCTGGTGCTCGATCTCTGTCTCCAACTGGGCAGCGCGGGCCTTGTGCTGGGCTAGTAAGATGGTGGCAGGAAGTTGAGACTGTTCCTGGACACACATAGAAAAGACTCACTTTCCATTTTGGCACTTTACTGAAATCATTTAAAAGGGACTGGCCACACAGCACATGTAAATTTAAGGCCAACTGTTTGGACAGCTGCCAGTTAAGATGACAGAAGAGTTTGAACAGCACTGCCGCGATAGTATCATTTTATTTAACCCTGTCAAACTGAAAGAATGAAAGCAATAGCATAAACATTATCTTTTACATTAATGGAATAATCGCAACAATTCCTATTTCAATATTTTTTTAAGTCATTAGAGTGGATTTCAAGTGTTAGCATGTGAATAGACACAGCCACATTTAGATGTGTTTTGGAGCCACAGGGAGGTACAGATGACAGAGCTCATGGGGGACCCCCTGGAGGGCTACAGTCAACAGCCCTGTGCTTTAAACAAACAAACACAAGCCTTACCCTCTGTTTCTGATGCCTTCTGCAGCCCACTCCCCAGGAACAATTATTGCTAAACACCACAGCTCAACACAATGGTGCTGAAGGGCTCTGAAATTAGACTGAGGACAATGGGCAGCGACACAATGAGCTGTAATAAGCTCTTAATGAACCCTGAGGCAAGGCGATAAAGTCACTCTCCTCATGACACCTGTCGCCTGCGCAGGTATCTCGTGAGTGTGTGTGTGCACTCACCAGCTCATCCAGCAGAGCCTGCTTGTTCTTCCTCTTGGCATGGAGCTGCCTCTGCTCCTCCTGAAGAGCCTCCAGTCTGCGCTGCTCATTGCCCTGTTGTTCCAGGAGCAGCAGCTCCTCTAACTCCTCCTGTTCTCGAGTCTGTAGAGACACACTGCTGTGAAGACAATGGCCTGGTACACAGACTGTCCACTGCTGTAATTTGTACTCACCAGCTTGGCTTTATTCCTCTGGATGATATCTCTGTTCTCTCTCTGGTACTGCTCCATCCTCTGTTTGGTGTTCTCCACATCAATATTATTTGTCAGGTTGAACACTGACAAAGACAAAATAAATTATGGATACATTGTAAAGCTTTCCTCATTTCAAAATCGTCAGCATAAAAGTAGGTTGATTATTTACACATCTCTCACAGCTCTAAAACGTCTATATCCCGAAGACACCAAAGCAACAAGAGCAAGAAAGGGTAATGCACAACTTTGATAGGAATGGGGAGCTTTAAATTAGATGTGATATGTAGTGCTGCTTAGGCAACTTTCATATGCGAAACCCTGGAGCTCTCGCTTACCTATATCCTCTATTTGCTCCAGATAATCATTATATTCTCGCAGGCTGGGAAAGTCGAAATCTCTTTTGTTATATCTGTGAGGAAAGAACAACATAAAAACAATAAGGGGGAAAATACAGACATTAATAACCTCCATTAAATCAACCATTTTATAACAGCATGTCTGCCTGCTGCCTAACAGACACACATTAGATGTCAATTAAGGAGCTATTAAAGACCAGATGAGAGACAGGCGGGGAGGGGCAGAGGAGTAAAAACCTGGCAGGGAAAGAGCCTTCCCATTTGAGCCCCCCCGGGGAGACTCATTGTCTACAAAACAAACACAGTAATGAGAAAGACAAAGGTGGCTTAAGAAGAGGGAGGAGGCACAGGATCACACAGAAACTGACCCCACCCACAGCCCTCACACGTACATCTTCAGCACTTTTTTGCGGATCTCCACCTCTTTGTCCACCGTAGGGTCCTCGAAGAGCTGCACACGAAAGTTGCTCTTCCTCAGGGGCGTGTCACATTGCACACAGCTCCCTGATCCCCGCACAAACAGCATCTCCACACAGTTCTCACATCTGCAGACAAACACAGGGGTTTCAGGTAAACGTCGGCCAGCACCTCGAGCAGCTAAAGCTCATTTCAGTGCAGGGAGCAGAGTATAGTGCCTGGAGGAGCGGAGGACGCCGTGGGTGCTAATGGGCTGAGTGCTCAGAGAGGGTTGGGGTTATGATTGGAATGTCGATTATGCTGCTGGTGCTCTCAGACAAAAGGAAATTAGTCTGACACCACATCAGAACAGTGTCTGTGTCCTCCCTGTTTTTTTAACTGAACACTGTACTCATAATGATTTAGGAACATAGCCAAGGTAAAGAAAAGTAACATGGTTAGATCTTTCACAGAGGGAAAGAATAGATACAAAACATGAATATGATTTTAGAATGAATAGAAACATGACCTGTGTAATATCTCAGTTGTTGTTTTGGGGATATGCAGAATTTGAATATTAAGCACAGTCTGTAATAAAGTCTCTCTAAGAGAGTTGAGTAAAATAGAAACAGACAAACAGCTTCAAGTTTCAAATATGGGTGTAAAGTATCTCCACTTTTCTGGTTAATTTTATAATCCACTCACATTTTATGCCATACGTGAACCTCAATGATGATTTACAGCCATATTTTAGCCATAATGTCTCCATGTAAAGCAGCTATTATTCTATAATCTGCCTCATTAATGATTTTTCATTCATGTACACCGTCCTAAATTGCTATGAGGTTATTTAAAAATATTGAGCTACTGATTTCTGTCAATTTCGTCTAAACCTAGACTGAATCAAGAACAGACACTTTATAGTTGACTAGTACAGAGGTTGTTGACAAAACATACAAAAAGAATTCCACTAATGAGATTTGTTTCACAGCAATGATGACTTGTATAAAGAAGACTGCTCATAGTGCCATTTCCTGCATTTATTACATTATGGAATCATATTACTTCTGGCAAAGAAATATTGCTAGAATTAGTTTGGCAAATGCCCTAAGCACAGCCCTCAATCAGCTGTCCTGTATTCAGGTGCGTTTACCCACCACAATGCTCCTGAAGATCCCTGATGGGCTTGGCCTGAAGAAACATTTGCACAGTGAGCTTTATTTCCACAGACTGCTAATCATCCACCATTACTGTCTATCACAGGAGAAGACACTGGCTTTAGGCCTTGTTGTGTTTTAGACAGTTAACAACCATTAGATTAAAATGGCACTAAATTTGCCTGGTCACATGCTTTTATGATTTCAGCTAGATGACAGACAAACTGAATACAGAACTGTCAAGCACCTTTCAAAGGAGTAACCATACCGGCTATTTCACTTCATCGGCAGAATTCAGATAGCTTACTAAAGTTAAATGTGCAGAGCTAGGCGTTTTGATTGTTTATGCAAACATCTCAGATAAGGGTCTCAGTCAGTAAAACAACTTAAAACATTGCACTGAGAATAGATTAAATTTATAATGATGCTTAAAATGTATTTTCTTCCTACATCAGAGCAAACACGACCAGTGCTGATCTACAGTGTGGTGTCCAGTTGGTGGAGCAGGAGGAACTGCAGGAGGCAGATGTTCACAGTGGCCCCAGGCAGGAGCAGCAGAGCTCTGCCATATGGAGGTACACGAGGGATCCAACTTGTTTCCACAGGCCCACAAAGAGTCCATTCATCAGGACAGGACAAGGCGCGGGGCGTAGCTTGCCCCTTGCCCCATAAATGGACCACACAACACAAGTCTCCATTGGAGAAATCCTGTGCAACTACACAGCAAAGAACAGAGCCCCTAAGAGGCAGGGAGGACACCTGTTTCTTGTGAAGTGTACTTTCCACATGACAAACAGAGCAACTGTCCCAGGCTGAAGCTCAGGGTGCGCCTCTCTCACCTGTCCCCCAGTATCAGTCCCATCTGCAGTTGTCAGCAGCTCCAACAGCAAGGGGAGGGGGGCAGGAGCAGCGTCTGCCCAATCTCTGAGCATGACCATGGGCAGTTCACTCACCTGTTTGCACCATAAACCTACCAGCTCAGACTCAGCTACAGTTTACACACAAATAATGCTGATGTGAAGCTGCTCTAAACATGTCAGAGAAATCCAGTCTTTCAACAAAACTTTGATATTGTTTTAACCCTTTAACAAATGCAGAGTGTTGCATTCACCAATATTCACCACAAATAAACAATCTGATACAAATACCTGTTCAGTCAGGATATATACTATATATTGGAATGGGGAATATGACAAAAGAACGATTAGGTCAATATTTTTGAGGGGATTATTCTGATAGCAATATTACAACGACACTATGGCAGTCCTTCAGAAATGTGCTAAAAATGCCTCCAAAAGACAAATAATATAATGAGCGACAGGCTTATGAATATGGAACTGCAATGAAACGTGGAGATTTTATAGCTTTGCCTGAACAGTGTCATTTATCTCATACATCTTTCTTTTAAAAAGATGCATTCTTATTTTGCAGGTGGTCGCCTCTCCACAGATCTGACTTGTAGCTTGGCCTGCGGGCACCACCAATTTGTCTCCATGTAAATAGTCAAAAAAGAATGCCATATTGTGAAACATTCCAGACAAAGCAATAACATCTCATCTGCAAACAAACAGATGGTTGACTCTCGTTACATAGTTCTTTTAAGTTACAACTGGATCTCAGAATGTGACATTTATAAGCTTGTACCAGTGGGCTTCTGAACAAGATCTTGGTCACGCGAAACAAACTGGATGCTATTCCAGATCTGAGCCCAGGATCCTGATTAAGACACGCAGGCTTTTAGTAGGTAGCATCGAAATCAATGCAAGAAAGAGAAAATGCATTAACTAATAAGCAAAATTTTTCTGTATTAGCTCATCTTAATCATTGAAAGGGTTAAAAGGATGAACGTAACCATGAGAAAGGCAGTTTGTTTCCCACAGCCTGTTTCTCAGTGAGGATCGGCAGCGTGGGAGTAACTCACAGCGTGTGTCCGCAGACGTTCACCATTAGCTTCAGAGACGGGTTTCTATACTTGGTTGTCTTGCACCTGGGACATCCTTGGTCGTCCATTTCTCTTGCACATAAACAAAAACTTGAGAAAAGCGAGTGAGAGCGACTGTTTACATCTACTTCCGGATACGTGTTTCGCTAATTGCGGTCCGGGTGAAACCGTTTAGTCTGGAAAGTTCCTCTTCACCTCCAGTTTGAGCGCATCTCTCTGTTCACATGCGAGTTTATTTTAGGAGAATTATTTTATGTAATTAATCACAAAAATAGACGTTTGTACTGATGTGAACCAAGAATGTACATTCCACCCGTATTATGTTTAATCAGGCTAGATGACCGTTAATTCAGTTTGTTAGATGGCAGTTATTAACACATAACAGTGTAGTTTAGTTTAGTTTAGTTTAGTTTAGTTTAGTTTAGTTTAGTTTAGTTTAGTTATTATGTGCACATATGCAAGTAAAAATACTAAATAGACCTAAATGAAAGAGAGAAAAATAAATTTCAAGTTATTAAAGTCAGCACAATATTCACAAATGCAGTTTCACCCTAGTAGCTTGTGTCCTTTATTATGCCATTAAAATATGTCAATAGATTCCGTTAAAAATCAGACCAGCAAGTTACCAATACACCAAAGCCAATGTTAACTGTATAATCCAGTGTGCCCGTGTGTAACTTTCGAGATGCCGTTATTCACTCGGCATTTGTCTGGGCTTTAAGGATATCCCATTCCCTCAAGTTTCCAGCCCGCACCTCGAACAGGTGAACTGCGGGTTAGACCTGAGTCATGAGTGACAGCCCAGAGCTAAACGGCGCTGGTCGGGATGGCGCTCGCTCCTCCCACACGGGCCCTGGGCGGCCAATCGTGTGTGTCCCGCAGATAGACCCCAGTGAGTCTCAGCGCGGCTCAGTCCCGCAGAGGAAAAGTCACGTTGGGTGGAACAGGCAGCGAGTATCTGCTTACAGCTGCTGTCAGATATCTGATCACATTCGCATGGCGAGGAGGTAACCTGAGAGAGCTGGGAGGAGTGACTTTTACACAGAGGGTTCAACAAAAAAATGTCTTCCTCTTCTGCCGGAGTAGTCACAAGAGCAACAGACATCAAGAGAGAAAATGTGAAGGAGGCGGAAAAGTGCATCAGGCTTGAGGCGCTGGACACGGCGGAGTTGTCCATGGAGCGCGCTACTCCCAACGCGGACGCGGTGCGGGCAGAGCTGCTGGTGAGCGCCGCGTCCTCTCTGGCCTTTTCCCCAGAGCAAGTGGCATGTGTCTGTGAGGCACTGCAGCAGGGGGGTAACGTGGAGAGACTGGCCCGGTTTCTTTGGTCATTACCGCAGAGCGACTTGCTTCATGGCAATGAGAGCATCCTCAAAGCCCAAGCCCTAGTCGCGTTCCACCAGGCGCGCTACCAGGAGCTCTATAGTATCTTGGAGAATCATAGCTTCAGCGCCACCAACCACACCTTCCTACAGGATCTGTGGTACAAGGCCCGCTACACCGAGGCCGAGAAAGCGCGGGGAAGACCCCTGGGCGCCGTGGACAAATATCGTATCCGAAGGAAATACCCTCTCCCTAGGACTATTTGGGACGGGGAGGAGACCGTGTACTGCTTTAAGGAGCGTTCCCGAAATGCGCTCAAGGATCTGTACAATCAAAACAGATACCCGTCCCCGGCCGAGAAGAGAAACCTGGCCAAGATCACTGGACTCTCCTTGACCCAAGTCAGCAACTGGTTCAAAAACAGGAGACAACGGGACAGGAACCCTTCTGAGGCTCAGTCCAAAAGGTGAGAGCACTCCCCAAACTTCCACTATAATTTATTTACTGTGCGTAAATTGGGAATTAATAACGCTCTGAATGACTGCGTAAATGAAGCCGCTTTGTGGTCTATGGGCACTCACTCTCTTTACGCGTTTGAGTCGCGCGCGCCCATTAGCGTTCAATCGGCGTTTACAAAGTAGTATAAATCCTACTTTGTTTATCTTTAATAGAGAAATAAGGAATAAAAGTAGGCCTGTAGTCGTAAATAGTTCGGAGCACGCCTTTAATGTTTTGAAATATGAGGCTGTTGCCCTTCAGATCCGGTTTCAAGAGTGTAGGTGCTAAGGGGCATGGAAACCTATAGGCAAAAAATACTACGGCTTTATAACGCCTCACACAAATGAGGCTCCAATCGACTTTGCCATTAATTTTCATTTTAGGTATTCCGTAAAACACATTACTAACGATGTCGTCCTCAAATCAAAAGTTATGCTTTCATAATCCAGGGCTCAAATACACTTTCATCATGCCCTTAGAAGAGAACAAAGCGTGCGCACCTGGTGGCGTCGTGACCCTGTCTGTTTCACTCACGCGCTTGGCACTTTGATTTCACTTCGAACATTATTCAAACTATTTTAAGCTATTTAACTCCGAGGAAGACTCCAGTAGAATCTCACTGGCCATTTGTTTTGTCGAGCCACCCGTGCTGGCATTTTGTCACATCTGAATTTATAGCGCCAAATGGTTCCACGCTTGATGTTGTTGGAGTGTTGGTGTCAGGGGCCTTCTTCACATGGGGTAAGGGGGTGGGGCATTCGCAAAACACACAATAAAGACCGCTATAGACATGGGAACAAACGTAAGTCTCACTCTGCATGGCAAACGAATATGACTCAGGCGTTTATTATACTAGAATAACGAAAATGAACTTGCTGTTTGTAAAGCGCTTATTATCTACTCTTCACAGTGAGTCAGATGGAAACCACAGTACAGAGGATGAGTCCAGTAAGGGTCAAGAGGAGCTCTCTCCACGTCCGCTGTCCAACTCCTCAGATGGAGTGATAACTCATGGAACCCTGCCTCTCCAGTCAGGGGGCTTGGACACTGGGATGGTAATCCAGCAGATCGGGGACATCAAGGCCTCACCTGGTTCCACCAGTGGAGCTCTATATAATGGAAGTTTGATTAGCAGCAATAACTCCTTCCACAATGGTTCCTCATACTTGCACTCATCAGGAAATATACTGTTCAACGGACTTAGCCTGGGCATTCAACCTCTGCCCTTCAGCCCTCTGCGGCCCTCTGGAGGGGTGCTGCTGGGGAGCTCTGGAATGGACATGCACATGCAAACAGGCCAGGACAAAGCTGAGGAGCCTGCTCTGCAATATGGCACATACACAAGCTGTGTGAACGGAACTGAAGTAAAGCTGGAGAGCATTCACAACATGGGCTCTCAAAACGGCCCCTCTACACTCTCTCTGGGGGGATACAGCCTGGTGCCCGTGCCCAATGCAGTAACAGAGAGTGACAGCAGCCCTCTCCTCAGCAGTGACGTGGGTCTCTCTCCACTGCAGTTATCCTCCTCCTCTACTGTGGCTCAAGGTACACCTGACCAACACCTCCTTACACCTAAGGCCAGGCTTTTCATACACTCATTTCATATTTGGCACTACAAGGTCACATGTTAAATTTTTCCAAACAGGACAGCCCTAGCCATGTTTGGTTGTTAATTCTGTATAGGTGGTGTCCCACACTGCTAAACTACTTTCTTATTGTCTCAGTCAAGATAAAGAGACTGTCCTGGAGTAGTCTGTAACACCCATGTGCCACTCTTTTATGTTAGAAAGGGAGCGCTCCACTGAGGGAAGCCTAAGGGCTCTGTAGGAACAAAAGAAACCTGGAATCTCACAAAAGAGGTGTTCTTTTTAATAATCAAGCACCAGCCATTCTTCATATCTGCAGGTAGATTCACTCCCTGTGCTTCTGCTCTGTGCTGGCCTGTCCCAAACCAGGCCCCACACACAGGAAAGGTGCTCTTTGAACCCTCCAAAGAAAAATGAGTTGTTGAGTCAGCATCACTCATCATCACTCATCATCACTGGTCCCCATGTTCTCTGTAGTTTCAGAAAATCAGACCATCAGGCATTAACCGCTGCCATTATGGCGTTGCTGATATAGTACAGACTACACTTGTCCACTAGGCTTATTACAGCAGCATTCAGCAGGACAGGCAGATCAGGCCAGGAGTCAGGCAGGGATTCAAAATGGCAGGCAAAGTTCTGTCTAATTGCCAAGGAAAGTGAGTGTTAAAGCAAACCCAACACAAACTCACATTTGAGAATCAAACAAACTGATGATCTCACATTATGTCGTTATCTTGTTTACCACAAGCATTTATTGTCTTTTGCTTGGTCCAAACCCACACACATCTTTATTACCAGCAGCCCTGTATTGATTGCAATAGGGAATAAAGTGAATGTGAGCAGTCATTGATGATTCCTCTTCAAATGTCTCATGTGGTAACGCTGGGCTTCTTCTGTCCGCAGCCTCTCTTCCTCTGAACAATGTGTCAGTGTCTTCGTCCAGTGCTGAGATGACCCTAGCGTCCCTTCACCATGGCACAGTTCTTTACAGCATGGGCCCCAGCACTCACAGCTCCATCAAAAAGGAGCCTCTGGACAGCAACGTGTTCTCGTCATACCACCCCACCCTCCAGCTAGAGCACGGCACACACATTAGCTACAGTGGCTCTGGCCCAGACCAGGGGGCCCACAGCCAGGGGCCCATCTCTACCTCAGAGGCCACAGTGGTAAGCTCCAGCTCTGAGCCTGAAGTTTACACTACTCTGACTGTGAGTGCACCTTTGACGGCCCACAGCGACCACCTTCAGCCTGCAGAGTACCTGGGGGGCCCCGAGGTCAGGGCCACACATCTGATCAGCTCAGGCAATTACATGAACTTGTCTGACAGTAAGTCGGAGGACTCAGGGGCCGTGAGCGAAATGGTGCGGGTCATGTGCGGGGAGTCTGTGGAGGGGAAGGAGCTGGCCAAACTCCAGACTGTGCAGATGGAGCAGGACATGGCCGACCTTTGACCTCACAGACATCGCCCACCCAGCTCTATATTTGTGTGAGAGTGTGTGCGTGTCAATTGATTTTTTTCTTCCTCATTCTTATTTTATGAATGTTAAATTATTTGCAAATGTTGTTATCATTTGACAATTACAATGCACTCTATTCAAAGACAAGCCTTGAGTGTGGACCTTAGCATTTTAGTAAAATGAAAATGCAGTGATGTTAAACCCAAACATTGAAGTTGTTTGCTACTACAGTGGAAAAAGCCTGCCTCTATGTCCGAGCCATGGTTAAATGTACATTTTTATAGACGACACCTGTTTCTTCCTGTTGAGTGGATGTGATGTGTAGGAGCAGGTGCTAGAATGCCTTAGGTCATGTGACTGTCATGTTCCTTCAAACTAAATGCGTCATCTGCGTCACACCAAAAAGGTCATTTGGAGTCTTCAGACAAGTTTTATTCCCAAAAGAGCTAAAGGGGCTTTGAAATAAGAAATGATGTGCCTTTCTGTTTCTTGGCATTTGCACTAAACACATGGCAATGGTCAGAATATATTATAAAGTATGTTTGTGCCTTTGACTTTGGCGTTGTGAATATTGTGAATGTCATACTCCGCCTCTTCAGGAAGTCAGGAGTCAAGCTTTAACCTCACAAAACAAGACAGACAAAACACTTAAGTCATTTACTTTGGAAATTACTTAAACTGTTATGTTTGTTAACTAAAATTATGTGAATGTATTTTTCTAATCCTCCACACTGCAATAAAACTTTATTTATAAAAAAAAAAAAACAAAAAAAAACTACAATTATAAAGGTAATATGTACAGTGATAAAGTGTTTAGTAGATCTATTTTTGAATGAAATCATTTGATAACATTTTGTGTGAAATAGACTGTAGAAGTGGGGTGAGTGGTGGATGGCTGTGATGGGTTGCACATGCCTTGCAACCTGGACTTCATTAGCCTTCCTTCTCTCGTCCAGCCACTGTAATTCAAATAAACAGAAATGAGATTTCCAGAGGTACAGCTCTTTTGGGTGGGGGGTCCAGCCCATTGGGTTTTCCCCGTGAAGGCCGCACTCCCTATTTCTCTTAGATTTCATTTAGAACATGTGGACAAGCTGTCAGTCACATCCCCCTTCAATACACTGTATAAACTTGGTCCCATGAAAGACGATGCATATCCAGTATATAAGTGCCTGTGGCTCAGACCAGCCTAGAGAGAGCAAAGTGTGGATTAAAGACAGACAGGCCTGTGTGTGTCGCTCTGATGCCCTAAATAAACAGTGGCTGTTTGTCTGTGCTCACCATGTAGCAGAGGAGGAATGGGAGCGACTTAGCGGGAACAGAAGAGGGGGGGCTGGATAGAGTTACCTGTGCACAGGTGACCTGCTCGCTATGGGCAGTGGATTAGCTGATTGTCAGGTATCAGGTGACTCCTCCTGTAATATTGAAGAGGGTGAAAACAGCTTTGTTGGAGCCCTGAACAATATCCCACTGGCATCAGGAGCCTGTAGTGTGTGGCTCTCACGGGGAGGGGGCAGACATAACCCGAACCTTTGTACTGCACCTAAAGAGAAACTGGAGTTCATTTCGAAGAGAACAAAGAGTTACTGACTTCACTGCTTCCTCCAGGCAAAATACTGGTACCAGCTCAGTTATTTTCACGTAGACTATATGTGAAATAAATATACTTTTAATGACAAAGTTAAACTCCATTGGCAGAGCAGAAAATCTAAGAAACTACCTCAGAAGTGTGACCTTCTTAAAGACATGACCTCTGCTCCTTTGCATGGTCTCAAAGCTGACATTTAATGCAGCACAGTGGACTGCAGGCCACATGCAACCTGAGCATGGAGCTTCAGTCCCATTAATGAGAGAGGTCAAAGGGCAAAACTCAGGACTGGGCACTGTTGCTGCAGCACACATTCTGAAGTTAGTTTCTGTCTGAATGCAGCTTATATTGTATTGTATTTGCACTAATTTGTATTGGTGCAATTGCCTATAAAAGCCAATAGACAAGGTTTGATAGTAAGGTTTGATAAAACTTTTAGTATGCATACTAACAGTGAAGTCATTAAGAAGCACGTAAACATCGTTTCAGAATTTCAAGGGAAAAATGCAGTTACTCGACTAAATGATTATTATTATTATTATTATTATTATTATTATTATTATTATTATTATTATTATTATTCATTATTATTATTATTACAGAGATTTGGCCTGGTATTTGCTCTATATACTTCAATTCAGTTCCCTTTATGATGGGATCCAAGAGCTCCTACAATCACCTGGACAATTGATGTTTTTTTGTTCTCTTGAGCTGTATCTCGAGGTGTTTATATTTGCTAATCTTCTCTGCAGTTTTGGTGTTGATGTCAAGATGCACAGGTTTAGTTTTTCCGCTGTATGTCAGGCCTGTCCGCTGCTATGGTCCAGTCTGTGCGCACTGGCATGTCCCACGCAGTTGTGACGTCATCCTTCTTAACAGCAGCCTAAAGCCCGCCACACACTACAAGATCATGATTTAGGACCTGATTTGCTTCACTCCGACTCCGGGTAGGCGTGACCCGATTTAGGAGTGACGCACAGAGGCTCAAGATACAAACTCAAATAACAAAGATAATATAAAGACCACTTCTCATCCATATTATCCATTAGAATGTGTCCTCCCCAAGTAATGACACCCAGTCCACAAAACAGCGCTGTTATCCAGTCCCAAGTGTTGTTTAAGTCAAAAAGGCCAGAGTAGTTCCTCACGTGTGTCTGTTTACATCCACGCAGAGAGGATAGGGCTGAAGATTAACCATAGTGACTCTACTTCCTGTGTCATTTATCACCAGTCTTATGTGCATTAAAAAGCATTAAGCCTGTTTGAACTGTACCACATTTCACAAATAAGCCTAATAATGACACAGTTTTGACTTGCATCTAAACGAAAAGTGCGATGCTCTGATCTTTTGAACGTTTTAGAGTCAGTCGTTTTTTTCTAGACAGGAAACACGTGGCAGGAGGCGCGCTCACAACTTTGAGCTTGTGGTGCGCGGTCTCTTCGCTGCCATATCCCGCTGCAGGTTTTAGTCAGAGATTTTTTAAAAGTATCCGATTCGCTTTCTGTTTGTGGTGATCGCTTTTTGACGCACGTGTGCAAGTCGTTTAAGGCTGTAATGTGTGGTGGGCTTTAGGTTCGTATTTGTACTAGTTTTCATTCAAGTCAGTAGCATGTTTTCTGTAGATGTTCCAGTGAATCTAGGCTGAGGCAATAGTGTGTCCATATATGTGTTTTGTTTTTGCTAGTTCAGGGCATCCAGCAACCAGAAGTTCTATTGTCTCATTGAACTTTCCACATAATCTGCATAGTGGGCGGGTGTTTTTGATGATTTCATGTTGGTGTCGCTGTGTGGGACTCAGACTCTGATCCTGCTCTGTTATTAATGTTATTATTATTATTATTATTATTATTATTATTATTATTATTATTATTATTATTATATTATTATTATTATTATTGTTATTATTGTTATTTTATTATTATTATTTTTATTATATTAATGATTAACATGATTAACATGTGCATCAAACAGTAACACTATCATTCATCCCAGCAGACACACATGTCCCTTGCAGTCTTTAGAGTATTGTGCTGGCGCCCCCTTTCTGTTTGCTCACGATGCAGGTCTGGTGGGTTCTGGGCTGGTGGTTTATTTTTCTCGGCCCCTGAGCACAAATCATTTCGTAAAGCCACTGTCCTGAGAGTAGGCGTGTTGTGTGCAGCGACCTGCCTGAGGTTAGCAGTGTTTGGGGAGAACATCAGTGACTGAGGGCCCGGCCCTGGTGCACTTATGACAGGAAACTCTGTTAAGCTGATAATTGCAGCTCCAATTTCATTGAACTCACTCATGTCAACAGTTGTGCTGTGTTTAGAGAAAGCTGCGTTTCTTCACTGCCTCTCACCTCAGCCAATAAAAGCTCACTTTTAATGTAGAACACATGGGCCAGGGTACCATACAAGTGTTCAAAACAGCTGACAAACACACAGACGCACAAATGTGACGGTTTCTCTGTGGTCAGCCGAAAGCGTGATCATATTCACATTTCAGTGAGATACGTTTTGACGTTTAAAGCGCCGGGCTCGTGATGCGCACTTGGCCCGGAGGTGCGCACAAGGAGGCGAGCTTCTGCGGGAGTGAGGGACATCTGAAATAGTTCGGCCTAACTCACTTTCTAACACAGACTAGGCTGGGATGTTAAATATTAGGCTACTTGTTAACTATTAATTAGGCCTACAATAAGTGCACCGGCCTGCATACACCATGCATCACCAGTGGTCGCCTATCTCGTTTTAATAATCACTATTTTCTTTTCTTTTTTAACATCAAATGATAATAAATAATTTTAAAAAGCTATATCCATAGTCATTTTAAATGTGGACAATGTGTTTGTCTTTGTGCGCTTTCCACCCCCTGAATCTTGTAGCTGAAGATGCTGTGGCTGAAAAGGATAACGCGCTTAATTAATATTACTTCTTTGTGACAGCTGAGCAGCGCAACTTTGGGCAGAGGAGAGTCCACATGTTGAAATAATCTTCCCGCTGCCCTGGGGCTGCATGGGGTTAAAGGAGGAGGTGCGCGCCGCCCGCAATGTGCTACAGATATTAGCGAAACCCGAGAGGTGCGCAGCGAACAGCTCATTCTCAGAGGGGCCTTTTCTCAAGAGCCACAACCTCAGACAACCGGAGCACGGGTTGGACGAATACTCTGCCACACTCACAGCTTTACGTATTGTATTGTCTTTGAAGATCGCAGACGTACTCATGGAACACAAGACCTGTCTGATCATTTAATGGAATAATAAAAATAAACAGATTAAACACACTGGCAAATTGCCAAAATAGCAGTTCACGAATTAATCAAAGTTGATCAAAGATTTATAGGACTAGTGTGATCGCCACAATGAACAGCCTAAATTAAAATAAATAAATATATGGTATAAATATAGGCTAGCTTTATAAAAAGAACACTTTCAATTAAGCCTAATTAGATCTAAACAAAATAACACGAAATTTTCAAAGAAAGGGATTGAGCGTACATTTGCGCCATGACGCTACTGCGCACGTTCACGGGTGCTTTTTAAAAGTCCTTCACTTTTCTATAGGTCAAATCGCACTCCTCAGCGCAGAGCGCGAAGCGGACTCTGGTTTCACTTTGGTAGAGATAAAGAAACATGATCTGTCCCTTAAAACCAACAACTGCTCCATGGAGCACCACTGTCGCGCACAACTCATTTACTAATGGAGCGGTTTCGGGTTTCCGACCCTGCTGCAGCCCTGGAGCCAGCGCGGTGCCCATCTAATCCCTGAAATAGGCATAGACCTACACGCGGATAGTAAAAACGTGACCTCCCATCCTTCTAAAGAGACAAAGAGCTGAAAATCATGCGACAAGTGATGCTGTTTTGGGGCGCGCATGTTTCTCTCTCTGCACCCTGAATGGCGAGTTTCATAAACTGATTTAATTATGTCACCTCGTAAAATAAACGTGCTAGTAATGAACACGCGAGGCCACCAGGCCTGGCGTTCATTAAGAACTAGGTGTCCCGGGCCTGCCGTTTTACTGTGCCTATGGTGCGTTAGGCCTACTGTAGGTTACGCAGGTTTCAAACTCATGAAGCGCAGTCACATATAAACCCGGAAACCCGGAAACTACATTTTTTCATCCGGTCAACCCAGGATCGGTCTATCTTGAGACATGGACTATGGTGGCACACATGGACTGTACAGGCTATATATCCTATATGCAATCAGCATACAGCGAAAAGTAGCCAATAGGCTTACATACAGATAAAGTAACCTTTACACTCAAAGGAACAGGCCTACGTAGGCTATAAAAATCAAGTCCGATAGAGAAACTGTTAAGTGACCACAATAAGCTTAATAATAAATGTAACACTCAACATCAAATCAAATATCAATCAGACTCACGGAGGATGTGGTGGCACAAACTATAGCAGTAAAAACTGTACTGGTGATTTTCATTTTCATTTATTGATAAAAATGTCTATCAATGGAACAGGTTTATATTTCTTTATATTTTGACCTTAATAAAACACCAAAGGAAAAGGATTATTGTCCTATGAATGTAAAGCATTTATATAAAGTGTTTCATTAAAAAAAACGTGGGCATCGTGTGAACATTTAGTCTATTTAGAGCTAATATGGACTGAGAGTGATATTTCCAACATTCCCATATAGAAGTTGTGAGCAACGTATGATTTTCACGTTTTCAAGAGCCTGGTTTAATTGATAAGTGTATCTTTCACAGCAGTTTTTTCACTGTGCGCTGGGGGTGGATGTTGGCTGGTGGCGGAGGGGAGAGCGCTCCTATTTCAGCCCCTGACGCACTGCCTCTGGGGAGGAAACGGAGCTGCACAAGTCAGTCTTGCGCTCTGCGGAACGGGGTAGTGGGCAGAACGGAGAGCCAATCACCGACTGCACAACGGCTTCAAGTCTGACATATCTGCAACAGGAACAAATTGTCCCAACAATCAACATCCGCGATCTGTCGCGCACCACAAGGGCCCACAGGCGGCGGACCCTGACGCGCCAGAACCGGACAACGACTGTGAGACAAATAGGAACTCAAAATGTCCATTCTGCCGTCCTTCGGCTTTACGCAGGAGCAAGTAGCGTGTGTGTGTGAGGTACTGCAACAGGGAGGCAACCTAGAGCGTCTCGGCCGCTTTCTGTGGTCTTTACCGGCCTGCGACCATCTCCACAAAAATGAGTCGGTGCTCAAAGCCAAAGCTGTGGTCGCCTTCCACCGGGGCAACTTCCGTGAGCTTTACAAGATCCTGGAGAGTCATCAGTTCTCCCCGCACAACCACCCCAAACTACAGCAGCTCTGGCTCAAAGCGCACTACGTGGAGGCTGAGAAGCTGCGCGGGCGACCGCTGGGAGCAGTGGGCAAATACCGCGTGCGTAGGAAATTCCCGCTACCCCGGACCATCTGGGACGGAGAGGAGACAAGCTACTGCTTCAAAGAGAAGTCCCGAGGAGTGCTAAGGGAGTGGTACACACACAACCCGTACCCGTCTCCCCGAGAGAAGCGCGAGCTTGCCGAAGCTACTGGGCTCACTACCACGCAGGTCAGCAACTGGTTCAAGAACCGGCGACAACGGGACCGGGCTGCAGAGGCCAAAGAGAGGTACGGCTGAGGGCGCACGCACATAGTGAACGATGTGACTTCAGACACAGATTTACATGTGTTTACATAGTCTGCCACGAGCAAAGAAAAGCAGTGTCCACATACCCTATTGGAATATTAGAATAGAACAAATACCATAACCGTAGGCTATCAGTCACCAATAATTAATAAATAGAGTCTAAACATTAGGCTACACAATTAATTTGTGGGGGGGGAAATATTGAAACATCACAGTGGCCTATTCATTTTTATCCTACCTGTTTGAGTGTTTTTTTTTGGTTGTTGTTGTTTTTTTGTTTTTTTTACAACAACCACGTATTGAGTAGACTATAACATTCATTTTAAAATAAGACAAAATGAAACATGGTAATAGTTTAATGATCTGATCTTTAGTTTATTGCTCATGCGCGCAGGCTGTGCAGGAGCCTAGAGGCTATCTCAGAAAAAAAGGCCTAAATATTTAGGCCTGTTATTTAGGCTAAAACGTCCAAACATAACACACCGAGAAATAGGATCCCATCGCTTTTATTATTATCACATAAATACTGGATAAATAAATAGACCTAAACTAATAAAGAAAAAATGTGACTGTAGACCTAGCGTAAAAGAAATCAGCAATGGTTTATTCAGCTGAAATATTCTGCCGCATTTATACTTGTTGTTGGGTCATGTTTATTCAAATGCGCCTGTTTAAAATTGAACTTTTTTTGTTTCCAGAGAAAACAGCGAGAACAACGGTGCGGGCGGGAACAAGCAGAACCAACTGTCGCCTCTGGACGGAGGCAAGTCGCTCATGTCCAGCTCCGAGGACGAGTTCTCCCCACCGCAAAGTCCGGAGCCGAATTCAACGCTCCTTCTGCAGGGAAACATGTCCCATCAGACCGCCTCTGCGTATCCTCTGTCCGGCCTGGGCGCGCCTCCGCCGGTGCACGGCATGCACGGACACGCGCACCAGCTACAGGACTCTTTGTTGGGACCTCTAACCTCAAGTCTTGTGGATCTAGGTTCTTAAAGGACGTACGGAGTTCTGAGCAGTGGACTGAGAAGTGTATCAGATATGAGTATGTATGAATCAATATTGTAGCTACTTTAACCTATAGATGGACTATCTGTCGTTAAATTCGGTTATAAAACAGAACTCTTAACGCGCTTGAAAAGGTCACCCAAAACTTTTTTTCAACGAAACACTTGGGGTATAGCACCCTTTTGCTTATTTATGATATTTTGTTAAAGAACTTTATCAATTTTATGCGAAGGAAACTAAGTTTTTTTCTTTAAAGTCATGGTTAGTTTCCAATAAAACCAAAAGTCTAAATTTGTGTCTGTGTAATTTGTACAAAATGTGACCAAATTATGCGAACACATTGTTAAAGTTCACATTTGGACCTCAAACCCGTTCTGCGGTAAAGAACGGAGAACGGAGCTCGCGGTGTCTGAGTAAAAGACTTGGGAATAAATATCAACACAAAACACTGGGATATAAGGGTTGAAAAGCACAGAAAAACATTTTATTAATTCAAAACAAATAAAACTACGGACCTAAACGGAACAAATCATAACAACAAATATTTCAAACAACCACAATTGTACGGTCTGTGAGGACAGTGCGAAGGAGACCCGCGCCCCAACCATGCGCCCGGGCTCATGTCAGCCTAAACTGTTTTGAGCAGAGAGCACCGAGGATTTCCTGAGCCTAATCTGAACCAGTCGCAGTGCGCATTACGCGCTGATTGCTGCGGAGATTGGAGGTCTGAAACGGAGGGCCTCAGTTTGAGGGCCCCATGTGAGGACCCTCCCAGAGGCCCCCACTCTCAGAACCATCACTCTCTCAATACAGGAGTCCATCTGGAGCCTGTCTGTCCTCAACAGACCTCCGCAAACAGTGTTTTCTGGAAGAGAACGTCTAAACTCACAACGAGTATCAGCTCAGTTTATGCACCATAGGACCTTACCTATACCAAGATTTCACGACAAACCAATTCTTACCAAACACCTTTGTATATTGCCTAGTCATGGGAATGGTTAAACACAGAAATGTTAACAGTTACTATAAACACACCTGGCTTTAATGAGATTAAAATAAATGCTGACTGACCAGTGCAAAGTTCCACCAGGCCTTACCTCTACAAGCCTCTCCACCACCCTAATACCTATACCAGCCTCAATATGATGTGAATAGTGCCATGTTTTTTGCGATTCTCGTCACTATTGGCTCCTGCTTGCCTCTGGGTAGATGCCTATTCACAAATTAACAAACAGGTGAGCACAAAGCCGCCTGTTAATCTAATGATCCCATGCACAGCAGCAGCAGTAGCAGTAGCTCTCAGGGTCACCTTGGGGATGTGACACTCCCTGCTCAATCCAACACGGAAATTCTCTCTGGACTTTTAATAAGGCCACAATCCCCAGCTTCAGACAGGACTTCCAGAGCGGTGTGTCTCTGACTGCACTAGGGGTGACTTGTGGAGCTGTGCACAAAGGCAGAGGTACAGTCAGGCCCTGCTCAACAGCTGCTGAAGGCAAACACACAGCGTCATCACACACCCTTTCATTTGGAGGAGACTGAAGTGGCACTGGCTCTAAATCAACAGCAGGAAGGTTCCTAATGTGTGTAAATAAACAGGCCAAGTAGCCCACATGAGCCTCACACACTGCACAGGTAGGTCTGTGCCTGCCAGGTATGTGTGTGTGTGTGCATGGAGGGAACAGAGGGGACAAAAGGATCTTTTCAGGTCTAAGAGCCAAAGGAGGGGGTTACAACACAGAGGAGGAGGGCACTGGGATTTTCTTACCAATGATGCATGGATCTGACAATGTTCTGGCCTCAGTACCCACAGGCGTGTGTGTGGCTTACATAGACATGTCTCTGTGGTGTTCTGGGGACACTATCAGTGAAGCCTGGATTTTAAATATACAGCACTCTGCCAAGCAGAGCAATAACATGCGTTTGCTCTCTGCACGCAAAATGCAACAAAGGTAAATGCCTGGCAGACCACTGCAGAGTTGACTTTGTTTAGATGCAATCCCCAAATCCTGCACAGTATCACACCTCACCTGTCCCAGTACTCCTTTATCCCAGTACCCACTCCTCACCTGTCCCAGCACTCCCCCCTCGCCTATCCACTGCACCCACATCTCACCTGTCCCAGCACCCACACCTCATGTCAAAGAACTAACCTATAGGGCCTGTAGCAAGGGTTGACTGTTTTTTTTTTTTTATACACCCACACCTGAGTGAGCTTGTAACCGAGCTGCTCTGAGCCCCTTACCCCCTATTCCCTCACATACACATAATCTACGGAGGTCTGGGACAAAGAACCCGTCCTGGTTCCAGTCAGGAAATGAAAGTGGAAACCTGATCCAGTGTGTGCCAAACGTGTCTGTGAGCAGGGACAAAGTTGCAGAGAAATGCTGCCTGGTCCCGGGCGCGAGAGTGGGGGCGGCCAAGAAAGGCTAAAGCAGAAACAAAATCCAGTACAAACTTTTTTTTGAATGACTCACACCGAAAAAAAACCCACTATCCGTAAGGAAAGTAAAGAGCAGGTTGTACAAAGAGCATAGTCAAATCTGCAAGAAAGTGCGACACTTGGTTAGTAGGTCCAGTCCAACTTTCATCAATCTGTAGCTTCTCTGCTACATTCAACTGATACCATATAGGAAAAAGATGCATAAACAAGGACATTGCAATGGGACCTTTCTCATTAAAATCCTTTAAATCACTAATGTGCAAGTGAATATGAGTTATAGATTTAGAGTTCTACAGCTCTAAAATATTCATCACCCTCTGAGTGTGTGGTGACATGAAGGTGAAAGTATGGAGAGTGCTCCCGCTCTACATCCACATGTAGTATATCCACACACCAAGCAAAATAAACTTCCCATTCCGGCCTCTCTCTCTCTCCTGAGAACTCTCCCACTGCTCATTTACAGTCAGAGCTTCACTCGAGTGTGTCCAACGTGAGGGCAGCGCAGAAAGACACACTTTTGATGTTTAACAACCACATCGACAAAACAACACTCAGAGTCTTGTTTGCCTAACCCCCAGCTTTTTGTTAATGGAGCAGGAGAAGGAAAATAAAAGGACAGATTCCACTGGAGCAGAGGTCTGTGGGTTTGGTATACTGCTGCAGTGTGTAGGACATCCTCTCAAAAGAGAGCACTGTGTTTGGTACTATTCAAATGGTGAGATCTTTCTGAGATATCGCTCCATTGTGCGGACACTTATAGAAGCCAACCTTAGCTCAGTTACAGAATTTGGTCTGCTCTTGGACAGGACTGCCCTCAACACCCATAAGGCTACTGACCTACATTTGTGTCTTCAACTCTTTTATGTCCTTGTTGTTGAGCACAAACAGGGAAACATCAAACTCCCTTGGAGTTTTGGGTAAGATCCGTCCTCTATGCTTGGAAGTGGTAAAAAAAAAAAAAAAAAAAAAACTTGCACTTTTTACATTTTCTCATGTTCTTCCTGCTTCTGTCCAAAAATACATGTAAGGGTAAAATCAAACTCTATTACAGCAAGCATACTTGTCATTGTATTAAATAAGAGAATGCCATTTTTTAATTTTTTTTTTTTTGATCCTTTGGCCTGAGTGACATCAAGTGAGTCAGAGACAGTGAGTCTGTGACAGAACAAACTAAAGGCTGCACAAGCAAATTAGAACCCAGGCAGAACACACTCTGGCACTTGTCATTATACAGGACCTTTTTTTAATTTGGCCCCTGGCTCGCTCCTACACAACCGTTCATGCTTTTCTTTGTGCGTTTTAGTTCAATAGTATTAATTAGTGTATTCAGAAAAAACGCGCGCACACACACACACACACACACACACACACACACACACACAC